>OU342741.1:313118333-313232359 GCA_910589775.1 Avena eriantha
TTTGAGACTCCATAACACAGATGCATTGATCTCTAGGGACTCCATTTGTGTCAAACAACCATGGTGGTCAGAGAGCCCAGAGAGCCCCTAGAATATGCAACTGCCACACATGGAGATGGTGAACCTGCAGTGTGACAGAAGTAGCTGCATCACCACACCCAACTGGAGTGTGGTGGGTCCATCAAGGTGTGGCTTTTGAGACTCCATAACGCAGATGCATTGATCTGTAGGAACTCCATTTGTGTAAAACAGCCATGGTGTTCAGAAAGCCTAGAGAGCCCTTAGAATATGCAACTGCCACATGGAGATGGTGAACCTGCAGTGTGACAGAAGCTAGTTGCATCAACACACCCAACTGGAGTGTGTGGTGGGTCATCAAGGTGTTGCTTTTGAGAATCCATAACACAGATGCATTGATCTGTAGGGACTCCATTGTTCAAACAACCATGGTGGTCATAGAGCCTAGAGAGCCCCTAGAATATGCAACTTCCACATGGAGATGGGTGAAACCTGAGGTGGATAGAAGTAGTTGCATCACCACACCCAACTAGGTGTGTGTGGGTCATCAAGGTGTGGCTTTTGAGACTCCATAACACAGATGCATTGATCTATAGGGACTCCATGTGTGTCAAACAACCATGGTGGTCAGAAAGCCTAGAGAATCCTTAGAATATGCAACTACCCCATGCAGATGAGTGAACATGCAGTGTGATACAAGCAGTTGCATCACCACACCCAACTAAAGTGTGTGTAGGTCATCAAGGTGTTTCTTTTGAGACTACATAACACAGCTGCATAGATCTGTAGGGACTCCGTTTGGGTCCAAGAACCATGGTGGTCAGAGAGCCCAGAGAGCCCCTAGAATATGCAACTGCCACACATGGAGATAGTGAACTTGTAGTGTGACAGAAGCAGTTGCATCACCACACCCAACTGGAGTGTGTGGGTCATCAAGTTGTGCTTTTGAGACTCCATAACACATATACATTGATCTATAGGGACTCCATTTGTGTCAAACAACCATGGTGGTCAGGGAGCCCAGAGAGCCCCCAGAATATGCAACTGCCACATATGGAGATGGTGAACCTGTAGTGTGACAGAAGTAATTGCATCACCACAACCAATTGGAGGGTGTGTGGGTCATGAAGGTGTGGCTTTTGGAGACTCCATAACACAAATGCATTGATCTGTAGGGACTCCATTTGTGTCAAACAACCATGGTGGTCAGAGAGCCCAGAGAGCCCCTAGAATATGCAACTTCCACACATGGAGATGGTGAAACAGCAGTGTGACAGAAGCAGTTGCATCACCACACCCGGCTTGAGTGTGTGTGGGTCATCAAGGTGTGGCTTTTGAGACTCCATAACATAGATGCATTGATTGTAGGACTCCATTTATGTCAAACAACCATGGTGGTCAGACAGCCCAGAGAACCCCTAGCTGCAACTTCTACATGGAGATGGTGAACCTGCAGTGTGACAAGAGCAGTTGCATCACCACACCCAACTTGAGTGTGTGTGGGTCATCAAGGTGTGGCTTTTGAGACTCCATAACATAGATGTATTGATTTGTAGGGGCTTCATTTGTGTCAAACAACCATGGTGGTCAGACAACCCAGAGAACCCCTAGAATATGCAACTGCCACATGGAGATAGTGAACCTACAGTGTGACAGAAGCAGTTGCATCACCACACCCAACTGGAGTGTGTGTGGGTCATCAAGGTGTTGCTTTGAGACTCCATAACACAGATGCATTAATCTCTAGGGACTCCATTTGTGTCAAACAACCATGGTGGTCAGAGAGCCCAGAGAGCCCCTAGAATATGCGACTGCCACACATGGAGATGGTGAACCTGCAGTGTGACAGAAGTAGCTACATCACCACACCCAACTGGAGTGTGTGTGGGTCATCAAGGTGTGGCTTTTGAGACTCCATAACACAGATGCATTGATCTGTAGGGACTCCATTTGTGTCAAACAACCATGGTGGTCATAGAGCCTAGAGAGCTTCTAGAATATGCAACTGCCACACATGGAGATGGGTGAACCTGTAGTGTGATAGAAGAAGTTGAATCACCACAACCAACTGGAGTGTGTGTGGGTCATCAAGGTGTTGCTTTTGAGACTACATAGCACAGATGCATTGATTTGTAGGGGCTCCATTTGTGTCAAACAACCATTGTGTCCAGAAAGCCAGAGAGCCCCTAGAATATTCAACTGCCACACATGGAGATGGGTGAATCTGCAGTGTGACAGAAGCAGTTGGATCACCACACCCAACTGTAGTGTGTGTGGGTCGTCAAGGTGTGGCTTTTGAGACTCCATAACACAAATGCATTGATCTGTAGAGACTCCATTTGTCTCAAACAACCATGTTGGTCAGAAAGCCTAGAGAGCCGCTAGAATATGCCACTGCCACATGGAGATGGTGAACCTGTAGTCAGACAGAAGTTGTTGGATGACCACACACAACTGGAGTGTGTGTCGGTCATCAAGGTTTGGCTTTTGAGACTCCATAACACAGATGCATTGATTGTAGGGACTCCACTTGTGTCAAACAACCATGGTGTTCAGAGAGCCCAGAGAGCCCCAAGAATATGCAACTGCCACACATGGAAATGGTGAACCTGTAGTGTGACAGAAGCAGTTGCATCACCACACCCAACTAGAGTGTGTGTGGGTCATCAAGGTGTGGCTTTTGAGACTCCATAACACAGATGCATTGATCTATAGGGACTCCATGTGTGTCAAACAACCATGGTGGTCAGAAAGCCTAGAGAATCCTTAGAATATGCAACTACCACGTGCAGATGAGTGAACATGCAGTGTGATACAAGCAGTTGCATCACCACACCCAACTAAAGTGTGTGTAGGTAATCAAGGTGTTTCTTTTGAGACTACATAACACAGCTGCATAGATCTGTAGGGACTCTGTTTCTGTCCAAGAACCATGGTGGTCAGAGAGCCCAGAGAGCCCCTAGAATATGCAACTGCCACACATGGAGATAGTGAACTTGTAGTGTGATAGAAGCAGTTGCATCACCACACCCAACTGGAGTGTGTGGGTCATCAAGTTGTGGCTTTTGAGACTCCATAACACATATACATTGATCTATAGGGACTCCATTTGTGTCAAACAACCATGGTGGTCAGGGAGCCCAGAGAGCCCCCAGAATATGCAACTGCCACATATGGAGATGGTGAACCTGCAGTGTGACAGAAGTAGTTGCATCACCACAACCAATTGGAGTGTGTGTGGGTCATGAAGGTGTGGCTTTTGAGACTCCATAACACAAATGCATTGATCTGTTGGGACTCCATTTATGTAAAACAAGCAGGGTGGTCAGAAAGCCTAGAGAGCCCCTAGAATATGCAACTGCCACATGGATATGGTGAACCTGCAGTGTGATAGAAGCAGTTGCATCACCACACCCAACTTGAGTGTGTGTGGGTCATCAAGGTGTGGCTTTTGAGACTCCATAACATTGATGGATTGATCCGTAGGACTCCATTTGTGTCAAACAACCATGGTGGTCAAACAGCCCAGAGAACCCCTAGAATATGCAACTTCTACATGGAGATGGTGAACCTGTAGTGTGACAAGAGTAGTTGCATCACCACACCCAACTTGAGTGTGTGTGGGTCATCAAGGTGTGGCTTTTGAGACTCCATAACACATATGCATTGATCTGTAGGGACTCCACTTGTGTCAAACAACCATGGTTGTCAGAAAGCCCGGAGAGCCCCTAGAATATGCAACTGCCACATGGAGATGGTGAACCTGTAGTGTGACAGAAGCAGTTGCATCACCACACCAAACTTGAGTGTGTGTGGGTCATCAAGGTGTGGCTTTTGAGACTCCATAACATAGATGCATTGATCTGTAGGACTCCATTTGTGTCAAACAACCATGGTGGTCAGACAGCCCAGAGAGCCCCTAGAATATGCAACTTCTACATGGAGATGGTGAACCTTCAGTGTGACAAGAGCAGTTGCATCACCACACCCAACTTGATTGTGTGTGGGTCATCAAGGTGTGGCTTTTGAGACTCCATAACATAGATGCATTGATCTGTAGGACTCCATTTGTGTCAAACAACCATGGTGGTCAGACAGCCCAGAGAACCCCTAGAATATGCAACTTCTACATGGAAATGGTGAACCTGTAGTGTGACACGAGCAGTTGCATCACCACACCCAACTTGAGTGTGTGTGGGTCATCAAGGTGTGGCTTTTGAGACTCCATAACATAGATGCATTGATCTGTAGGGACTTCATTTGTGTCAAACAACCATTGTGGTCAGACAGCCCAGAGAACCCCTAGAATATGCAACTGCCACATGGAGATGGTGAACCTGCAGTGTGACAGAAGCAGTTGCATCACCACACCCAACTGGAGTGTGTGTGGGTCATCAAGGTGTGGTTTTGAGACTCCATAACACAGATGCATTGATCTGTAGGGACTCCATTTGTGTCAAAAAACCATGGTGGTCAGAGAGCCCAGAGAGCCCCCAGAATTTGCAACTGCCACATATGGAGATGGTGAACCTGCAGTGTGACAGAAGCACTTGCATCACCACACCCAATTGGAGTGTGTGTGGGTCATCAAGGTGTGGCTTTTGAGACTCCATAACGCAGATGCATTGATCTGTAGGAACTCCATTTGTGTAAAACAATCATGGTGGCCAGACAGCCCAGAGAACCCCTAGAATATGCAACTGCCACATGGAGATGGTGAACCTGCAGTGTGACAGAAGCAGTTGCATCACCACACCCACCTAGAGTGTGTGTGGGTCATCAAGGTGTTGCTTTTGAGACTCCATAACACAGATGCATTGATCTCTAGGGACTCCATTTGTGTCAAACAACCATGGTGGTCAGAGAGCCCAGAGAGCCCCTAGAATATGCGACTGCCACACATGGAGATGGTGAACCTGCAGTGTGACAGAAGCACTTGCATCACCACACCCAATTGGAGTGTGTGTGGGTCATCAACGTGTGGCTTTTGAGACTCCATAACGCAGATGCATTGATCTGTAGGAACTCCATTTGTGTAAAACAGCCATGGTGGTCATAGAGCCTAGAGAGCCCCGAGAATATGCAACTGCCACATGGAGATGGGTGAACCTGGAGTGTGACAGAAGTAGTTGCATCACCACACCCAACTGGAGTGTGTGTGGGTCATCAAGGTGTGGCTTTTGAGACTCCATAACACAGATGCATTGATCTATAGGGACTCCATGTGTGTCCAACAACCATGGTGGTCAGAAAGCCTAGAGAATCCTTAGAATATGCAACTACAACATGCAGATGAGTGAACATGCAGTGTGATACAAGCAGTTGCATCACCACACCCAACTAAAGTGTGTGTAGGTCATCAAGGTGTTTCTTTTGAGACTACATAACACAGTTGCATTGATCTGTAGGGACTCCGTTTGTGTCCAGGAACCATGGTGGTCAGAGAGCCCAGAGAGCCCCTAGAATATGCAACTACCACACATGGAGATGGTGAACCTGTAGTGTGATAGAAGCAGTTGCATCACCACACCCAACTGGAGTGTGTGGGTCATCAAGTTGTGGCTGTTGAGACTCCATAACACAGATACATTGATCTATAGGGACTCCATTTGTGTCAAACAACCATGGTGGTCAGGGAGCCCAGAGAGCCCCCAGAATATGCAACTGCCACATATGGAGATGGTGAACCTGCAGTGTGACAGAAGTAGTTGCATCACCACAACCAATTGGAGTGTGTGTGGGTCATGAAGGTGTGGCTTTTGAGACTCCATAACACAAATGCATTGATCTGTAGGGAATCCATATATGTAAAACAAGCATGGTGGTCAGAAAGCTTAGAGAGCCCCTAGAATATGCAACTGCCACATGGAGATGGTGAACCTACAGTGTGACAGAAGCAGTTGCATCACCACACCCAACTTGAGTGTGTGTGGGTCATCAAGGTGTGGCTTTTGAGACTCCATAACATAGATGCATTGATCCGTAGGACTCCATTTGTGTCAAACTACCATGGTGGTCAGACAGCCCAGAGAACCCCTAGAATATGCAACTTCTACATGGAGATGGTGAACCTATAGTGTGACAAGAGTAGTTGCATCACCACACCCAACTTGAGTGTGTGTGGGTCATCAAGGTGTGGCTTTTGAGACTCCATAACATAGATGCATTGATCTGTACGACTCCATATGTGTCAAACAATCATGGTGGCCAGACAGCCCAGAGAACCCCTAGAATATGCAACTGCCACATGGAGATGGTGAACCTGCAGTGTGACAGAAGCAGTTGCATCACCACACCCAACTAGAGTGTGTGTGGGTCATCAAGGTGTTGCTTTTGAGACTCCATAACACAGATGCATTGATCTCTAGGGACTCCATTTGTGTCAAACTACCATGGTGGTCAGAGAGCCCAGAGAGCCCCTAGAATATGCGACTGCCACACATGGAGATGGTGAACCTGCAGTGTGACAGAAGTAGCTACATCACCACACCCAACTGGAGTGTGTGTGGGTCATCAAGGTGTGGCTTTTGAGACTCCATAACGCAGATGCATTGATCTGTAGGAACTCCATTTGTGTAAAACAGCCATGGTGGTCAGAAAGCCTAGAGAGCCCCTAGAATATGCAACTGCCACATGGAGATGGTGAACCTGCAGTGTGACAGAAGCAGTTGCATCAACACACCCAACTGGAGTGTGTGTGGGTCATCAAGGTGTTGCTTTTGAGACTCCATAACACAGATGCATTGATCTGTAGGGACTCCATTTGTGTCAAACAACCATGGTGGTCATAGAGCCTAGAGAGCCCCTAGAATATGCAACTTCCACATGGAGATGGGTGAACCTGGAGTGTGACAGAAGTAGTTGCATCACCACACCCAACTAGAGTGTGTGTGGGTCATCAAGGTGTGGCTTTTGAGACTCCATAACACAGATGCATTGATCTATAGGGACTCCATGTGTGTCAAACAACCATGGTGGTCAGAAAGCCTAGAGAATCCTTAGAATATGCAACTACCACATGCAGATGAGTGAACATGCAGTGTGATACAAGCAGTTGCATCACCACACCCAACTAAAGTGTGTGTAGGTCATCAAGGTGTTTCTTTTGAGACTACATAACACAGCTGCATAGATCTGTAGGGACTCCGTTTGGGTCCAAGAACCATGGTGGTCAGAGAGCCCAGAGAGCCCCTAGAATATGCAACTGCCACACATGGAGATAGTGAACTTGTAGTGTGACAGAAGCAGTTGCATCACCACACCCAACTGGAGTGTGTGGGTCATCAAGTTGTGGCTTTTGAGACTCCATAACACATATACATTGATCTATAGGGACTCCATTTGTGTCAAACAACCATGGTGGTCAGGGAGCCCAGAGAGCCCCCAGAATATGCAACTGCCACATATGGAGATGGTGAACCTGCAGTGTGACAGAAGTAATTGCATCACCACAACCAATTGGAGGGTGTGTGGGTCATGAAGGTGTGGCTTTTGAGACTCCATAACACAAATGCATTGATCTGTAGGGACTCCATTTGTGTCAAACAACCATGGTGGTCAGAGAGCCCAGAGAGCCCCTAGAATATGCAACTTCCACACATGGAGATGGTGAACCAGCAGTGTGACAGAAGCAGTTGCATCACCACACCCAGCTTGAGTGTGTGTGGGTCATCAAGGTGTGGCTTTTGAGACTCCATAACATAGATGCATTGATTTGTAGGACTCCATTTGTGTCAAACAACCATGGTGGTCAGACAGCCCAGAGAACCCCTAGCTGCAACTTCTACATGGAGATGGTGAACCTGCAGTGTGACAAGAGCAGTTGCATCACCACACCCAACTTGAGTGTGTGTGGGTCATCAAGGTGTGGCTTTTGAGACTCCATAACATAGATGTATTGATTTGTAGGGGCTTCATTTGTGTCAAACAACCATGGTGGTCAGACAACCCAGAGAACCCCTAGAATATGCAAATGCCACATGGAGATGGTGAACCTGCTGTGTGACAGAAGCAGTTGCATCACCACACCCAACTGGAGTGTGTGTGGGTCATCAAGGTGTTGCTTTTGAGACTCCATAACACAGATGCATTAATCTCTAGGGACGCCATTTGTGTCAAACAACCATGGTGGTCAGAGAGCCCAGAGAGCCCCTAGAATATGCGACTGCCACACATGGAGATGGTGAACCTGCAGTGTGACAGAAGTAGCTACATCACCACACCCAACTGGAGTGTGTGTGGGTCATCAAGGTGTGGCTTTTGAGACTCCATAACACAGATGCATTGATCTGTAGGGACTCCATTTGTGTCAAACAACCATGGTGGTCATAGAGCCTAGAGAGCTTCTAGAATATGCAACTGCCACACATGGAGATGGGTGAACCTGTAGTGTGATAGAAGAAGTTGAATCACCACAACCAACTGGAGTGTGTGTGGGTCATCAAGGTGTTGCTTTTGAGACTACATAGCACAGATGCATTGATTTGTAGGGACTCCATTTGTGTCAAACAACCATTGTGTCCAGAAAGCCAGAGAGCCCCTAGAATATTCAACTGCCACACATGGAGATGGGTGAATCTGCAGTGTGACAGAAGCAGTTGGATCACCACACCCAACTGTAGTGTGTGTGGGTCGTCAAGGTGTGGCTTTTGAGACTCCATAACACAAATGCATTGATCTGTAGAGACTCCATTTGTCTCAAACAACCATGTTGGTCAGAAAGCCTAGAGAGCCGCTAGAATATGCCACTGCCACATGGAGATGGTGAACCTGTAGTCAGACAGAAGTTGTTGCATGACCACACACAACTGGAGTGTCTGTCGGTCATCAAGGTTTGGCTTTTGAGAATCCATAACACAGATGCATTGATTTGTAGGGACTCCACTTGTGTCAAACAACCATGGTGTTCAGAGAGCCCAGAGAGCCCCAAGAATATGCAACTGCCACACATGGAAATGGTGAACCTGTAGTGTGACAGAAGCAGTTGCATCACCACACCCAACTAGAGTGTGTGTGGGTCATCAAGGTGTGGCTTTTGAGACTCCATAACACAGATGCATTGATCTATAGGGACTCCATGTGTGTCAAACAACCATGGTGGTCAGAAAGCCTAGAGAATCCTTAGAATATGCAACTACCACATGCAGATGAGTGAACATGCAGTGTGATACAAGCAGTTGCATCACCACACCCAACTAAAGTGTGTGTAGGTAATCAAGGTGTTTCTTTTGAGACTACATAACACAGCTGCATAGATCTGTAGGGACTCCGTTTGTGTCCAAGAACCATGGTGGTCAGAGAGCCCAGAGAGCCCCTAGAATATGCAACTGCCACACATGGAGATAGTGAACTTGTAGTGTGACAGAAGCAGTTGCATCACCACACCCAACTGGAGTGTGTGGGTCATCAAGTTGTGGCTTTTGAGACTCCATAACACATATACATTGATCTATAGGGACTCCATTTGTGTCAAACAACCATGGTGGTCAGGGAGCCCAGAGAGCCCCCAGAATATGCAACTGCCACATATGGAGATGGTGAACCTGCAGTGTGACAGAAGTAGTTGCATCACCACAACCAATTGGAGTGTGTGTGGGTCATGAAGGTGTGGCTTTTGAGACTCCATAACACAAATGCATTGATCTGTAGGGACTCCATTTATGTAAAACAAGCAGGGTGGTCAGAAAGCCTAGAGAGCCCCTAGAATATGCAACTGCCACATGGATATGGTGAACCTGCAGTGTGATAGAAGCAGTTGCATCACCACACCCAACTTGAGTGTGTGTGGGTCATCAAGGTGTGGCTTTTGAGACTCCATAACATTGATGGATTGATCCGTAGGACTCCATTTGTGTCAAACAACCATGGTGGTCAAACAGCCCAGAGAACCCCTAGAATATGCAACTTCTACATGGAGATGGTGAACCTGTAGTGTGACAAGAGTAGTTGCATCACCACACCCAACTTGAGTGTGTGTGGGTCATCAAGGTGTGGCTTTTGAGACTCCATAACATAGATGCATTGATCTGTAGGACTCCATTTGTGTCAAACAACCATGGTGGCCAGACAGCCCAGAGAACCCCTAGAATATGCAACTTCTACTTGGAGATGGTGAACCTGCAGTGTGACAAGAGCAGTTGCATAACCACACCCAACTTGAGTGTGTGTGGGTCATCAAGGTGTGGATTTTGAGACTCCATAACATAGATGCATTGATTTGTAGGACTCCATTTGTGTCAAACAACCATGGTGGTCAGACGGCCCAGAGAACCCCTAGCTGCAACTTCTACATGGAGATGGTGAACCTGCAGTGTGACAAGAGCAGTTGCATCACCACACCCAACTTGAGTGTGTGTGGGTCATCAAGGTGTGGCTTTTGAGACTCCATAACATAGATGTATTGATTTGTAGGGGCTTCATTTGTGTCAAACAACCATGGTGGTCAGACAACCCAGAGAACCCCTAGAATATGCAACTGCCACATGGAGATGGTGAACCTGCACTGTGACAGAAGCAGTTGCATCACCACACCCAACTGGAGTGTGTGTGGGTCATCAAGGTGTTGCTTTTGAAACTCCATAACACAGATGCATTGATCTCTAGGGACTCCATTTGTGTCAAACAACCATGGTGGTCAGAGAGCCCAGAGAGCCCCTAGAATATGCGACTGCCACACATGGAGATGGTGAACCTGCAATGTGACAGAAGCAGCTGCATCACCACACCCAACTGGAGTGTGTGTGGGTCATCAAGGTGTGGCTTTTGAGACTCCATAACACATATGCATTGATCTGTAGGGACTCCATTTGTGTCAAACAACCATAGTGGTCATAGAGCCTAGAGAGCCCCAAGCATATGCAACTACCACATGGAGATGGGTGAACCTGGAGTGTGACAGAAGTATTTGCATCACCACACCCAACTGGAGTGTGTGTGGGTCATCAAGGTGTGGCTTTTGACGCTCCATAGCACAGATGCATTGATCTATAGGGACTCCATGTGTGTCAAACAACCATGGTGGTCAGAAAGCCTAGAGAGCCCTTAGAATATGCAACTACCACATGTAGATGAGTGAACATACAGTGTGATAGAAGCAGTTGCATCACCACACCCAACTAAAGTTTGTGTAGGTCATCAAGGTGTTTCTTTTGAGACTATATAACATTGATGCATTGATCTGTAGGGACTCCATTTGTGTCAAAGAACCATGGTGGTCAGAGAGCCTAGAGAGCCCCTAGAATATGCAACTGCCACACATGGAGATGGTGAACCTGTAGTGTGACAGAAGCAGTTGCATCACCACACCCAACTGGAGTGTGTGGGTCATCAATTTGTGTCTTTTGAGACTCCATAACACAGATACATTGATCTATAGGGACTCCATTTGTGTCAAACAACCATGGTGGTCAGAGAGCCCAGAGAGCCCCCAGAATATGCAACTGCCACATATGGAGATGGTGAACCTGTAGTGTGACAGAAGCAGTTGCATCACCACACCCAATTGGAGTGTGGTGGGTCATGAAGGTGTGGCTTTTGAGACTCCATAACAATAATGCATTGATCTATAGGGACTCGATGTGTGTCAAACAACCTTGGTGGTCAGAAAGCCTAGAGAGCCCCTAGAATATGCAACTGCCACATGGAGATGAGTGAACCTGAAGTGTGATAGAAGCAGTTGCATGACAACACCCAGCTGAAGTATGTGTGGGTCATCAAGGTGTTTCTTTTGAGACTACATAACACAAATGCATTGATCTGTAGGGACTCCATTTGTGTCAAACAACCACGGTGGTCAGAGAGCCTAGAGAACCCCTAGAATATGCAACTGCAACACATGGAGATGGTGAACCTGAAGTGTGACAGAAGCAGCTGCATCACCACACCCAACTGGAGTGTGTGTGGCTCATCAAGGTGTGGCTTTTGAGACTCCATCACACATATGCATTGATCTGTAGGGAGTCCATTTGTGTCAAACAACCATGGTGGACAGAGAGCCCAGAGAGCCCCTAGAATATGCAACTGCCACACATGGAGATGGGTGAACCTGTAGTGTGACAGAAGAAGTTGAATCACCACAACCAACTTGAGTGTGTGTGGGTCATCAAGGTGTTGCTTTTGAGACTACATAACACGGATGCATTGATCTGTAGGGACACCATTTGTGTCAAACAACCATTGTGGCCAGAAAGCCAGAGAGCCCCTAGAATATGCAACTGCCACACATGGAGATGGGTGAACCTACAGTGTGACAGAAGCAGTTGCATCACAAAACCCAACTAGAGTGTGTGTGAGTCATCAAGGTGTTGCTTTTGAGACTCCATAACACAGATGCATTGATCTATAGGGACTCCATTTATGTCAAACAACCATGGTGGTCAGAGAGCCTAGAGAGCCCCTAGAATATGCATCTGCCACACATGGAGATGGTGAACCTACAGTGTGACAGAAGCAGTTGCATCTACACACCCAATTGGAGTGTGTGTGTGGGTCATCAAGGTGTTGCTTTTGAGACTCCATAACACAGATGAATTGGTCTATAGGGACTCCATTTGTGTCAAACAACCATGTTGGGCAGAGAGCCCCTAGAATATGCAACTGCCACACATGGAGATGGGTGAACCTGTAGTGGGATAGAAGAAGTTGAATCACCACACCCAACTAGAGTGTGTGTGGGTCATCAAGGTGTTGCTTTTCAGACTACATAACACGGATGCATTGATCTGTAGGGACTCCATTTGTGTCAAATAGCCATGGTGGTCAGAAAGCCCAGAGAGCCCCTAGAATATGCAATTTCCACATATGGAGATGGGTGAATCTGTAGTGTGACAGAAGCAGTTCCATCGCCAGACCCAACTGTAGTGTGTGTGGGTCGTCAAGGTGTGGCTTTTGAGACTCCATAACACAGATGCATTGATCTGTAGAGACTCCATTTGTCTCAAACAACCATGTTGGTCAGAAAGCCAGAGAGCCGCTAGAATATGCAACAGCCACATGGAGTTGGTGAACCTGCAGTCGGACAGAAGTAGTTGCATGACCACATCGAACTAGAGTGTGTGTCGGTCCTCAAGGTATGGCTTTTGAGACTCCATAACACAGATGCATTGATCTGTAGGGACTCCATTTGTGTCAAACAACCATGGTGTTCAGAGAGCACAGAGAGCCCCAAGAATATGCAACTACAACACATGGAGATGGTGAAGCTGTAGTGTGACAGAAGCAGTTGCATCACCACACCCAACTGGAGTGTGTGTGGGTCATTAAGGTGTTGCTTTTGAGACTCCATAACACAGATGCACTGATCTGTAGGGACTCCATTTGTGTCAAACAACCATGGTGGTCAGAGAGCCAAGAGAGCCCCTAGAATATGCAACTGCCACATATGGAGATGGTGAAACTGAAGTGTCACAGAAGCAGTTGCATCACCACACCCAAGTTGAGTGTGTGTGGGTCATCAAGGTGTTGCTTTTGAGACTCCATAACACAGATGCATTGATCTGTAGGGACTCCATTTGTGTCAAACAACCATGGTTGTCAGAGAGCCCAGAGAGCCCCTAGAATATCCAAATGCCACATGGAGATGGGTGAATTTGTAGTGTGACCGAAGCAGTTGCATCACCACACCCAACTGGAGTGTGTGTGGGTCATCAAGGTGTGGCTTTTGAGACTCCATAACACAGATGCATTGATCTATAGGGACTCGATGTGTGTCAAACAACCTTGGTGGTCAGAATGCCTAGAGAGCCCCTAGAATATGCAACTACCACATGGAGATGAGTGAACATGTAGTGCGATAGAAGTAGTTGCATCACCAGACCCAACTGAAGTGTGTGTGGGTCATCAAGGTGATTCTTTTGAGACTACATAACACAGATGCATTGATCTGTAGGGACTCCATTTGTGTCAAAGAACCATGGTGGTCAGAGGGCCCAGAGAGCCCCTAGAATATTCAACTACCCACATGGGGATGGTGAACCTGTAGTGTGACAGAAGTAGTTGCATCACCACACCCAACTGGAGTGTGTGTGGGTCATCAAGGTGTGGCTTTTGAGACTCCATGACACAGATGCATTGATCTGTAGGGACTCCATTCGTGTCAAACAACCATGGTGGTCAGAGAGCCCAAAGATCCCCTAGAATATGCAACCGGCACACATGGAGATGGTGAACATGCAGTGTGATAGAAGCAGTTACATCACCACACCCAACTAGAGTGTGTGTGGGTTATCAAGGTGTGGCTTTTGAGAGTCCATAACATAGATGCATTGATCCGTAGGGACTCCATTTGTGTCGAACAACCATGGTGGTCAGAAAGCCCAGAGAGCCTCTAGAATATGAAACTGCCACACATGGAGATGGGTGAACCTGAAGTGTGATAGAAGAAGTTGCATCACCACACCTAACTGGAGTGTGTGTGGGTCATCAAGGTGTTGCTTTTGAGACTACATAACACAGATGCATTGATCTATAGAGACTCCATTGGTGTCAAACAACCATGGTGGTCAGAAAGCCCAGAGAGGCCCTAGAATATGCAAATTCCACACATGGAGATGGGTGAACCTGCAGTGTGACAGAAGTAGTTGCATCACGAGACCCAACTGTATTGTGTGTGGGTCATCAAGGTGTGGCTTTCGAGACTCCATAACACATATGCATTGATCTGTAGAGACTCCATTTGTCTCAAACAACCATGGTGGTCAGAAAGCCGAGAGAGCCGCTAGAATATGCAACTGCCACATGGAGTTGGTGAACCTGTAGTCGGACATAAGTAGTTGCATGACCACACCCAACTGGACTGTGTGTGGGTCATCAAGGTGTGGCTTTTGAGACTGCATAACACATATGCATTGATCTGTAGGGACTCCTCATGTGTCAAACAACCATGGTGTTCAGAGAGCCCCAAGAATATGCAACTTCCACACATGGAGATGGCGAACCTCCAATGTGACAGAAGCAGTTGCATCACCACACCCAACTGGAGTGTGTGTGGGTCATCAAGGTGTGGGTTTTGAGACTCCATAACACAGATGCATTGATCTGTAGGGACTCCATTTGTGTCAAACAACCATGGTGGTCAGAGAGCCCGAAGAGCCCCTAGAATATGCAACTGCCACATATGGAGATGGTGAACCTGCAATGTGACAGAAGCAGTTGCATCACCACACCCAAGTGGACTGTGCGTGGGTCATCAAGGTGTTTCTTTTGAGACTCCATAACACAGATGCATTTATCTGTAGGGACTCCATTTGTGTGAAACAACCATGGTGGTCAGAGAGCCCAGAGAGCCCCTAGAATATGCAACTGCCACATGGAGATGGGTGAACCTGAAGTGTGACCGAAGCAGTTGCATGACCACAACCAACTGGAGTGTGTGTGGCTCATCAAAGTGTGGGTTTTGAGACTCCATAACACAGATGCATTGATCTATAGGGACTCCATTTGTGTCAAACAACCATGGTGGTCAGAAAGCATAGAGAGCCCCTAGAATATGCAACTACCACATGGAGATGAGTGAACATGAAGTGTGATAGAAGCAGTTTCATCACCACACCCAACTGAAGTGTGTGTGGATCATCAAGGTGTTTCTTTTGAGACTACATAACATAGATGCATTGATCTGTAGGGACTCCATTTGTGTCAAACAACCATGGTGGTTAGAGAGGCCAGAGAGCCCCTAGAATATGCAACTACCACACATGGAGATGGTGAACCTGAAGTGTGACATAAATAGTTGCATCACCACACCCAACTGGATTGTGTGTGGGTCATCAAGGTGTGGCTTTTGAGACTCCATAACACATATGCATTGATCTGTAGGGAATCCATTTGTGTTAAACAACCATGGTGTTCAGAGAGCCCAGAGAGCCCCTATAATATGCAACTGCCACAAATGGAGATGGTGAACCTGTAGTGTGACAGAAGCAGTTGCATCAGCACATCCACTAGAGTGTGTGTGGGTCATCAAGGTGTTTCTTTTGAGACTACATAACACAGATGCATTGATCTGTAGGGACTCCATTTGTGTCAAACAACCATGGTGGTCAGAGAGCCCAGAGAGCCCCTAGAATATGCAACTACCACACATGGAGATGGTGACGTATAGTGTGACAGAAGTAGTTGCATCACCACACCCAAATGGAGTGTGTGTGGGTCATCAAGGTGTTGCTTTTGAGACTCCATAACACTGATGCATTGATCTGTAGGTGACGAGGGTTTAACTCATCAATGCCCATTGTTATAGACTTGGGTTTTGGAGAAGGAGGGAGCGCTAGAGACATCTATCGGCTAGCAAACAAGCACACAGGGGACTCGAAGATTTACCTAGGTTTAGGCCTCCCAGAGGTCCATACACCTGCTTGTCTGCTCGTGGAATTATTGAAGGAATCGAGGATTACAATGTTGCGCAGATGCAATCTGGCGAGGGTTGTGGAAACTAGGGTTGCGTGTGTCCTCCTCGCCGCCCCCTCCTAGCCTTTATATAGATAGGCTAGGTCTCGGTTAGTAGATGGAGTCGGTTACAAGTTAGGGTTTTCCCCTTTGAACTTTCCATCTTTAGCCTCTTCTTGTTCTTCAAGGAATCGAGAGTCCGTAGGTTACTCGAATTCTCCACTTGGGCTTTGGCGACATCATGGGCTTCCGCTGTATTCAGGTCGTATATACCAAGCATGAGTACCTTTAGGGTATACCCGTGTCAGTAGCCCCTAAGTGTCCAGTGGAATCGCAGATTCGACTGGGGACTTTATGAAGCCTTTCGAGTGCATGACTGAGTATGTTTTTTTTGACTGCTCTGTTTATGTCATAGGGATTGCTGATGTGCGTGCTTGATTTAACCGATGTATCGGTATCAGTTAACTACCTTAGGGTAAAACAACGCCATCTACTCGAACTCGAGTCCCCAGACTCGATTTCGGAAAAGTGCTGGTGTAATTCGACTCAAGCCGTGGAGGTCTTACAGGAGTCGAATTCTAGTATATGGGTGTGAGCACTCGACGCGTCCGTCAAGGCATGTTCATCATACCTATAGGCACGGATATATTTCTGGTAGTGCGCAGCAAATGTGTTTCCATGCCATATTCAGGTCTTACCTTCACGCTGCAAGCGCGGCATCCGAAATTTGTCACCGCGGAGATGATTCGGGTGACCCTGGAGACGATGTCTCTTTGTAGGGAAAATTCTTGAGGAGGTGCCGCCATAAGTTTCGAGTGTGGGTGTTATTAACATATAGTATGATGTACAAAGAATCATAGGGTGCGCGACCAGCGATCCCTATGGGAGTAGCTCCCGAGTGCATGGTTGAGTCGAAGACTCGGGTAGGGACTAAAGAACTTTTGTGACTGCTGTCGTCTTTTGTTTGCTTGTTCCAGTCGAATTTATTTCCAATGCTCCCTATGGGAGTAACCCACGTCCATAATCGAATCACGGATTCGAGCGGTTGGGTTTGTGTTTATTGTCCATGTTCCTGCAGAAAAGAAAAAGAAAAAATCGCTGGGAAAGAAAAAATCATGGTAGGGACCAGCGCTCCCTATGGGAGTAGCCCCCGAGTGCTTGGTGGAGTCGAAGACTCGAGCAAGGACTAAAGTAGTCAAAGTCTTCCGCTCCTCAGTTTCGATGACGTCAGTGCTGACTATGTGATGAGCTCAGTTGCCCGCGTGAGCTGGTTTGACAGGACGTGATGAGTGGTGGGTCCCATTTTCTGACTCTGACTTGACCGGGCATGTGTAATCTTTGTTTTAACTATGTCTCCTCGATTTCTGCGCATAATGGGGGTAGTTGGGGATGGTTCACGCTTCATATCCTCCACGTGTCAAGCACGATGAACGCCACGCGTCTGGTAGGGTTTTTCTTGGCCGTTTGATTGCATCTTCCAGGGGGTTAAGTAGCGATGCAGCGATGGTAATTTTCACATCTGCTTCTTTTCTCTGCCTTTGCCTCTGTCGCCATTGCTTCTGCTCCTCTGCTCCATTGCGTTCCTCTCTTTCACGGCGCTGGACCAGCTCCGCGTATTTCCCAGCTACTTCCTCCGGTCACACCACCGCCGTGGAATGGGGAAGAAAAAGGGAGGTGCTGCGGCCGACTCCACCGCCGCCGCGGTTGCTACGAAGAACAAGGGTGGCTCCGCTGCTATGGGCACCAGCACCGCCGACGTCGGGAAAAAGAAGGGCACGGGCACTCGCGTCACCAGTGGTGCGTGGTGTGCATCTGTGATCAAGTCTTCAGAGCTTCATCTTCTTTGTCAAGACGGAGTTTTGTCTTCCGCAGTCGCTGACGCACGCGTCCCTGGCAGCAAGGTAATCCCCTCTCCTCCAGCCGTCTTTTGGGTGATGTTCCTAGCGTTCATCATCCGCGGTCTTTCATTGCCCCTGCATCCTTTCTTCATGGGCCTTCTCTGCTTACGGGCTCTAGCTCCATCAGCTGTCCCCAAACTCCATCCTCCATGTAGCTTGCTACATTACTCTTTGCGAGTGCTGGCTCGGAATCTAGCCGCATTTCGGTCTCTTCAAGCGCCTCTTCAAGTTGAAGCGCCAATCGTCGTCTGGCTCCGTAGTCTACGATGTAGGCTGCTGCGGTATCCACGTCGACTCCTCCGCCACATACTTCGACATCAAGCTGATGATGTTCGTCCAAGGGTGGATGGACAAGTGGTTCTATGTCCACGACTAGAAGGCCGACGGAGACCACTACAGACTCGCGCCCTTCGATCCTGCGACGCCATGCAAGAGAAGGCGCTCCTGGCAGAACGTAGTGATGCCCGGCGAGTCCGCGGAGACAGATGTGCTGTACGAGCGCTTCTGCGACATCAAGATTCGCATGGGTAAAGAAGAGGGAAGTTCCGCCCTCATTCGCACGTGGATGCGCCATCATGTCCAGCCCCTGCAGGCCAGAGTCCACCCTATGTTCCAGTCGGCTGGCGCAGACGATGTCACTCGCGTATCTGCCGATGGCATTTCCGCGAGTGAGGTAGATAAGAGGGTGCGACTGGTCACCAAGTACACCGCCAAGGATGTGCTCCCCAGTGAACCAAACGTTCCTCCGTTCGATGCTGCTAACCCTCCTCCTGAGGTACAATTGTGCTATGTAGTACCTTTGCTTTGTCGACTGCTTTTTTGCTATTGCATGACTTTGTGCTAAATTGTTTTCTGTATGCAGGATTGGGTGGTGTCACCCTGTATGCCCCCTCTTCCTGAGGGGGTTATCCCTCGTGAAGCCTTGGAAGAGGATGAGTCGGAGTCGACCGTCCCATCTGACGTGGAGGAGGAAGTCCCCGAGTCGAGTGGTCCGGACACTCGCAAGCGTTTGCGCAACAAGGATTCAGATGCGTCATCCCCTTCGAATCCAAAAGGCGCAGATGTTGGTGCAGAGTCACCGATACCTGCCGTTTCTATGAGTGCCATGGCGCCATCTGCTCGCAAGAAGATGCGGCTTCCGAAGGAGTCATCGTCAGAATCGGGGGATCAACCATTCGATTTTGACAAGTTTGATTGGTAAGTATACGAGTCTTCCTTTTGGTTCTTCTTTGGAGTTGCATTCTCTTGATGTTGGTTTTGTTCTGTAGTCAACCGGCGTCGTCGTCATCTGGCGACATCCAATTTTTGAAGGAATCTGGAGTCGCGACCTCTAAGGACAAAAAGGTGGCTGAGCGCACTCCTTCTCTTCCATTGGTGGCCCACTACGGGCATAATTCGTCAAGTTCTCCACATAATGTGGAGCACCAGATGGTTATCCGGACGTCTGTGAATCCATCGACTTCGGAGTCTTTGGAGGATCATGTAAGTATAGTATTTCTTATTCTGATTTGGCAGTCGAATTTTCATCTATGCCATCTGTTGATCTTTTACGATGTCTTCTACCGCAGCCCGTTGTGAAGGAAGCCGCTCGCCTTGCGGAGAAGGTTCTTGCAATGGGTCGTCAGCATGCAATGCTGGACAATCGCCATCGTGCGGTGGAAAGTGAGTGTTCCTTATTTTTCTTCTGCATCCTTGTGATATATTCGACTGACGGTCTATCTTTGCTGATGGCACAGCTGAGCATAATGCCCTCCTTCGTAGCACTGCTTCCTTGGAAAAAACGCTTAATGCGGCGGTGAAGAGCTGTGATGAGGCAATCACGGCGCTAAACGAATCGCAGAAACGCGAAGAGGATCTGCGCGCCTCCATCGCAGATAGGGAGAAGTTGTTCGAAGAACAGCTTTTCTCGATTGCCAAGGCTCTCTCAGGTACTTCCTGGTCTTCAATTTCACTAGTTGTATCTTCTGTCGACTTTGCTATTTTATACTTAATTTTGTGCCAATGCTTGATTCTTGTTTAGATGCCAGCGGTCTAAGCTTTGACGGGCAGGCGCTCCGTCGTGACGATGTGTTGGCAGGTGCCATCTCGGCAGTCGAAGACCGCAGCGCTGCCGTGCAGGGGATGCTCACCAAGGCCAAAGGCATGCTGAGTCGCCTCCGGGAGGAGCTAGCGCCCAAAGCTGAGTTGATCGAGAATATGGATGAGCTGGTGGAGTCCTTTGCCGGAGGCATTCCTTCAAGCTTCAAGAACTCACTCCGTGCGGCTGGTGCTTCAATGTCACTCGCCATGGTTCAAGCACACGGAGTCGAAGTTGATCCTGCAGAAGGAACCAGGGCGATGCCTGTCAGCGTTGATGGCTAGCAGGTAGTTTTTGCTCCCTTCGCGACTGCTTGTGGCAAATACAGCCCGCCGCTGATCAATATAGTTGCGAAGTACTCTGAGGAGCTTCAGCGAGCCAAGAAGATGGCTAAGGCCGCGACGTCAGGGGCCGGGGGAAAGTCTGTGGCGTCTGACACTGCCATAGACTCGATGAGGCCCCCAAAACCAAAGTCAAAGTCGAAGAAGCCAATCACTCCTCAATAGTCGCATCTTCTAATAGAATACCTTATGTCTTTTTGTCGAGAACATGCCTTTTGGCGAATGTATCTGCTGATACTTTGTTGATATTGAATGCACTTGAGTCTTTTATCCATGCCTCGCCTTAGTCCTCTTATTGTCTCTTGCTTGACTTGTGATAGGGAACATCGAGTGATCCTTTGAGGGAGCCTCAGGATTCGCCTCCCCTTGATGACACTTTGGCACCGCCGCGCTCAAGGGTGGATGAGCTATCTCTGCTCTCACGACTCCATGACCGTGTGAAGTAGTTGGAGCGTGAATTGCCCATACTCCGTAGAAATGCGGACATATGGAAGTCGAAGGCGGAGAAGGCCGCCGCTCGAGAACAATATCTGCTAGGGGAGGTGACGTAGCTGGGCGACCAATTCAAATGTTAGTCTTCTTCCTTCCTGTCGTTTCTTTGCAGTCACTCGCAATAGTTCATTGTCCTCATACTTTTACCTTTGCTTAGTATAGTTGTCAGCGCACGCCATCCGCAGGATGAGAAGGATATGATTCCATTTACATAAATGACCTAACCCAAGAGCAGCTTCAGGCGAGTGGATACTTCTAGGTAGATCATGATCGCGCAATCGCATTGGCGACCCTGCAGGATCGTGCGTCGCGAGTGCTTCACTTCTTGAAGAAGTCGCAATCATGCTTGAAGAATATTTACCAGGCGATGTTCCCGCTGGACGTCGTTCCATCGATCCTGCTGGCCCTTCTTGCTAAATTCCGGGACTTGAGTGCGGTCCGCGAGTGTGTACGCCAACAAGTAGTGGCTGGTGCCAAGGCTGCCCTATCACTGGTGCGACCGCATAGGCCTGATGTTGTCGTTGCAGCAGTTGCGGCCGGACCGCCAGCGCCGCCTGCAGGTTCGACTTGGAACATGGTTCCTCACTACCAGGCGGTGGATCGCCCATTGGAGGAGATCATCGACTTCTTCGAGGAGCAGACCAACATTCTTTTGCTGCAACAGTAGTTTAGTTTGTATCCTGCACATAGTTGCACCAGTGTTGTAAAGTTCGTATATATGCTGTGTATAATTGATTGACAGTGATGTGTAAAAGAGCTTATTAGCGTGTATGTTTTGTGAGTGCGTTGCACTATGCGAGTCCTTTTTGTTAGCCTGAATTGTGTTTATCTCAGCCCCTTGCCAACCTGTTAGGTGCGTGGCAGCTGGGTTGGTGTTTATCAAGGGTTTCGATTGATTCGTCAGGTACTCAGGATATCGCGCTAGTTCGTAGAACAGATGTGTACAGGGTGGCGCAGCCCCCGAGTGGATTAATTGCAAGAATAATAAACAGGAACACAAAATTTTGGGGCACTTAGCTTTATATATTTGTAGAACAGTACAAGGTACAATGTGTGGTTGAGTAGCCTTGGCTAATTAGCCTTATTTGCAATGTAAAAGTAAAGAGACTAAGGGTAGAAGCGCCGCAGCTGCACGACGTTCCAGGGGTTGGAGTATGCGACTCCTGTCTCGAAATCTTTAAGGCGATAGGCGCCACCTGGGATTACTTGTGTAATCACGTATGGTCCCTCCCAGGGGGACTCGAGCTTGAGATGCCCTTGCTGCTTCAGTCGCAGGACCAGGTCGCCTTCGACAAAGGACCTGGGGCATAGCCTCCTACTGTGGTAGTTGCGCAGGTTCTACTGGTAGATCGTTGATCTCTTCGCGGCGATTTCCCTTGCCTCATCAAGGAGGTCGACGGAGTCCTTGAGTGCAAGAGTTGACTCCTGCTTGCTGTAAGCGACCACGCGTGGTGCTTTGTATCGTACTTCCGTGGGTAGTACCGCTTCAGCTCCATGCACCATGAAGAACAGGGTGTACCCTGTGGCGCTGTTTGGAGTTGTGCGTAGGCTCCAGAGTACCGATTGCAGCTCGTCTGGCCAGCAACCCGTGGCCTGTTCGAGTGGCCTAAGGAGTCGCTTTTTGATGCCGCCACAGACGAGTCCGTTAGCTTTTTCGACCTGACCGTTGGTCTGTGGATGTGCTACGGAGGCATAGCTGACTTTGATTCCTAGGTTCTCGCAGAATTCTTCGAACTCCTTGGACGTGAAGTTCATCGCATTGTCCGTGATGATGCTGTGTGGCACTCCGAAGCGATAGACGATGGACTCGAAGAACTTGACTGCGCTGTATCCTGGTTGATTAGTCACTAGCATGGCCTCTATCCACTTGGTGAATTTGTCGACTGCGACCAAGAGGTAGATGTAGCCTCCGCGCGAGGACCTTGGGAGTTTGCCGACCATGTCGAGTCCCCATTGCACGAAGGGCCAGGCCAATAGAATTGGTCGGAGCTTTGCGCCAGGTGTGTGCGGCTTGTCCGTGAATCGCTGGCAAGCGTTGCATTTTTGGACGATGTCCTTGGCGTCACGCATGGCCAGAGGCCAGTAGAATCCAGCTCGTAGAGCTTTGGCGACGAGGGCATGACTGCCGACGTGGTGCCTGCTGGTCCCCTCATGGATGTCGAGCAGAACAGCTCTTCCATCGGCCGTGGAGACGCATCGTTGGAGTACTCCTATGATGCTGTGCTTGTATAGTTCGTCATTGATAACAGCGAATGCCTTGGAGCACCGCGCGATATGTCGGGCGTCAGTCAGATCATCCGATAGCCTCTTGCTGAGGAGGTGCGTAATGTATGGTTGGGTACAAGATGTCTCGATCATCGTGACGCTCATTGGTCCTTTGAGTCCTGTGTCCAGCTCCAGGTTGTTGAGTGCCATTGGCTCATTGGGTGGCGTAGCGCCCGAGTCTGTTGTTGCGCTTGTTTTCTTCTCTACGGCCTTT
The DNA here is from genome assembly GCA_910589775.1 of Avena eriantha. Taxonomy (NCBI): domain Eukaryota; kingdom Viridiplantae; phylum Streptophyta; class Magnoliopsida; order Poales; family Poaceae; genus Avena; species Avena eriantha. The sequence goes on from OU342741.1 coordinate 313,142,022, forward strand.
CGCTTGATGGAGCATTCGCAGATGCGCTCGAGAAATACCCCAAGTGGTATGGGGGCGCGGGTGGAGCCTATGTTGGCGAGTGTGTCCGCCTCTTCATTGCTTTCGCGACCTATGTGCTACAGCTCGCAACCGCCGAAATCCCCTTGAAGTGTGTCATAGAGGTCGCGGTAGGCGATCATGTTATCGTTCAGTGCGTCGCACTCGTGCATTGTGTGGTTGATGACCACCTTGGAGTCACCATATATTATGAGCCTTTTGGCACCGCAGGCTTTCGCCATCCTCATCCCGTGTAGCAGGGCCTCGTATTCGGCTTCATTGTTGGAGGCAGTGAACTGTATTCGCAGGATATATTTCAGCTTGTCTCCCTGGGGCGATGTCAGTATGACACCTTCCCAGCTCGATCCTTCCGCTTGGATCCGTCGAAGTGCATTGTCCAGAGGTAGGACATATCTATTTTTTAGGGAGCTGATTCTCCATCCAGTGCACGAGGAAGTCAGGGAGAACTTGCGACTTGATTGCATCGCGTTTTTCATATGTAATGTCTCGTGGAGACAGTTCAATTCCCCAAAGTGCGACTCATCCGGTGGCGTCGGGATTGTTCAGGATGTGCCCAAGTGGGGTGTCGTTGACTACCACGATTGGGTGTTCCTGGAAGTAGTCATGTAGTAGCCGGGCCATCATGAAGATGCCGTACGCCAGTTTCAAGTAGTGCGGGTACCGCTGTTTTCTTGGCGTAAGTACCTCGCTGAGGTAGTAGACTGGGCGCTGTACCCAGTGACCTTGTTTTCCTCGGCTCGTTCGACTACGAGCACTGTGCTGACCACCTGGTTGGTGGCGGAGATGTATAGCAACAATGGTTCCCTTTCGCGTGGGGTCACCAGTATTGGTGAGGTGGATAGCAGGCGCTTGAGGTCTTCGAATGCTTCATGCGCCTCATTGGTCCACTCGAACTTGTCAGCTTTGCGGAGGAGTTGGTAGAATGGCAGTGCCTTTTCACCCATCTGACTGATGAATCGACTGAGAGCCGCGATTCGCCCAGCCAGCTGCTGGACACCTCTTATGTTTTTCGGCCTTTCCATGGGCAGTATGGCTTTTATTTTCTTTGGGTTCGCTTCGATCCCTCTCGCGGAGATAAGATACTAGAGTAGTTGCCCAGATGGTACACCGAAGGCGCACTTGTCCGAATTGAGCTTGATCCGGTAGCTGTCGAGGTTGGCAAAGGTTTCGCGCAAATCGTCGATTAGTGAGGCTTCCTCTTTGGTCTTGATTACTATGTCGTCGACATAGACTTGAATGTTGCGACCAAGTTGGTTCTTGAGGAAAGCCTGCATGCACCGCTGTTAGGTGGCTCCAGCATTCTTTAGCCCGAAGGGCATTGTGTTGTAGCAGAACACACCAAAGGGCGGTGTAAACGCTGTTTTTTCTTGATCTTCCTCCTTCATTCGAATCTGGTTATAGCCTGAGTAGGCGTCGAGGAAGCAGAGGCGCTCGCATCCTGCGGTGGAGTCGATGATCTGGTCGATTCACGGTAGCGGGAAGTGGTCCTTCGGACAATGCTTATTCAAAGAAGTGAAGTCCACGCACATCCAACAGGATATCCGTGTCCTTTTTGGTACTAGCATCGTGTTGGCGAGCCAAGTGCTTTCCTTGATCTCGCGTATAAATTTGGCATCGAGGAGTCTGTTGATCTCGATTCCAACTGCCTTTGCTCTTGGTTTAGACAGTCGCCGAATTTTTTGTTTGACTAGCCTTTCGTCTGGATTGATATTGAGTGCGTGCTCGACGAATTCCCTGGGAAGTCCTGGCATGTCCGCTGGACACCAGGCGAAGATTTCCCAGTGCTCACAGAGGAATTCGACGAGCGCGAATTCCTATGCGGGACTCAAGTTGTTGGTGATGAGGGTCGTCTTGGCGGGATCCGATAGGTGTACCTGAACTTTATTTGTGTGCACCGATGAGTCGAAAGATAGGTCAGGTGAACTTGGCCAGCTCAGGGAAGGCAGACTTTTGTCTGTCGACTCCTTTAGTCTCGCGAGTTCTTCCTGCATGCCGAAGGACTGGGAAATTCTGTTGAATTCCCTGTCCCAACTGTCGGACCTCTCGAAGCTCCCGTTGACTGTGATGACGCCATTAGGGCCTGGAATTTTCATCTGCAGATAGGCGTAGTGTGGCACTGCCATGAACCTAGCGAACGCAACACGTCCGAGGATGCAGTGATACTGTGAGGGCCAGTCGACGACCTCAAAGTTGATGCGCTCGCGCCGAAAGTTTTTTGGCATGCCGAATATAACGTCAAGGTCGATTTTGCCAAGGGGGTACACGCCCTTGCCTGGGACGATGCCGTGGAATGTTGTGTCTGAGGCCTCTAAGCAAGTCAGAGGTATCCTCATTGCTCGCAATGTACTCGTGAATATAAGGTTCATGCCGCTTCCGCTGTCCATGAAGACGCGGCTCATGTCGAAGCCTCCAATTTGCGCCTCGAGTACGAGGGGACAGTGGCCTGGACAAGGTACTTGGGGCGGATGGTCGCGCTTGTTGAAGGTGATGCAGGACTTGCTTCCACTGAGGTACTCAGTGGTGGCGAGTTTGTTGCCAGATTGACTTGGCGAGTGATGGCCTTTTGCCCATGGCCCGTGGGTACGGTTCGCCTCCGTGATGCTGGTCCGGCACAACTGCATTTGGGGGTGGTCCAGGTGGTGGTGGCGAAGCTCCATGTGCCACGGCGCCTGGGGCGGCTCCGTAGCCCCTTTCGACTGTGTTGCGATTCATCCGAGCCAGTCCCTCATGTAGTTTGAGGAACTCGCGGCAGTCCATGAGGAGGTGGCTGGACTTCTTTTTTCCATCGTGCTTATCGATGTAGAAGTGCACAGTGCATGGCCTGGACATCTTGTCTTCGATGGATGTTGCCGGTGCCTCATCGCGATTGCGGTGCTGCCATACTTGTGTGGTTTTCCCGGAGTTGCAGTATCCACCGCTGCGGTAGCCGCTGTTGCGGTTGTCGTTGCGTCTGTCGGCGTAGCCGGCTACGAACATGTTGACATTGTCGCGGTCATCGTAGATGCGCATGCGGAGTTTGCTTCGGGGGTCGCGTCTGCGCTCGAGTTCTGCTTCCTCGTCAGAGTGAACGCGATTTTTCACCGAATCTTCTCTTTTAGCCCACCAATTCGTGATTTCCATCAGGTAGTCGATGGTCTTGGGCTCCGAGCGGCCCAGCTCCTCCCTGAGCTCTATGCGGCGAACGCCGCCGTTGAATGCGTTGATTGCGCGGTCCTCCGAGATATTTTCTACGAAGTTCTTGATGATGGACCACCTCTGGATGTACGAGCATAGCGATTCGCCCGATCTTTGCTGGCAGCACCTCAGCTCTTCGATTGACGCGGGCCTTTTGTATGTGACTTTGAAGTTGCGCGCGAAGCTATAAACCAGCTCTTTCCAACTGCGGATGGATCCACGTGGGAGGTTGTTGAGCCATGCTCGGGCGGCGCCCTACAGCTGTAGCTACAGGAATTGCATGGCCGTGCTTCGAATTCCGCCGTGAAGCCTGACGGAGGAGATGTGGTCCTCCAACCAGATTTTCGGGTCCTGTAGGCCGTCAAACTTCGGGTTCTCCGATGGGAGCTTAAACCCCTTGGGCATTCGCTTTTGCCTGATGGCCCTACTGAAGCATCTAGCGCCACAGAGCTCCACATCTTCGTCTTATGAGTTAGTTGATTGGGCACGTCACGCCCTTGACTTGTCGATCTTGCGCCGCGTGATGTCTTCACGCGCGTCATAGTCGTGATCGTGTCGCCGTGAGCGGCGGCGTCGAGACAGGTCGTGGCTATTATCGCTAGAGGAGGGCGAGGAATAGCGTTTTGCTAGAGCCTTGCCTTTCTTCGGCTCTGGTGTTGGCTCCTTGTCGAGGGCGGCCTCGACTAGTCCCAAGCCATAGATCGTAGATCGGTGCATGGCGGCTCGGGGATCTCCAGCTGGCGGCTGGTTGTTCAGGAGGTACATGGTGGCTGCCGTCACTACAGCTTGCGGCGTCTTTGGGACCACATTTCCTCGTGTGTCGACTGTCATAGAGCTGAAGTCGAGGACCTTTGCAGCTTCTATGAGTTCTTGCTCGGTGAGATGGGCCATCCGGGATCGCCTCTTGTTTGCAATGTACTTGTTGCCCTTTGAGGAGGATCCTCCGTGGGAGGAGAGCCCAGCATGTCGAAGACTCAACTCATATGCCGCCTTTTTGCACGCCTCGAGTTGCGCGATTGTTTGCACTTGGCGCTTGAATTCCTCCTTCAGGAGCCAGTGGTAGCCCATCAGCAGTTCTTATCGGGAGCCAAAGGGCAGAGAGTTGCCCCGTAGGGCATCACGGCAGCGAGCCCACTTGAGTTCGTTGAGCCTGATCACGATGCGTTCGCCAGTCTGCTTGTTTATTATAGTTGGAGGTTCGACTGCTCCCCCGCTGTTGAAGGGGGCGCCGTTTGGCAATGGTCCGCCGTTTGGCGGTGGTCCACCGTTGGGTATGCCACCATTTGGCAGGTCGGCTCTGGGGCTGCCATTGCCCGTGTTGTCGCGATTGGTGGAGGAGTCGCCTGCGCTGATGACGGCGCACATGAAGTGGTTGGGGAAGCTATTGCTCCCACAACTTTTAGAACTGGAACCGTAGGCTCCATCTTCAGTTGCCAGATCGCCCAGATCGGATTCGCGACTGCTGTCGTTGTCCGTATTCTCGACTGTTCTCGAGGCATTGAGTTTGTTGAGGGTGCCGATCGGCGGGGAAAACCATGATGCTGAAGTAATCGACGGTATCATCGGCTGGTCAGGCATACGAAGCGTGCCCATCTGACCAACTTGGAAGCGGAAGCTCCCGATCACCAAGCTGATCCCATCGCCCACGAACTCGAAAGCTAGGCGAGTGGCCAGCATGTGGACGGTGAAGTCGAACGCGCAGAAGAGCTGGCGGATCTCCGCTATTGCAGAGTTGTAGATCGCAGTTGATGGGGCCGAAGAAGCCACAACATCAGCAATCCCAATTCCCACAGACGACGCCAATTGACAAGGGTTTAACTCATCAATGCGCATTGTTATGGACTTTGGTTTTGGAGAATGAGGGAGCGCTGGAGACATCTATCGGCTAGCAAACAAGCACACAGGGGACTCAAAGATTTACCCAGGTTCAGGCCTCATAGAGGTACCTACTCCTGCTTGTCTGCTCGTGGAATTATTGAAGGAATCGAGGATTACAATGGTGCGCAGATGCAATCTGGCGAGGGTTGTGAAAACTAGGATTGCGTGTGTCCTCCTCGCCGTCCCCTCCTAGCCTTTATATAGATAGGCTAGGACTCGGGTAGTAGGTCGAGTCAGTTACAAGTTAGGGTTTTCCCCTTTGAAATTTCTATCTTTAGCCTCTTCTTGTTCTCCAAGCAATCGAGAGTCCGTAGGTTACTCGAATTCTCCACTTGGGATTTGGAGACACCGTGGGATTCCGCTGTATTCAGGCCGTATATACCAAGCATGAGTACCTGTAGGGTATACCCTTGTCAGTAGGGAATCCATTTGTGTCAAACAACCATGGTGTTCAGAGAGCCCAGAGAGCCCCTATAATATGCAACTGCCACACATGGAGATGGGGAACCTGCAGTGTGACAGAAGCAGTTGAATCACCACACCCAAATGGAGTGTGTGTGGGTCATCAAGTGTGTGGCTTTTGAGACTCCATAACACAGATGCATTGATCTATTGGGAGACCATTTGTGTCAAACAACCATGGTGGTCAGAAAGCCCAGAGAGTCCCTGGAATATGCAATTGCCACATGGAGATGGTGAACCTGCAGTGTGACAGACGCAGTTGCCTCACCACACCCAACTGGAGTGTGTGTGGGTCATCAAGGTGTTTCTTTTGAGACTCCATAACACATATGGATTGATCTGTAGGGACTCCATTTGTGTCAAACAACCATGTTTGTCAAACAGCCCAGAGAGACCCTATAATATGCAACTGCCGCATGGAGATGGGTGAACCTGTAGTGTGACAGAAGCAGTGGCATCACCACACCCAACTGGAGTGTGTGTGGGTCATCAAGGTGTGGCTTTTGAGACTCCATAACGCAGGTGCATTGATTTGTAGGGACTCCATTTGTGTTAAACAACCATGGTGGTCAAAAACCCCAGAGAGCCCCTAGAATATGCAAATGCCACATGGAGATGGTGAACCTGCAGTGTGACAGAAGAATTTGCATCACCACACCTAACTGGAGTGTGTGTAGGTTATCAAGGTGTTGCTTTTGAGACTCCATAACACAGATGCATTGATCTGTAGGGACTCCATTTTTGTCAAACAACCATGGTGGTCAGAAAGCCCAGAGCTCCCCTAGAATATGCAACTGCCATATGGACATGGGTGAACCTGCAGTGTGACAGAAGAAGTCACATCACCACACCCAACTAGAGTGTGTGTGGGTCATCAAGGTGTGGATTTTGAGACTTCATAACATAGATGCATTGATCTGTAGGGACTCCATTTGTGTCAAACAACCATGGTGGTCAGAAAGCCCAGAGAACCCCTAGAATATGCAATTGGCACATGGAGATGGTCAACCTGCAGTGTGACAGAAGCAGTTGCATCACCACACCCAACTGGAGTGTGTGTGGGTCATCAAGGTGTTGCTTTTGAGACTGCATAACACATATGCATTGATCTGTAGGGACTCCATTTGTGTCAAACAACCATGGTGGTCAGAGAGCCCAGAGAGCCCCTAGAATATGCAACTTCCACACATGGAGATGGTGAACCAGCAGTGTGACAGAAGCAGTTGCATCACCACACCCAACTAGACTGTGTGTGGGTCATCAAGGTGTTGCTTTTGAGACTCCATAACACAGATGCATTGATCTGTAGGGACTGCATTTGTGTCAAACAACCATGGTGGTTAGAGAGCCCAGAGAGCCCCTAGAATATGCAACTGCCACACATGGAGATGGGTGAACCTGCAATGTCACAGAAGCAGTTGCATCACCACACCCAACTTGAGTGTGTTTGGGTCATCAAGGTGTTGCTTTTGAGACTACATAAGACATATGCATTTATTTGTAGGGACTCCATTTGTGTCAAACAATGATGGTGGTCAGAAAGACCGGAGATCCCCTAGAATATGCAACTGCCACACCTGGAGATAGGTGAACCTGAAGTGTGACAGATGCAGTCGCATCACCACACCCAACTGGAGTGTGTGTGGGTCATTAAGTGTGTGGCTTTTGAGACTCCATAACACAGATGCACTGATCTATTGGGAGTCCATTTGTGTCAAACAACCATGGTGGTCTGAAAGCCCAGAGAGCCCCTAGTATATGCAATTGCCACATGGAGATGGTGAACCTGCAGTGTGACAGACGCAGTTGCCTCACCACACCCAACTGGAGTGTGTGTGGGTCATCAAGGTGTTTCTTTTGAGACTCCATAACACAGATGGATTGATCTGTACGGACTCCATTTGTGTAAAACAACCATGGTGGTCAAAAAGCCCAGAGAGACCCTAGAATATGCAACTGCCGCATGGAGATGGGTGAACCTGTAGTGTGACAGAAGCAGTTGCATCACTACACCCAACTGGAGTGTGTGTGGGTCATCAAGGTGTTGCTTTTGAGACTGCATAACACATATGCATTGATCTGTAGGGACTCCATTTGTGTCAAACAACCATGGTGGTCTGAGAGCCCAGAGAGCCCCTAGAATATGCAACTTCCACACATGGAGATGGTGAACCAGCAGTGTGACAGAAGCAGTTTCATCACCACACCCAACTAGACTGTGTGGGGGTCATCAAGGTGTTCCTTATGAGACTCCATAACACAGATGCCTTGATCTGTTGGGACTCCATTTGTGTCAAACAACCATGGTGGTCAGAAAGCCCAGAGCTCCCCTAGAATATGCAACTGCCATATGGAGATGGGTTAACCTGCAGTGTGACAGAAGAAGTCACATCACCACACCTAACTAGAGTGTGTGTGGGTCATCAAGGTGTGGATTTTGAGAATTCATAACATAGATGCATTGATCTGTACGGACTCCATTTGTGTCAAACAACCATGGTGGCCAGAAAGCCCAGAGAACCCCTAGAATATGCAATTGGCACATGGAGATGATCAACCAGCGGTGTGACAGAAGAAGTTGCATCACCACACCCAACTGGAGTGTGTGTGGGTCATGAAGGTGTTGCTTTTGAGACTGCATAACACATATGCATTGATCTGTAGGGACTCCATTTGTGTCAAACAACCATGGTGGTCAGAGAGCCCAGAGAGCCCCTAGAATATGCAACTTCCACACATGGAGATGGTGAACCAGCAGTGTGATAGAAGCAGTTGCATCACCACACCCAACTAGACTGTGTGTGGGTCATCAAGGTTTTGCTTTTGAGACTCCATAACACAGATGCATTGATCTGTAGGGACTGCATTTGTGTCAAACAACCATGGTGGTTAGAGAGCCCAGAGAGCCCCTAGAATATGCAACTGCCACACATGGAGATGGGTGAACCTGCAATGTCACAGAAGTAGTTGCATCACCACACCCAACTTGAGTGTGTTTGGGTCATCAAGGTGTTGCTTTTGAGACTACATAAGACATATGCATTGATCTGTAGGGACTCCATTTGTGTCAAACAACGATGGTGGTCAGAAAACCCGGAGAGCCGCTAGAATATGCAACTGCCACACCTGGAGATAGGTGAACCTGAAGTGTGACAGATGCAGTTGCATCACCACACCCAACTGGAGTGTGTGTGGGTCATCAAGTGTGTGGCTTCTGAGACTCCATAACGCAGATGCACTGATCTATTGGGAGTCCATTTGTGTCAAACAACCATGGTGGTCCGAAAGCCCAGAGAGCCCCTAGAATATGCAATTGCCACATGGAGATGGTGAACCTGCAGTGTGACAGACGCAGTTGCCTCACCACACCCAATAGGAGTGTGTTTGTGTCATCAAGGTGTTTCTTTTGAGACTGCATAACACAGAGGGATTGATCTGGAGGGACTCCATTTGTGTAAAACAACCATGGTGGTCAAAAAGCCCAGAGAGACCCTAGAATAAGCAACTGCCGCATGGAGATGGGTGAACCTGTAGTGTGACAGAAGCAGTTGCATCACCACACCCAACTGGAGTGTGTGTGGGTCATCAAGGTGTTGCTTTTGAGACTGCATAACACATATGCATTGATCAGTAGGGACTCCATTTGTGTCAAACAACCATGGTGGTCAGAGAGCCCAGAGAGCCCCTAGAATATGCAACTTCCACACATGGAGATGGTGAACCAGCAGTGTGACAGAAGAAGTTGCATCACCACACCCAACTAGACTGTGTGTGGGTCATCAAGGTGTTCCTTATGAGACTCCATAACACAGATGCATTAATCTGTAGGGACTGCATTTGTGTCAAACAACCATGGTGGTTAGAGAGCCCCTAGAATATGCAACTGCCACACATGGAGATGGGTGAAACTACAATGTCACAGAAGCAGTTGCATCACCACACCCAACTTGAGTGTGTTTGGGTCATCAAGGTGTGGATTTTGTGACTTCATAACATATATGCATTGATCTGTAGGGACTCCATTTGTGTCAAACAACCATGGTGGTCAGAAAGCCCAGAGAACCCCCAGAATATGCAATTGCCACATGGAGATGGTCAACCTGCAGTGTGACAGAAGGATTTGCATCACCACACCCAACTGGAGTGTGTGTGGGTCATTAATGTGTTGCTTTTGAGACACCATAACACAGATGCACTGATCTGTAGGGACTCCATTTGTGTCAAACATCCATGGTGGTCAGAGAGCCAAGAGAGCCCCTAGAATATGCAACCTGCCACATATGGAGATGGTGAACCTGAAGTGTCACAGAAGCAGTTGCATCACCACACCCAAGTTGAGTGTGTGTGGGTCATCAAGGTGTTGATTTTGAGACTCCATAACACAGATGCATTGATCTGTAGGGACTCCATTTGTGTCAAACAACCATGGTTGTCAGAGATCCTAGAGAGCCCCTAGAATATCCAAATGCCACATGGAGATGGGTGATTTTGTAGTGTGATCGAAGCAGTTGCATCACCACACCCAACTGGAGTGTTTGTGGGTCATCAAGGTGTTGCTTTTTAGACTGCATAACACATATGCATTGATCTGTAGGGACTCCATTTGTGTCAAACAACCATGGTGGTCAGAGAGCCCCTAGAATATGCAACTTCCACACATGGAGATGGTGAACCAGCAGTGTGACAGAAGCATTTGCATCACCACACCCAACTAGACTGTGTGTGGGTCATCAAGGTGTTCCTTTTGAGACTACATAACACAAATGCATTGATCTGAAGGGACTGCATTTGTGTCCAACAACCATGGTGGTTAGAGAGCCCAGAGAGCCCCTAGAATATGCAACTACCACACATGGAGATAGGTGAACCTGCAATGTCACACAAGCAGTTGCATCACCACACCCAACTTGAGTGTGTTTGGGTCATCAAGGTGTTGCTTTTGAGACTACATATGACATATGCATTGATCTGTAGGGACTCCATTTGTGTCAAACAACGATGGTTGTCAGAAAGCCCGGAGAGCCCCTAGAATATGCAACTGCCACACATGCAGATGGGTGAACCTAAAGTGTGACAGAAGCAGTTGCATCACCACACCCAACTAGAGTGTGTGTGGGTCATCAAGGTGTTGCTTTTGAGACTCCATAACACAGATGCATTGATCTATAGGGACTGCATTTGTGTCAAACAACCATGGTGGTTAGAGAGCTCAGAGAGCCCCTAGAATATGCAACTTCCACACATGGAGATGGTGAACCAGCAGTGTGACAGAAGCAGTTGCATCACCACACCCAACTAGACTGTGTGTGGGTCATCAAGGTGTTCCTTTTGAGACTACATAACACAAATGCATTGATCTGTAGGGACTGCATTTGTCTCCAACAACCATGGTGTTTAGAGAGCCCAGAGAGCCCCTAGAATATGCAACTGCCACACATGGAGATGGGTGAACCTGCAATGTCACAGAAGTAGTTGCATCACCACACCCAACTTGAGTGTGTTTGGGTCATCAAGGTGTTGCTTTTGAGACTACATAAGACATATGCATTGATCTGTAGGGACTCCATTTGTGTCAAACAACGATGGTGATCAGAAAACCCGGAGAGCCGCTAGAATATGCAACTGCCACACCTGGAGATAGGTGAACCTGAAGTGTGACAGATGCAGTTGCATCACCACACCCAACTGGAGTGTGTGTGGGTCATCAAGTGTGTGGCTTTTGAGACTCCATAACGCAGATGCACTGATCTATTGGGAGTCCATTTGTGTCAAACAACCATGGTGGTCCGAAAGCCCAGAGAGCCCCTAGAATATGCAATTGCCACATGGAGATGGTGAACCTGCAGTGTGACAGACGCAGTTGCCTCACCACACCCAACAGGAGTGTGTTTGTGTCATCAAGGTGTTTCTTTTGAGACTCCATAACACAGAGGGATTGATCTGGAGGGACTCCATTTGTGTAAAACAACCATGGTGGTCAAAAAGCCCAGAGAGACCCTAGAATAAGCAACTGCCGCATGGAGATGGGTGAACCTGTAGTGTGACAGAAGCAGTTGCATCACCACACCCAACTGGAGTGTGTGTGGGTCATCAAGGTGTTGCTTTTGAGACTGCATAACACATATGCATTGATCAGTAGGGACTCCATTTTTGTCAAACAACCATGGTGGTCAGAGAGCCCAGAGAGCCCCTAGAATATGCAACTTCCACACATGGAGATGGTGAACCAGCAGTGTGACAGAAGCAGTTGCATCACCACACCCAACTAGAGTGTGTGTGGGTCATCAAGGTGTTCCTTATGAGACTCCATAACACAGATGCATTGATCTGTAGGGACTGCATTTGTGTCAAACAACCATGGTGGTTAGAGAGCCCCTAGAATATGCAACTGCCACACATGGAGATGGGTGAAACTACAATGTCACAGAAGCAGTTGCATCACCACACCCAACTTGAGTGTGTTTGGGTCATCAAGGTGTGGATTTTGAGACTTCATAACATATATGCATTGATCTGTAGGGACTCCATTTGTGTCAAACAACCATGGTGGTCAGAAAGCCCAGAGAACCCCTAGAATATGCAATTGCCACATGGAGATGGTCAACCTGCAGTGTGACAGAAGGATTTGCATCACCACACCCAACTGGAGTGTGTGTGGGTCATCAAGGTGTTGCTTTTGAGACACCATAACACAGATGCACTGATCTGTAGGGACTCCATTTGTGTCAAACAACCATGGTGGTCAGAGAGCCCCTAGAATATGCAACTTCCACACATGGAGATGGTGAACCAGCAGTGTGACAGAAGCAGTTGCATCACCACATCCAACTAGACTGTGTGTGGGTCATCAAGGTGTTGCTTTTGAGACTCCATAACACACATGCATTGATCTGTAGGGACTGCATTTGTGTCAAACAACCATGGTGGTTAGAGAGCCCAGAGAGCCCGTAGAATATGCAACTGCCACACATGGAGATGGGTGAACCTGCAATGTCACAGAAGCAGGTGCATCACCACAGCCAACTTTAGTGTGTTTGGGTCATCAAGGTGTTGCTTTTGAGACTACATAAGACATGTGCATTGATCTGTAGGGACTCCATTTTTGTCAAACAACGATGGTGCTCAGAAAGCCCGGAGAGCCCCTAGAATATGCAACTGCCACACATGGAGATGCGTGAACCTAAAGTGTGACAGAAGTAGTTGCATCACCACACCCAACTAGAGTGTGTGTGGGTCATCAAGGTGTGGCTTTTGAGACTCCATAACACAGATGCATTGATCTATTGGGAGTCCATTTGTGTCAAACAACCATGGTGGTTCGAAAGCCCAGAGAGCCCCTAGAATATGCAATTGCCACATGGAGATGGTGAACCTGCAGTGTGACAGACGCAGTTGCCTCACCACACCCAACTGGAGTGTGTGTGGGTCATCAAGGTGTTTCTTTTGAGACTCCATAACACAGATGGATTGATCTCTAGGGACCCCATTTGTGTCAAACAACCATGGTGGTCAAAAAGCTCAGACAGACCCTAGAATATGCAACTGCCGCATGGAGAAGGGTGAACCTGTAGTGTGACAGAAGCAGTTGCATCACCACACCCAACTGGAGTGTGTGTGGGTCATCAAGGTGTTGCTTTTGAGACTCCATAACACAGATGCATTGTCTGTAGGGACTATTTGTGTCAAACAACCATGGTGTTCAGAAAGACCGGAGAGCCCCTAGAATATGCAACTGCCACACCTGGAGATAGGTGAACCTGAAGTGTGACAGATGCAGTTGCATCACCACACCCAACTGGAGTGTGTGTGGGTCATTAAGTGTGTGGCTTTTGAGACTCCATAACACAGATGCACTGATCTATTGGGAGTCCATTTGTGTCAAACAACCATGGTGGTCCGAAAGCCTAGAGAGCCCCTAGAATATGCAATTGCCACATGGAGATGGTGAACCTGCAGTGTGACAGACGCAGTTGTCTCACCACACCCAAATGGAGTGTGTGTGGGTCATCAAGGTGTTTCTTTTGAGACTCCATAACACAGATGGATTGATATGTAGGGACTGCATTTGTGTCAAACAACCATGGTGGTTAGAGAGGCCAGAGAGGCCCTAGAATATGCAACTGCCACACATGGAGATGGGTGAACCTGCAATGTCACAGAAGCAGTTGCATCACCACACCCAACTTGAGTGTGTTTGGGTCATCAAGGTGTTGCTTTTGAGACTACATAAGACATATGCATTGATCTGTAGGGACTCCATTTGTGTCAAACAACGATGGTGGCCAGAAAGCCCGGAGAGCCCCTAGAATATGCAACTGCCACACCTGGAGATGGGTGAACCTGAAGTGTGACAGAAGCAGTTGCATCACCACACCCAACTGGAGTGTGTGTGGGTCAGCAAGTGTGTGGCTTTTGAGACTCCATAACACAGATGCATTGATCTATTGGGAGTCCATTTGTGTCAAACAACCATGGTGGTCCGAAAGCCCAGAGAGCCCCTAGAATATGCAATTGCCACATGGAGATGGTGAACCTGCAGTGTGACAGACGCAGTTGCCTCACCACACCCAACTGGAGTGTGTGTGGGTCATCAAGGTGTTTCTTTTGAGACTCCATAACACAGATGGATTGATCTCTAGGGACCCCATTTGTGTCAAACAACCATGGTGGTCAAAAAGCCCAGAGAGACCCTAGAATATGCAACTGCCGCATCGAGATGGGTGAACCTGTAGTGTGACAGAAGCAGTTGCATCAACACACCCAACTGGAGTGTGTGTGGGTCATCAAGGTGTTGCTTTTGAGACTGCATAACACATATGCATTGATCTGTAGGGACTCCATTAATGTCAAACAACCATGGTGGTCAGAGAGCCCAGAGAGCCCCTAGAATATGCAACTGCCACACATGGAGATGGGTGAACCTGCAATGTCACAGAAGCAGTTGCATCACCACACCCAACTTGAGTGTGTTTGGGTCATCAAGGTGTGGATTTTGAGACTTCATAACATAGATGCATTGATCTGTAGGGACGCCATTTGTGTCAAACAACCATGGTGGTTAGAAATCCCAGAGAACCCCTAGAATATGCAATTGCCACATGGAGATGGTCAACCTGCAGTGTGACAGAAGCAGTTGCATCACCACACCCAACTGGAGTGTGTGTGGGTCATCAAGGTGTTGCTATTGAGACTGCGTAACACATATGCATTGATCTGTAGGGACTCCATTTGTGTCAAACAACCATGGTGGTCAGAGAGCCCCTAGAATATGCAACTTCCACACATGGAGATGGTGAACCAGCAGTGTGACAGAAGCAGTTGCATCACCACACCCAACTAGACTGTGTGTGGGTCATCAAGGTGTTGCTTTTGAGACTCCATAACACACATGCATTGATCTGTAGGGACTGCATTTGTGTCAAACAACCATGGTGGTTAGAGAGCCCAGAGAGCCCGTAGAATATGCAACTGCCACACATGGAGATGGGTGAACCTGCAATGTCACAGAAGCAGGTGCATCACGACAGCCAACTTTAGTGTGTTTGGGTCATCAAGGTGTTGCTTTTGAGACTACATAAGACATGTGCATTGATCTGTAGGGACTCCATTTTTGTCAAACAACGATGGTGCTCAGAAAGCCCGGAGAGCCCCTAGAATATGCAACTGCCACACATGGAGATGCGTGAACCTAAAGTGTGACAGAAGTAGTTGCATCACCACACCCAACTAGAGTGTGTGTGGGTCATCAAGGTGTGGCTTTTGAGACTCCATAACACAGATGCATTGATCTATTGGGAGTCCATTTGTGTCAAACAACCATGGTGGTTCGAAAGCCCAGAGAGCCCCTAGAATATGCAATTGCCACATGGAGATGGTGAACCTGCAGTGTGACAGACGCAGTTGCCTCACCACACCCAACTGGAGTGTGTGTGGGTCATCAAGGTGTTTCTTTTGAGACTCCATAACACAGATGGATTGATCTCTAGGGACCCCATTTGTGTCAAACAACCATGGTGGTCAAAAAGCTCAGACAGACCCTAGAATATGCAACTGCCGCATCGAGATGGGTGAACCTGTAGTGTGACAGAAGCAGTTGCATCAACACACCCAACTGGAGTGTGTGTGGGTCATCAAGGTGTTGCTTTTGAGACTGCATAACACATATGCATTGATCTGTAGGGACTCCATTAATGTCAAACAACCATGGTGGTCAGAGAGCCCAGAGAGCCCCTAGAATATGCAACTGCCACACATGGAGATGGGTGAACCTGCAATGTCACAGAAGCAGTTGCATCACCACACCCAACTTGAGTGTGTTTGGGTCATCAAGGTGTGGATTTTGAGACTTCATAACATAGATGCATTGATCTGTAGGGACGCCATTTGTGTCAAACAACCATGGTGGTTAGAAAGCCTAGAGAACCCCTAGAATATGCAATTGCCACATGGAGATGGTCAACCTGCAGTGTGACAGAAGCAGTTGCATCACCACACCCAACTGGAGTGTGTGTGGGTCATCAAGGTGTTGCTATTGAGACTGCGTAACACATATGCATTGATCTGTAGGGACTCCATTTGTGTCAAACAACCATGGTGGTCAGAGAGCCCCTAGAATATGCAACTTCCACACATGGAGATGGTGAACCAGCAGTGTGACAGAAGCAGTTGCATCACCACACCCAACTAGACTGTGTGTGGGTCATCAAGGTGTTGCTTTTGAGACTCCATAACACACATGCATTGATCTGTAGGGACTGCATTTGTGTCAAACAACCATGGTGGTTAGAGAGGCCAGAGAGGCCCTAGAATATGCAACTACCACACATGGAGATGGGTGAACCTGCAATGTCACAGAAGCAGTTGCATCACCACACCCAACTTTAGTGTGTTTGGGTCATCAAGGTGTTGCTTTTGAGACTACATAAGACATATGCATTGATCTGTAGGGACTCCATTTGTGTCAAACAACGATGGTGGCCAGAAAGCCCGGAGAGCCCCTAGAATATGCAACTGCCACACCTGGAGATGGGTGAACCTGAAGTGTGACAGAAGCAGTTGCATCACCACACCAACTGGAGTGTGTGTGGGTCAGCAAGTGTGTGGCTTTTGAGACTCCATAACACAGATGCATTGATCTATTGGGAGTCCATTTGTGTCAAACAACCATGGTGGTCCGAAAGCCCAGAGAGCCCCTAGAATATGCAATTGCCACATGGAGATGGTGAACCTGCAGTGTGACAGACGCAGTTGCCTCACCACACCCAACTGGAGTGTGTGTGGGTCATCAAGGTGTTTCTTTTGAGACTCCATAACACAGATGGATTGATCTCTAGGGACCCCATTTGTGTCAAACAACCATGGTGGTCAAAAAGCCCAGAGAGACCCTAGAATATGCAACTGCCGCATCGAGATGGGTGAACCTGTAGTGTGACAGAAGCAGTTGCATCAACACACCCAACTGGAGTGTGTGTGGGTCATCAAGGTGTTGCTTTTGAGACTGCATAACACATATGCATTGATCTGTAGGGACTCCATTAATGTCAAACAACCATGGTGGTCAGAGAGCCCAGAGAGCCCCTAGAATATGCAACTGCCACACATGGAGATGGGTGAACCTGCAATGTCACAGAAGCAGTTGCATCACCACACCCAACTTGAGTGTGTTTGGGTCATCAAGGTGTGGATTTTGAGACTTCATAACATAGATGCATTGATCTGTAGGGACGCCATTTGTGTCAAACAACCATGGTGGTTAGAAAGCCCAGAGAACCCCTAGAATATGCAATTGCCACATGGAGATGGTCAACCTGCAGTGTGACAGAAGCAGTTGCATCACCACACCCAACTGGAGTGTGTGTGGGTCATCAAGGTGTTGCTATTGAGACTGCGTAACACATATGCATTGATCTGTAGGGACTCCATTTGTGTCAAACAACCATGGTGGTCAGAGAGCCCCTAGAATAGGCAACTTCCACACATGGAGATGGTGAACCAGCAGTGTGACAGAAGCAGTTGCATCACCACACCCAACTAGACTGTGTGTGGGTCATCAAGGTGTTGCTTTTGAGACTCCATAACACACATGCATTGATCTGTAGGGACTGCATTTGTGTCAAACAACCATGGTGGTTAGAGAGCCCAGAGAGCCCGTAGAATATGCAACTGCCACACATGGAGATGGGTGAACCTGCAATGTCACAGAAGCAGGTCCATCACGACAGCCAACTTTAGTGTGTTTGGGTCATCAAGGTGTTGCTTTTGAGACTACATAAGACATGTGCATTGATCTGTAGGGACTCCATTTTTGTCAAACAACGATGGTGCTCAGAAAGCCCGGAGAGCCCCTAGAATATGCAACTGCCACACATGGAGATGCGTGAACCTAAAGTGTGACAGAAGTAGTTGCATCACCACACCCAACTAGAGTGTGTGTGGGTCATCAAGGTGTGGCTTTTGAGACTCCATAACACAGATGCATTGATCTATTGGGAGTCCATTTGTGTCAAACAACCATGGTGGTTCGAAAGCCCAGAGAGCCCCTAGAATATGCAATTGCCACATGGAGATGGTGAACCTGCAGTGTGACAGACGCAGTTGCCTCACCACACCCAACTGGAGTGTGTGTGGGTCATCAAGGTGTTTCTTTTGAGACTCCATAACACAGATGGATTGATCTCTAGGGACCCCATTTGTGTCAAACAACCATGGTGGTCAAAAAGCTCAGACAGACCCTAGAATATGCAACTGCCGCATCGAGATGGGTGAACCTGTAGTGTGACAGAAGCAGTTGCATCAACACACCCAACTGGAGTGTGTGTGGGTCATCAAGGTGTTGCTTTTGAGACTGCATAACACATATGCATTGATCTGTAGGGACTCCATTAATGTCAAACAACCATGGTGGTCAGAGAGCCCAGAGAGCCCCTAGAATATGCAACTGCCACACATGGAGATGGGTGAACCTGCAATGTCACAGAAGCAGTTGCATCACCACACCCAACTTGAGTGTGTTTGGGTCATCAAGGTGTGGATTTTGAGACTTCATAACATAGATGCATTGATCTGTAGGGACGCCATTTGTGTCAAACAACCATGGTGGTTAGAAAGCCCAGAGAACCCCTAGAATATGCAATTGCCACATGGAGATGGTCAACCTGCAGTGTGACAGAAGCAGTTGCATCACCACACCCAACTGGAGTGTGTGTGGGTCATCAAGGTGTTGCTATTGAGACTGCGTAACACATATGCATTGATCTGTAGGGACTCCATTTGTGTCAAACAACCATGGTGGTCAGAGAGCCCCTAGAATAGGCAACTTCCACACATGGAGATGGTGAACCAGCAGTGTGACAGAAGCAGTTGCATCACCACACCCAACTAGACTGTGTGTGGGTCATCAAGGTGTTGCTTTTGAGACTCCATAACACACATGCATTGATCTGTAGGGACTGCATTTGTGTCAAACAACCATGGTGGTTAGAGAGCCCAGAGAGCCCGTAGAATATGCAACTGCCACACATGGAGATGGGTGAACCTGCAATGTCACAGAAGCAGGTGCATCACGACAGCCAACTTTAGTGTGTTTGGGTCATCAAGGTGTTGCTTTTGAGACTACATAAGACATGTGCATTGATCTGTAGGGACTCCATTTTTGTCAAACAACGATGGTGCTCAGAAAGCCCGGAGAGCCCCTAGAATATGCAACTGCCACACATGGAGATGCGTGAACCTAAAGTGTGACAGAAGTAGTTGCATCACCACACCCAACTAGAGTGTGTGTGGGTCATCAAGGTGTGGCTTTTGAGACTCCATAACACAGATGCATTGATCTATTGGGAGTCCATTTCTGTCAAACAACCATGGTGGTTCGAAAGCCCAGAGAGCCCCTAGAATATGCAATTGCCACATGGAGATGGTGAACCTGCAGTGTGACAGACGCAGTTGCCTCACCACACCCAACTGGAGTGTGTGTGGGTCATCAAGGTGTTTCTTTTGAGACTCCATAACACAGATGGATTGATCTCTAGGGACCCCATTTGTGTCAAACAACCATGGTGGTCAAAAAGCTCAGACAGACCCTAGAATATGCAACTGCCGCATCGAGATGGGTGAACCTGTAGTGTGACAGAAGCAGTTGCATCAACACACCCAACTGGAGTGTGTGTGGGTCATCAAGGTGTTGCTTTTGAGACTGCATAACACATATGCATTGATCTGTAGGGACTCCATTAATGTCAAACAACCATGGTGGTCAGAGAGCCCAGAGAGCCCCTAGAATATGCAACTGCCACACATGGAGATGGGTGAACCTGCAATGTCACAGAAGCAGTTGCATCACCACACCCAACTTGAGTGTGTTTGGGTCATCAAGGTGTGGATTTTGAGACTTCATAACATAGATGCATTGATCTGTAGGGACGCCATTTGTGTCAAACAACCATGGTGGTTAGAAAGCCCAGAGAACCCCTAGAATATGCAATTGCCACATGGAGATGGTCAACCTGTAGTGTGACAGAAGCAGTTGCATCACCACACCCAACTGGAGTGTGTGTGGGTCATCAAGGTGTTGCTATTGAGACTGCGTAACACATATGCATTGATCTGTAGGGACTCCATTTGTGTCAAACAACCATGGTGGTCAGAGAGCCCCTAGAATATGCAACTTCCACACATGGAGATGGTGAACCAGCAGTGTGACAGAAGCAGTTGCATCACCACACCCAACTAGACTGTGTGTGGGTCATCAAGGTGTTGCTTTTGAGACTCCATAACACACATGCATTGATCTGTAGGGACTGCATTTGTGTCAAACAACCATGGTGGTTAGAGAGCCCAGAGAGCCCGTAGAATATGCAACTGCCACACATGGAGATGGGTGAACCTGCAATGTCACAGAAGCAGGTGCATCACGACAGCCAACTTTAGTGTGTTTGGGTCATCAAGGTGTTGCTTTTGAGACTACATAAGACATGTGCATTGATCTGTAGGGACTCCATTTTTGTCAAACAACGATGGTGCTCAGAAAGCCCGGAGAGCCCCTAGAATATGCAACTGCCACACATGGAGATGCGTGAACCTAAACTGTGACAGAAGTAGTTGCATCACCACACCCAACTAGAGTGTGTGTGGGTCATCAAGGTGTGGCTTTTGAGACTCCATAACACAGATGCATTGATCTATTGGGAGTCCATTTCTGTCAAACAACCATGGTGGTTCGAAAGCCCAGAGAGCCCCTAGAATATGCAATTGCCACATGGAGATGGTGAACCTGCAGTGTGACAGACGCAGTTGCCTCACCACACCCAACTGGAGTGTGTGTGGGTCATCAAGGTGTTTCTTTTGAGACTCCATAACACAGATGGATTGATCTCTAGGGACCCCATTTGTGTCAAACAACCATGGTGGTCAAAAAGCTCAGACAGACCCTAGAATATGCAACTGCCGCATGGAGAAGGGTGAACCTGTAGTGTGACAGAAGCAGTTGCATCACCACACCCAACTGGAGTGTGTGTGGGTCATCAAGGTGTTGCTTTTGAGACTCCATAACACAGATGCATTGTCTGTAGGGACTATTTGTGTCAAACAACCATGGTGTTCAGAAAGACCGGAGAGCCCCTAGAATATGCAACTGCCACACCTGGAGATAGGTGAACCTGAAGTGTGACAGATGCAGTTGCATCACCACACCCAACTGGAGTGTGTGTGGGTCATTAAGTGTGTGGCTTTTGAGACTCCATAACACAGATGCACTGATCTATTGGGAGTCCATTTGTGTCAAACAACCATGGTGGTCCGAAAGCCTAGAGAGCCCCTAGAATATGCAATTGCCACATGGAGATGGTGAACCTGCAGTGTGACAGACGCAGTTGCCTCACCACACCCAAATGGAGTGTGTGTGGGTCATCAAGGTGTTTCTTTTGAGACTCCATAACACAGATGGATTGATATGTAGGGACTGCATTTGTGTCAAACAACCATGGTGGTTAGAGAGGCCAGAGAGGCCCTAGAATATGCAACTGCCACACATGGAGATGGGTGAACCTGCAATGTCACAGAAGCAGTTGCATCACCACACCCAACTTGAGTGTGTTTGGGTCATCAAGGTGTTGCTTTTGAGACTACATAAGACATATGCATTGATCTGTAGGGACTCCATTTGTGTCAAACAACGATGGTGGTCAGAAAGCCCGGAGAGCCTCTAGAATATGCAACTGCCACACCTGGAGATGGGTGAACCTGAAGTGTGACAGAAGCAGTTGCATCACCACACCCAACTGGAGTGTGTGTGGGTGAACAAGTGTGTGGCTTTTGAGACTCCATAACACAGATGCATTGATCTATTGGGAGTCCATTTGTGTCAAACAACCATGGTGGTCCGAAAGCCCAGAGAGCCCCTAGAATATGCAATTGCCACATGGAGATGGTGAACCTGCAGTGTGACAGACGCAGTTGCCTCACCACACCCAACTGGAGTGTGTGTGGGTCATCAAGGTGTTTCTTTTGAGACTCCATAACACAGATGGATTGATCTCTAGGGACCCCATTTGTGTCAAACAACCATGGTGGTCAAAAATCCTAGAGAGACCCTAGAATATGCAACTGCCGCATGGAGATGGGTGAACCTGTAGTGTGACAGAAGCAGTTGCATCACCACACCCAACTAGAGTGTGTGTGGGTCATCAAGGTGTTGCTTTTGAGACTGCATAACACATATGCATTGATCTGTAGGGACTCCATTTATGTCAAACAACCATGGTGGTCAGAGAGCCCAGAGAGCCCCTAGAATATGCAACTGCCACACATGGAGATGGGTGAACCTGCAATGTCACAGAAGCAGTTGCATCACCACACCCAACTTGAGTGTGTTTGGGTCATCAAGGTGTGGATTTTGAGACTTCATAACATAGATGCATTGATCTGTAGGGACGCCATTTGTGTCAAACAACCATGGTGGTTAGAAAGCCCAGAGAACCCCTAGAATATGCCATTGCCACATGGAGATGGTCAACCTGCAGTGTGACAGAAGCAGTTGCATCACCACACCCAACTGGAGTGTGTGTGGGTCATCAAGGTGTTTCTATTGAGACTGCGTAACACATATGCATTGATCTGTAGGGACTCCATTTGTGTCAAACAACCATGGTGGTCAGAGAGCCCCTAGAATATGCAACTTCCACACATGGAGATGGTGAACCAGCAGTGTGACAGAAGCAGTTGCATCACCACACCCATCTAGACTGTGTGTGGGTCATCAAGGTGTTGCTTTTGAGACTCCATAACACACATGCATTGATCTGTAGGGACTGCATTTGTGTCAAACAACCATGGTGGTTAGAGAGCCTAGAGAGCCCGTAGAATATGCAACTGCCACACATGGAGATGGGTGAACCTGCAATGTCACAGAAGTAGTTGCATCACCACAGCCAACTTTAGTGTGTTTGGGTCATCAAGGTGTTGCTTTTGAGACTACATAAGACATGTGCATTGATCTGTAGGGACTCCATTTTTGTCAAACAACGATGGTGGTCAGAAAGCCCGGAGAGCCCCTAGAATATGCAACTGCCACACATGGAGATGGGTGAACCTAAAGTGTGACAGAAGCAGTTGCATCACCACACCCAACTAGAGTGTGTGTGGGTCATCAAGGTGTGGCTTTTGAGACTCCATAACACAGATGCATTGATCTATTAGGAGTCCATTTGTGTCAAACAACCATGGTGGTTCGAAAGCCCAGAGAGCCCCTAGAATATGCAATTGCCACATGGAGATGGTGAACCTGCAGTGTGACAGACGCAGTTGCCTCACCACACCCAACTGGAGTGTGTGTGGGTCATCAAGGTGTTTCTTTTGAGACTCCATAACACAGATGGATTGATCTCTAGGGACCCCCATTTGTGTCAAACAACCATGGTGGTCAAAAAGCCCAGAGAGACCCTAGAATATGCAACTGCCGCATGGAGATGGGTGAACCTGTAGTGTGACAGAAGCAGTTGCATCACCACACCCAACTGGAGTGTGTGTGGGTCATCAAGGTGTTGCTTTTGAGACTCCATAACACAGATGCATTGTCTGTAGGGACTATTTGTGTCAAACAACCATGGTGTTCAGAAAGCCCAGAGAGCCCCTAGAATATGCAACTGCCACATGGATATGGTGAACCTGCAGCGTGACAGAAGTGAAAGAACATTTCATGATTCCCTATGTTTTGTGTGTTAGATAACAATACCATGGAATTTCTAATGTGCACTAAGTGTTGCAGGAAAGTTTGAGTGTTTGGGGGACCGGATTATCCGCCCCCATCATGGGACGGATAATTCGGGTGGACCATCTTGGCCAGGGCTAGCTGTGCGCGAGATTCTGTCTGGGGGCGGATTCCCTCGGACATTGCGGCTCTGGGGCGGATTTTCTCCTTGGACCGGATAATCCAGCCCTCATGTTGGGCGGACAATCCGGCCCTAGGGGAATCGCCTAAGAGAGCGTCTGCGCGAGCTTTTGTCTAGGGGCGGAATTTCCCCCGGATATTCCATGGCTGGGACATAATTTTTCCCCAGCCGGATAACCCGGCCCTCCCCTAGGGCCGGCTAATCCGGTCCCCAGGAGAAGGTGTCAAGGGCCAGGCTGCGCGAGCTTTTGTTCGTAGGCGGTTTTTCTGCCAGATAATCCAGTCTGGGGTGGAATTCCCTAGCCTAATAATCTAGCCCTCACTTGGGCCAGATAATCCGGCCCACAAAGGCTCCAATGGCTCAGTTTGGGAAGGGGGTATTAAAGCCCCTTCATGCCCTTCAGGCAGAACTCTTGATTCATTCGAAAAGTGTTAGACCCATTGCAAGAGTTCTCTCTCTAGATCTCCCACTTCAACCACCCGAAGGATCCGATCTTTGGTGGAATTGAAGGAGGAGACAATCCACATCGTCATCACGAATCAAGCGCATCAACTCCTCTCCATTCATTTGGAGAAATCCCCGATCTAGTATTCTTGTCAATATCTAGATCTTGTGTTTATTTATTGATAACTTGTTCTTGTGGCATCTTGTTATCATTACGGGAGCCTCCAATTTTGTTGTCGAGTTGTGCCCCGCTAGTTGTGTAAAGGCGCCGGTTCCCACCTCGAAGGGTTCCTATAGTGGAAAGGTGGATCAGGCCTTTGGTGGCGGGATCCATCGGAGAACAGGGTGAGGCCTATTGTGGTGTGGTGGTGTTAGTAGCGCCCACCCCTTCAACGCAGATGTACTTCCCTTAACAAGGAAGGAACTACGATAAAACAAATCATGTGTCTCCGCGTGCTTCACTACAGTCACTCGTTTCTCTTTCCACTCGCCTCTTACTCGCTAGTAGTTAGGTTTCCATATAGGAAAATTCTTCCTAATAGTCTATCTAGAGAATTTACCTTTTGTGTCAAGCCTAAAATTGAAAAAGCATTAAAATTTGAAGTAGCACCTATTCACCCCCCTCTAGGTGCCCATACGATCCATTTCAATTGGTATCAGAGCCCGGTCTCTTTATTCGGGCTTAACCGCCTAAGAGAAGTATGGGTACCAAGGAGAATGGGAATGAGGTTGTCGACAAGGTCACAATGGATGACCTCAAGATGTTGGAAACAACCTTGTTGAAATCCTTTGAGACCAAGATGGAGGAGATGCACCAAATGATTGCTCGCCTCACATCATCCGTAGCCCCATCTCCATCCTCCTCTGAGGCTACCACTCCTTCATCCAAGGATAAGGCTAACATCGGATCCAAGGAAGATAAAGTAGTAGGTGAAAAACATAATGGTTATGTCTCCAAGAAGGGAAGTGGTAAGGAGGAATATAGTGAGGTTCATCACTTATATTCCCCTGACCCACCTATCCCTCATCCTCATATAAACAATAGGGTGATCCACCCAAGCTTACTGCATCTTCATTTAATCAATGGCAATTCTTAATGACGTCTCATGTATGCAGCTCTTCCATTGAACGTTGGAGGATTATCGAAGAGGGTCTTCATATTGGAGACCACACCAACTTGACAAGAAGAGAAGTTGTGGATAGCCAATTGAATGCAACGGCTCTCCACATGATACAAATCGGAGTGGGTCCCAAGGACATGTCCCACATTGAACATCTCAACACAGCTAAAGAAGCTTGGGATGCTCTCACTGATCTCTTTATTGGAAATTAAAGCATGAGAAGGAATAGGTATGATGCCCTTAGTAATGAAGCTGAAGGATTCTACAAGTTTGATCGTGAAAACCATGAAGACATGTATAGAAGACTCAAGGGCATCGCAACAACTTTTAGAAAGGATGGAGCCACTCACATTGATGATGCTTGGATAAAAAGGAAATACGTGAGTGCTCTAATGCCTTTTGAGCCAACGGACTTAAAGATCTTGCAAGGTAGAAACAACTACCATCAAATGACTTCCAATGAAGTCATGCAATAAATGGAATCATTCAAGGTTGCAGCCAAGAATGCGGAAGATGCCTGTGCCCGAGCCATTGGAATGCAAAAAGGGGTCAATGTTGCTCTAAAGGCAAATGTTGTTGAGCAAGATGAGGACGGAAAAGGATTCGAGGGTGTCTCCATGGACTTCCAGGGCGTTCTACGAAATGAACTTTTGGAAGGATCCAGCCAAGGCCAAGTCGGAACTCGAGCGCAAGAATGGGTCAAGTGGAAGAAGAGAAAATGGCCCAAAACTGAGAACATGCTACAATTGTGGAGATAGGCTACACTTTGTGGCTGAGTGTCCAAATCAAAATAGAGAAGACAATGGTGGCAGGCTCATCTTTAAAGAAAAATCCAAGGCACCTAAGAAAAAGCCATTTATCAATAAGAATGGCCCTTACAAGAAGCAACCTAAGATTGTCTTGGTGGCACAAGAAGAATATTCCTCTATGAGTGAAGATGAAGAGGATGAAGATAGTTCTCGCGAGGTGGCTGCTATAGCCACCACATCGACTCCATCATCTTTCTTCGACTCACCAAACGAAAACATCATCAACAACAACGTCACTTGTCTTATGGCAAGAGGGTCCGAGGTATCATCTTCTAGTTCTTCATTCCTAAGACTAACATAAATATGGATATGGATGATCATACTAGTCTTAAAATGAAATAAGAAGTTATTGCTTTGGACAACTTTTTCACTAACTTGCAAGGTGAGCACAAACTTCATTTTGATGCTCTTATGAGTCAACTTGCCCAATACGAAGATCTCCTCGAAGAAAAGGGCAGAATTGAAAGAGAAGATACCTTGGAGATAACTTCCTTGAAGAATGCCTTGGAAGAAAAAGAGGAAGCTCGAGTATCCTTGGAAGAGAGACTCGAATCAATAGAGGAGTCACATGAAGAAGTTGTGGCTCAGATCATCAAAGAACGTGACAACGCTCTTGCCAAGGTAAAGAAACTAAAGAAGAAAAAGATTGAATTTGGGGCTGCTCATGCTAGACTCTCGGAGAAGTTTGAGAAACTTGACATTGCTCACAAGGCGTTGGAGAGTGAAGACTCCACTCTAAATGAGTCTCATGACCAGCTCCAAACTCAATTGAGGAAGTATGATGTGTTGAACACCTTCACACCATCTTGTGGACAAGAAGAACTTGCAAAGGGATCTCAACACAAAGGTAAAGAAGTACTAAATGAGATACTTAGCAAGAAAAGGACAAACAATGGAAAAGAGGGTCTTGGTTATATTCCCAAGACAAAGAACAAGAAGAACAAGAAGAAGAAGAAGAAGAAGAGCAAGACTGCTCAGCCAAAGACTAGAACCACCACCAATGACAAGTCTAATTATGATGGTTTTGCAGGGGCTAACAATCCTAACTTTGAGTTATATTGTGATTATTATGGTGATGTTTATGCTAGTTATGTAGGTCCTTATGATTGTTACATTCCTTGGTATATTTGGGTCCCCAAGACTCTTGTCAATAACTTGAGAGGACCTATTGAAAAATGGGTACCTAAAACCAAAAAGTAACTTTCTTGCAGGGCTATGCTTCCGGTGGGTCTAAATAGGTACTCGATAGTGGATGCACGAGTCACATGACCGGAAGCAAGGAGATCATCACGGAGATGCGGCCAAATCATGATCATATAACCATCTCCTATGGTGACAAGTCAAAATCTGAGGTATTGGGTCTCGGCAAAGTTGTGGTGCCTCACGATATCTCTCTCGTGGACATCATGCTTGTTGAGACCCTCGGTTACAATTTACTTTCAGCTCGCGCCCTTGGTAAGATGGGCTTTGCAGTTTTTATTGATGCTGATTTGGTGGTACTCTTGTGGAGCAAGTCTCTAAAAGTCGCTTTTGTGGGATATGTCGAAAATGACCTATACATGGTGGACTTTTTGGGCAAAACCACTACAGGACCGATGTATCTTTTCGGAAAGGCTGATGCGGGTTGGTTATGGCATCGCCGACTAGCCCACGACAATATGAGAACTTTGCAAAGTCTCCACAAGGGTGGCCACATCCTTGGACTAAAAGAAAATGTTTCCTTTGCCAAAGACCGTGTTTGCAGGGCTTGTGTTGAAGGTAAAATGCATGACTCTCCTCATCGAAGGAAGACCATTATTTCGTGAAAAGGGATCTTAGAGCTCCTTCATGTGGACCTCTTTGGACCTCCATCTCATGCAAGCCTCGGTGGGAAGAAGTACTGCCTTGTGATCGTTGATGATTACTCAAGATACACTTGGCTCTATTTCTTCAAGTTGAAGAGTGAGACTCAACAAATGGTCATCGACTTTGCCAACGGTTCAACGTCAACACAATGTCCCTATTCTGGCAATAAGAAGTGATAACGGCTCCGAGTTCAAGAACTACACCTTAAATGAATTCCTAAGTGAAGAGGGGATAAGACATCAATATTCCTCTTCGTACACCCCTCAACAAAATGGTGTTGCTGAGAGGAAGAATCAGACTCTAATGGATATGGCAAGGTCTATGCTAGCCGAATTCAAGTCTCCATATAACTTCTGGGCTGAAGTAATCTCTACCGCTTGTCATTCATCCAACCGGTTATACCTCCGTAAAATCTTGGACAAGACTCCGTATGAAATACTTACCGGTAACAAGCCAAACATCTCATACTTTCGGGTATTTGGGTGTAAGTGTTTCTTTCTCATAAAGGGAGTTTGTTTATCTAAATTTGAGTCTAAGGCTTTAGAAGGTATTTTTATTGGTTATGGTGGCGAATCCCACACCTATAGATTCTACAATAAGCTCTCCAGAACTATTGTAGAATCTTGTAGTGTGGTGTTCGAGGAAAATGATGGCTCCCATGCGGGGCAAGTTGATGTTTGTGATGCAGATGTTGAAATACCCCAAGATGCCATAAGAAGAATGGGCGTGGGATTTTTCCGCCCCATTGAGGAACCCCTTGTGGCGGATCGGGAAGGACAATGCTCTACTCATGAAGAGCCCTCATCTACACAGACTCAACATGCTCCAACCACAAGAGTAACATCTACACCAACTCCACCAAATGCTGAAGGTTAACATGCTCCTTAATGCTCCAGGCCGGATTATCCGGTCGATACCGGATTATCCGGCCACCACTCCATTAACGACCAAACTGTTCATCATATCGAAGAAACAGCTGCAAGCCCTAGGCCGGATTTTCCAGATGACCCCGGATTATCTGGCCCCTCGCCAATTCAAGCAAGCCCCACGCAACCT
Source organism: Avena eriantha (assembly GCA_910589775.1). Classification (NCBI taxonomy): domain Eukaryota; kingdom Viridiplantae; phylum Streptophyta; class Magnoliopsida; order Poales; family Poaceae; genus Avena; species Avena eriantha. Next base: position 313,171,251 of record OU342741.1, read on the forward strand.
GGTGAAGATGTTTCAGGTTCTGCCGGGCTAGATTATCCGGCCTCACCCTCGGCCGGATTATCCGGCCCTGGAACTCCTGATGATCATCAGCCTCCTATTACGGCTGTTGATCCACTTCAAGGGCAAGTTTTGTCATCTCCTACTACTGATAATCAGGCTACTAATCAAGGTCAAGCAAATGATTCCAACGAAGAAACAAGCGATGAAACTATTCTACCAAGAGACCACAAGCTTATTGAACTTCGTCGCAAGGCTCATGCTGATCGAAGCCTTGAGTTAAGGGGTCATACTCTTGACAAAGTTGTAGGTGATCTTCGACGAAGAGTTTCCACAAGAAGGGAATTGGCAAGTTTTGGTGAGTATCAAGCCCACATCTCAATGGTGGAACCCAAGAAAGTGTTTGAAGCTCTTAAAGATCCGGACTGGGTTATTGCTATGCATAAGAGTTGAATAACCTTGAGCGCAACAATGTTTGGAAACTAGTGGAGAAACCCAAGGACTGCCGCAATGTTATCGGCAGTAAATGGATATTTAAAAACAAGCAAGATGAGAATGTCATTGTTGTGAGGAACAAGGCGAGACTCGTGGCACAAGGCTATTCCCAAGTAGAGGGCACTTACTTCGGCGAGACCTATGCTCCTGTGGCTCGTCTTGAGTCCATCTGTATCCTTCTTGCTTATGCTGCCCATAATAATTTTAAATTGCAGCAAATGGACGTTAAGAGTGCTTTTCTTAATGGTCCTCTACATGAGTTGGTATATGTAAAGCAACCCCCGGGATTTGAGGATCCTAACTTCCCAAACCATGTCTGCAAACTCTATAAGGCACTCTATGGCCTTAAACAAGCCCCACGTGCGTGGTATGAGCACCTTAAAGAGCTTTTGCTAGACCGTGGCTTCGAAGTTGGGCAAATTGATCCCACTCTTTTTACTAAGAAGGTTAAGGGGGAGCTCTTCGTATGCCAACTATATGTAGACGACATCATCTTTGGCTCTACTAATAAAGCTTTTAATGATGAATTTTCAAAGCTTATGACTGGCAGGTTTGAGATGTCTATGATGGGGGAGTTATGGTTCTTTCTTGGATTCGAGATCAAGCAACTTAGAGAAGGAACCTTCATCAATCAAGCTGAATGCATCCAGGACATGCTTAAGAGATTCAAGATGACGGATCTTAATGGCGTTGCCACTCTGATGCAAACAAAATGTCACCTTGAACTTAACCCCCACGTTAAAGATGTGGACCAAAAGGTATACCGGTCCATGATCGGCTCTCTTCTTTACCTCTGCACATCTAGACCCGATATTGTGTTGAGTGTGGGGGTATGTGCAAGGTATCAAGCACCTCCTAAAGAAAGCCACTTAGTGGCGGTCAAGAGGATCTTCTGATATTTTGTTAATTCCCCTAACTTCGGTCTATGGTATCCCAAGGGCTCCAATTTCTCTCTATGTGGTTATACTGATTCAGATTGGGCTGGTTATAAGGATGATCGGAAATCAACTTTTGGAGCTTGTCAGTTCTTCGGAAGGTCTCTCGTTTGTTGGTCTTCTAAAAAGTAGAATTGTATGTCTCTCTCCACCGCCAAAGATGAATATGTTGATGCTACTAGTGCCTCCACTCAGTTATTATGGATGAGGCAAACTTTAAAGGAATATGGTGTCAATTGTGACAAAGTGCCTCTTTTATGTGATAATGAAAGTGCAATCAAAATTGCGTACAATCTGGTACGACACACAGGGACAAAGCATATTGAGATTCGGAATCATTTTATTCGGGACCATGTTGCTCGAGGCGATATTGATCTATCTTTTGTGAGCACGAAGAACCAACTTGCTGATATTTTCACGAAGCCACTTGATGAAGCAAGGTTTTGTTACTTGAGGAATGAGCTAAATATCGTTGATTCAAGGAGCTTGTCTTGATTACCCATGCACTCACGCGTACATCTCGGTCTTATTTGGTCTAGATGTGGGCATGGATATAGGGGAGTGTGGTCCTAATTGATTGGGCTAACCCCCCCATAATGCTGAATGTAAGTCAAATCATTTCTCTTAATATAATTTTGTGATATATATGCTTATTGATGAGTATTGGTCATGAACCCAAGATATATCTTCGCGGTGTCATACCATACACTCCAACAAGGTGGCTTTGGCCACCACCCTCCTCCATGAGAAGAGTTGGATTTATTTGGATCTTCTTGATCATTTTTAGCTCCTCTCATGTTTTTATGGGAATCACACTCAATTTTGGCTTTTAGTTGATTTGATTCTTGCAAATTTGAGTGTGTAGTACCATCTTAGTTTGGCTCTCTTAATCCTAAGCCTTTCCCTACCCCTAAGCCACCTATTCTTGCACACAAGTCCCTTGGACACCTTGTGGGGGTGTTGTTTGGGGACGCACGGGCCTGTCTTTGTGTGTAACAGAAGTTCAGAATTTAGGCCGGATAATCCGGCCCTGGCGGATTTTGTTCTTAAGGGATGGGGTCGGGGGGAAGGGCTCATAATGAGCAGCACTTCTCCCCCGACCCTCTCCCTCTCCTCAGTCGCCGCCAGCCGTCCGCCATCCTTCCCGGAGCCTCTTCGGCCACCAGATTTTCTGGGCCTCCCCGGATCTTCTTCTCCATGCTGCTAGGACGAAATTTTTCCCCAGCCGGATAATCCGGCCCTCCCTTAGGGCCGGATAATCCGGTCCCCAGGAGAAGGTGTCAAGGGCCAGCCTGCGCGAGCTTCTGTTCGTATGCGGTATTTCTGCCGGATAATCAAGCCTGGGGCGGAGTTTTCCCTAGACAGATAATCTAGCCCTCACTTGGGCCAGATAATCCGGCCCCCAAAGGCTCCAACGACTTAGTTTGGGAAGCGGGTATAAAAGCCCCTTCATCCCCTTCAGGCAAAACTCTTGATTCATTCGAAAAGTGTCAGACCCATTGCAAGAGTTCTCTCTCCAGATCTCCCACTTCAACCACCCGAAGGCTCCGATCTTTGGTGGAATTGAAGGAGGATAAATCTACATCGTCATCACGAATAAAGCGCATCAACTCCTCTCCATTCATTTGGAGAAATCCCCAATCTATTATTCTTGTGAATATCTATATCTTGCGTTTTGTTATTGATAACTTGCTCTTGTGGCAGCTTGTTGTCATTATGGGAGCCTCCAATTTCGTTGTGGAGTTGTGCCCCGCTTGTTGTGTAAAAGCGTAGGTTCCCGCCTCGAAGGGTTCCTATATTGGAAAGGTGGATCAGGCCTTTTGGTGGCGGGATCCATCGGAGAACAGGGTGAGGTCTATTGTGGCATGGTGGTATTAATGCCGCCCAACCCTCCAACGCAGATGTACTTCCGTTAACAAGGAAGGAACTGCGGTAAAACAAATCATGTATCTCCGCGTGCTTCACTACGGTTCACATGTTCCTCTTTCCACTCGCCTCTTACTCGCTAGTAGTTAGTTTTGCATATAGGGAAATTCTTCCTATTAGTATATCTAGATAATTTACCTTTTGTGTCAAGCCTAAAATTGAAAAAGTATTAAAATTTGAAGTAGCACCTATTCACCCCCTATAGGTGCCCATACGATCCATTTCAAGAAGGAATTGCATCACCACACCCTACTAGAGTGTGTGTGGGTCATCAAGTTGTGGCTTTTGAGACTCCATAACACTGATGCATTGATCTGTAGGGACTCCATTTGTGTCAAACAACCATGTTGGTCAGAGAGCCTAGAGAGCCCCTAGAATATGCACCTGCCACACATGGAGATGGTGAACCTGCAGTGTGATAGAAACAGTTGCATCACCACACCCAACTGGAGTGTGTGTGGGTCATCTAGGTGTGGCTTTTGAGACTCCATAACACAGATGCATTGATCTGTAGGGACTCCATTTGTGTCAAACAACCATGGTGGTCAAAGAGCCCAGAGAGCCCCTAGAATATGCAACTAGCACACATGGAGATGGTGAACCTGCAGTGTGACAGAAGCAGTTGCATCACCACACCCAAATGGAGTGTGTGTGGGTCATCCAGGTGTTTCTTTTGAGGCTCCATAACACAAATGCATTGATCTATAGGGACTCCATTTGTGTCAAACAACCATGGTGGTCAGAGAGCTTAAAGAGCCCCTAGAATATGCAACTGCCAGACATGGAGATGGTGAACCTGCAGTGTGACAGAAGCAGTTGCATCACCACACCCAACTAGAGTGTGTGTGGGTCATCAAGGTGTTGCTTTTGAGACTCCATAACATATATGCATTGATCTGTAGGGACTCCATTTGTGTCAAACAACCATGGTGGTCAGAGAGCTTAGAGAGCACCTAGAATATGCAACTGCCACACATGGAGATGGGTGAACGTGCAGTGTGACAGAAGCAGTTGCATCACCACACCCAACTGGAGTGTGTGTGGGTCATCAAGGTGTTTCTTTTGAGACAACATAACAGAGATGCATTGATTTGTAGGGACTCCATTTGTGTCAAAGAACCATGGTGGTCAGAAAGCCCAGAGAGCCCCTAGAATATGCAACTGCCACACATGGAGATGGGTGAACCTGAAGTGTGACAAAACTAGTTGCATCACCACACCCAACTGGAGTGTGTGTGGGTCATCAAGGTGTGGCTTTTAACACTCAATAACATAGATGCATTGATCTGTAGGGACTCTATTTGTGTCAAACAACCATGGTGGTCAGAAAGCCCAAAGAGCCCCTAGAATATGCAACTTCCACATGGAGATGGTGAACCTGCAGTGTGACAAAAGCAGTTGCATCACCACACCCAACTGGAGTGTGTGTGGGTCATCAAGGTGTGTCTTTTGAGACTCCATAACACTAATGCATTGATCTGTAGGGACTCCATTTGTGTCAAACAACCATGGTGGTCAGAGAGCCCAGAGAGCCCCTAGAATATGCAACTTCCACACATGGAGATGGTGAACCTGTAGAGTGACAGAAGCAGTTGCATCACCACACCCAACTGGAGTGTGTGTGGGTCATCAAGGTGTGGCTTTTGAGACTACAGAACACGGATGAATTGATCTGTACAGACTCTATTTGTGTCAAACAACCATATTGGTCAGAGATCTAGAGAGCCCCTATAATATGCAACTAGCACATGGAGATGGTGAACCTGCAGTGTGACAGAAGCAGTTGCATCACCACACCCAACTTGAGTGTGTGTGGGTCATCAAGGTGTGGCTTTTGAGACTATGTAACACAAATGCATTGATTTATAATAAAACTGAAAAATCCACTATGGCAAATAATAAAATCCCCCATGAGGGGACCCACTCGTTTTGTATTGCTTGCTTAACCCTACCTAATCCCCACCACTTCACACACATTCACTCTGCTCGGCGACCACCAAATCCCCTCCCTCCCGGGCGACCACCAAATCCCCCCTCCCCGATGGCGTAGGCGGCAGCAGTGGCTGTAGGCCCACCGGTAAGGCTCCTCGAACTATGTCCACGCATCTCTACTACTGCGCGTCTGTGTTTGATCTAGGTCACCACGTCTATGCTCTAGGTCACCGGCGACGGGTCTAGGCCCTAGGTAAACACTCGATCTTGGTCTAGGCCCCAGGTAAGCACTCGATCTAGGTCTAGGCCCCAGGTAAACACATGATCTAGGTCTAGGACCCGGGTAGGATGAACTGTGAGGATTGTAGGTCATGCAGCATTAAGGCTAGGGAGATACATGCGTAGGTTCTAAAATTGTTCCTACTAGCACTAACTGTACACATTGCATCCCCGTTCTATCATAGAAATAGTTGTCCTCAGATTTCTTAATGATCTTCAGATGGACCACAAGGTGCTGAACCCCGAAAATTTGGAAGTTATTGCGCAAAACATCATGGCGACGGCATCAAGAAATTGCAAGTGCCAGCATAATGTTCCATCTTATGACAAGGTGAAGCAACCTGTAGCCAATAAATCTGAGAAACTGAGGAACCTTACAAGAGGTTAGAGTCATTGACATTGTCTTAAAGTTACAGTCATTCTTATGCCGCTATAGATTACTTTCTAATATATTCTTTCTAGGTTCGTCGATGAAGGACGGGGAGGACTTCGACGATTACTGCATGTTTGGAAACGACATGGAATTGACTTTAAACCAAGCTGCATATCTCAGAGCAATTTCAGGACACAAGCCACATATATCGCACTATGTGTGCTACATGAAAAAGTCAAATATCATCCCTAGGAAGGCCAAGATGGTAAACTTCCGAGATTGTCTCTTTAAGGGCGTGTTTGTTTCAAAGGAATAAATCCTACAAAATTCCTATGCATAACTTTCCTACACTACAATCCTATAGGATTTTCAAACAAGAGGTGAGACCTCTTCGAAAGATTCCTACGTGTTTATGACAACTATGACATATACCTAAACCCTATAAAATTACATGCGTTTTTCCTACGGTGCATTTTTCAAATAGCTTATCTTACCGATTCCTGCATTTTTCATTCCTGTAGTATGCTTACTGTCAGGTCATTCTATTCCTGCATTTTTCCTATCCTAGTGTTTTACAAATCCTTTGAACCAAACAAGCCCTAAATCTACTTATGCACATTGAACTATACTTCAGCAACTAACTTTATTCTTCACATCCAGTACTTTTCAGCTAGGTACAGCAATGCCCACCTCAACAGGTATTTGTCGTTGGAGATTCTTGTCATAGTCGCAGATCATGTAGGACGTAAACATGTTCAGTTCATCCAAGACAGGAATGATGTTGCCCAAATTGCAAGCAATTGGTCAAAGGTTGTCGAGGCTGCTTGAATCAAAAAAGGGTATTTGATCGTCTTCACCTTCTTATGTCTGGCTTCATGTGTCATGTAGGTCGCGTGAAATGAGGGCACATAGTACCTAGTTATGCGGGTTGGCTTCATGTGAACTCGTAGTCGGTTCGGAACTGAATGTGAACCTACAGGTCGTGTACTTGGTTTGGAACTCTTTGTGATTTTGGTTCTCTAGTTGGTTTGGAACTATATGTCAACCATGTTCTCTATATATTTGTAAGATTGTGTTCTATCGCCATGTTGCTATGTGTTGTCTTCATTGTTGTTGTAGTTTAGGAAAATAACAAACATGCAATGACTCTAGTGGTGGTTTATGAAAAGGAAACACATGCATTGACACTGGTGGATCCATGTCGTTTAGTAAAATAACGCACATGCAATGACACTAGTGGTGGTTTAGGAAAAGAACACACATGCAAAGACATGCAATGACACTGGTGGATCCATGTGGTTTAGGAAAGGAACACACATGCAATGACACTGGTGGTGGTTAATGAAAAGACCACACATGCAAATGACTCTAGTGGATCCATGTGTTTTTTTGGAAAGAACACACATCCAATGAATCTAGTGGTGGTTTATGAAAACAACACACATGCAATGACACTGGTGGATCCAAGTAGTTTATGAAAAGAACAAACATGCAATGACTCTAGTTGTGATTTAGGAAAGGAACACACATGCAATGACACTGGTGGTGGTTTATGGAAAGAACACACATGCAAATGACACCGGTGGATCCATGTGGTTTAGTAAAATAACACACATGCAATTACACTAGTGGTGGTTTAGGAAAAGAACACACATGCAATGTCTCTAGTTGTCGTTTAGGAAAAGAACAAACATGAAATGACAATAGTGGTGGTTTATGAAAAGGACACACATGCATTAACACTAGTGGAGCCATGTGGTTTAGTAAAATAACACACATGCAATGACACTAGTGGTGGTTTAAGAAAAGAACATATATGCAAAGACATTGGTGGATCCGTGTGGTTTAGGAGAGGAACTCACATGCAATGACACTTGTGGTGGTCATTGAATAGAATACACATGCAAATGACTTTGGTGGATCCATGTGTTTAATGGAAAGAACACACATGCAATGACACTGGTGGTGGATTATGAAAATAACACACATGCAAATGACTCTAATTGTGGTTCCATGTGGTTTTGTAAAATAACACATATGCAATGACACTATTGGTAGTTTAGGAAAAGAACACACATGAATGTCTCTGGTCGATCCAAGTGGTTTATGAAAAGAACACACATGTAATGACTCTGGTGGTGGTTTAGGAAAAGAACACACATTCAATGACACTAGTGGTGGTTTAGAAAAAGAATACAGATTAAAAGACATGCAATGACGCTGGTGGATCCATGTGGTTTAGGAAAGAAACACACATGCAATGACACTGGTGGCAGGTAATGAAAATAACACACATGCAAATGAGTCTGGTGGATCCATGTGGTTTATGGAAAGAACACACTTGCAATGAATCTAGTGGTGGTTTAGGAAAAGAACACACAAGCAATGACACTGGTGGATCCATGTGGTTTATGAAAAGAACAAACATGCAATGACTCTAGTTGTGGTTTATGAAAAGTAAACACATGCAATGGTTATAGTTGTGGTTTATTAGAAGAACATACATGAAAATGACACTTGTGGATCCATGTGGTTTAGTAAAATAACACACAGGCAATGACACTAGTGGTCGTTTAGGAAAAGAACACACATGCAATGTCTCTAGTTGTGGTTTAGGAAAAGAACAAACATGCAATGACTCTAGTGGTGGTTTATGAAAAGGACACACATGCATTGATACTGGTAGATCCATGTGGTTTAGTAAAATAACACACATGCAATGACACTAGTGGTGGTTTTGGAAAAGAACACACATGCAAATACATGCAATGACACTGGTGGATCCATGTGGTTTAGGAAAGGAACACACATGCAATGACACTAGTTGACGAGGGTTTAACTCATCAATGCCCATTGTTATGGACTTGGGTTTTGGAGAAGAGAGGAGGGCTAGAGATCTCGGTACGGCTAGCAAACAAGCACACAGGTGACACGAGGTTTACCCAGGTTTAGGCCTCGTAGAGGACCCTACTCCTACTTGTCTGCTCTTGATTGATGAAGATCCGAATGATTACAAGGTCGCCGATGGCGGTGTCGCGCAGATTAGATCTGGCGTATGGGAAATCGTAGATCTATCTATTGTCTATTGTCTCTATGTGGGAGATCGTAGATCTATCTATTGGGGGAGTCACGATTGAGAGATTGATGTCTAGATCTATTGATTCATAGCGTGTCCTCCTCGTTGGACCCTCCTAGCCTATAACACCCTCGAATCGGCCCTATGCAAGTTTTAGCGCTTCCCGCCAAACCCGCATAGAAACGATTCAAGGACGCCCACCAGGCACTTTCGTGCGGGTGGAAAACAAAGTAATACCATTACACAACAGTCCTTGATGGGACCCACAGAACAGATATATATACAACACGACTCCATCAGTCAAGAATACCGATATACAGTACAAAGATCCAAATCACCTTGAAATCGCTACAGCGTTCGAGTACGGACAAGATGCAAATGGGGGCTAAGAGCCCTAAAGAATAACCAATGGCGTCCATAACCCTGCCCAGGCCAAGCCGGAAGGGTAACCCTGCTAACGACGTCGATCTCAAACCTGCTAAAACAAAAGGGGTGCTGACAAAGGGCAAAGGAAAAACAGGAGCGTCAGTACTGAGGCCAGTACACGGCGAGGCTAGAATTCGGCGGTCCTTGCCTACATAGGTATGGTGGACTGAAGCGGCAGCACAGCAGCACTAAACAACCTATAGAGACTTAGTAAAACTGGCGCCTATTAGAGAGGGATAAGAAAGACCTATCCGGATCCAACCTGATACTAACACCAATCATACCCATCCTGGTATTCCCCCCCTCGAAACCAAACAAGGAAGTCAAACCAAGGAACTACACTGTTGGCAGTTTTATTCATTCCATTATAGTTGCAGCACTTACTAGTCAGATATAGATATCATGAGTCATCCTGATAGCATAAGTAGTGGGCAGTTTTAGTTAACCATTCAGTGGTAGTTGCAGTACTTACTAGTCAGATACAATTAGCATGTGACATCCCAAACCCAGCAGTTGTTGGCACTTTTATTTCATTCCATTGGAGTTGCGATACTTACTAGGCAGGTATAACATGATACGATACACTCCAGTTCCACCAGTTGTTGGCACTTTTATTATCCATTCCATTGTAGTGAAGCTAATTACTAGTCACATATTAAGTCAAATTTATAGCACTACTTTAGTTATGTAAGTCTATGATCGAGATACTGTGCTCCAAGTCGTCCATAACCGTGGACACGGCTTTCAAAAAGATTTACCCTGGAGGGGTGCACAAATAACAACACACACACACGATCAACCTCGGAAAAACCAAATCAAAACCCAACGAGGCTTTCACGACAAAGCAATCACAGGATTCATAAAATATTTCCGGGGGCCACCCCATTAAGCTACCCGCAACGAAGTTGGCCGGCTCCGAGACGGACCCAAGGTTTGCGCCAATGGCTGTAAACGACTGGGAACCCGAAAGTGTGATTGGGCTTGTCGATACCGCAAAAACACTCCGCAATTCCTAAACAGTACAGGTGCTCCATGCACAATCGTAAATAAAGCAGTAAAGCATGGCATAGATACATGATAGTAATAAAGCCCCAAACTAGTTTGTGTCCCCAAGAAATAAGAAATGAATCAAGTTCTGGCTAAGGGGGATTCATAGACTCTCCCGGATGTGGATAGTGCGAATAGTCAAGGAACAGGTATCAAGTACTCGGGGTCCTACGGGACACAAGTGAGCGGTTAAAAACCAAATAATATCTATTGCCCACGGATGCCTCTGCATTAGTTATATCTATTCCAGCATTTTAACACTTGCATTTTAAGTCATGATCATCTCCACCATTAAGCATCTCCACCATTAAACATGTGCGAACCTTCCAATGACGGTGGAACAACAACGAAGCAAAGCAGCACATGAGCAAGCAACTACGACTCGCAAGGCCGACTATTTATCAAACAACAGGCAATAGGATGTGTCCAAGGCAATATAAAGGCTTCAAGGGATATATCTGGTACGGAACACTAAAGCATCGCGACACAGATAGCAATAGATCAACAGGAGGAAATAAAGACTTTAAATGCAAAATGGGTCGAAAGGGGGAGAATGCTCGCCTGGGAAAACATAGCCGAAGGTTCATTATCCGAAGAACTTCCCGATACTCACATCAACTCATCGGCCTAATCCGCGAAGAAGCAAAGAACTAAAAGAAACACCGGATGCAATATTTAATACTACGGCAGAAGATCCGGCATGATTATGATATGATGCATGGCATGGCAAAAGTGCGGTGCAATTAGGCAGTATTAAGCAGAACCGGGGTCTCGACATTTAATTAGACGGTTCAAGTTATTTAAAACCCCGCAATTTAAATGTTGTATTAACAAGACAAAACATGGCATCGGTTCGCTAAACCAATTTAAATGGAGTTCGGAATAAGACAAAGATATCCCGCATATAGACTCCATATTTAATTATGAGGTGAATCGGCATAATGCCCCCAAACCACAGACAGGTATGCATGTATGAACAATTTATTATGCGACAGGTTTTATATATAGCAATTATAAAATAGGGGCTCGAGAAAAGGTTCACACATCTGGGTTCAGGAGATCTTGGGTTCCTGCGGTTCGGGGTTCGGGTCCGGGGTCTCGGCGCTCCGTGTCAAAGGCCTCGGGTTCTGTGATGGAGATCTTGGAGTTCGGTGATGGATATCTTGTCGGTGGCGACCTGGGGGTTCCGACTTCTTTCGTTCATGACGCTCTTGGTTCCTGCCTCGATGATTCTCCAATTTCATCATACATGTCCGAAGTTGATGTAGACCATGTGATCTTATCGGGGCCGCCTCGGTCGCATCACCATCTCGTCCTCGAGGTCGCACAAACGGGTCGAACTTGACAGCAGGCAGGGGCGACGCTATCACGAGAAGGAGATCATGGCGACAGCGTGCTGCAGGGAAGAGACGCGTGGCACATGCCGTCACGTGGTCCAGGTTCGAGCGATGGGCTCCTCGCAGGGTGGCGGGGTCCGGCCACGGGTGCTGTAGGGCACGCTCAGAAAAGAGCAGCACACCGGCGGCATGACAGGGATGCGCGGGACCGAAGCACAGGGACTTGCGGGCCGGGCCCGGGCGGCCGGTGGTTCCCACAAGCAGAGAGGAGGCTGGACGGGGCCTTCCTGGATTGGGACCTGTAGGTGGCGGCGAAACTCCCGGGGCGCCGCCGTGAGATGGGGTGTGCAGGCGACGAGCAGGAGGTGACGGCGGGCGCTGCTGCTCGCAGGGAGGGAGAAGAGGCGAGGCGGCGGAGAAGCGCCGATCTCGGCGACGAGGAGGGTGTCGAAGCAAGGCGAGGAGGACACGCGGGGGGAGCGGACGCGGGGCCACGACACGCCATAGGAGGGGCAAGGTGGAGCTCGGGCCGAGGGCGGCGCTGCAGAGGCGGCCGTCGGGGGCAGAGATGGTGACGACGCGGGGAAGGCCGAGGAGGAGGCGGCCACCAGCGAGGGCAAAGTGCCCAGGGACGGCCGGAGAAGGGTGCGTGGCGGCAACGCGCGAAGAAGGTCCGTGGCGGCGGACGGTGCTGGTCGGCGGACAACGGACGCGGGAGGGGGGACGGGGTCGCACGGGAGGGAGGAGGCACGATTGGCGGTGGGGAATCGTTGGAGCGAGAGCAGCGGGTCACGGTGTTAGGGACGACGTGGGGTGGTGGAGTTGCGTGGTGGGGAAAGAGAGACGGGCCAGGGGTGGTGGGACCGCGTCGGGTGGCGTGCGTGTGTGTTGTGTGTGACCGGGGCACCTCGCGTCTAGGTGTAACGCGGGTTGCCGCAACGTGACCGGGGTGGGGAGGCGGCACCGGGGACGTGGCCTGGTGGGAGGTGGGGCCAGCAGGCAGTAGGTGGCGGGGTGAGAGGAGTTTGGATGCACGCGGTTGGTGGGCGGCTAGGTGCACGCGGGTGGAGGGAGAGATTTGGTGGCTGGCGATCAGGAGGGGTGGGGAGCGTGCCCAGGAGGGCCTGGTCGGTGGGTCAGGTGGCGGCTGGGCGGGAAAAGAGACGGAATGCGGGATTTGGAGAGGGAGTAGGTAGGATTAGGGTTAGCTGGTTGGGTAGGATAGGATTTTGGGTTTTTTCTTGGTTTTTTCTTGGGGATGGCTGGCTGGGTCGGTTCGCCCTGGTTCGGCTTCCCCCTAAAAAGAATATAAATATTTTATTTATTATAACAAGGCTTTTAGAACCCATTTTTTAGACAAAACAAAATAATCCGGAGATCCGGGTTTTTAATTTGAAATAAAGGCGGGGTATTTAGAAAAACAAAACCAGGCTTTTTCGAAAATAGTTTTAGGAAAAACCACGCATGATGATGACGATGCTCAAATGCAATGTGGTATGATGACATGAGCATGCGGTCATGATGATGCAATGCACAAAAACACAGCGATTTTCTAGTAGTGGTTTTAGCGGGATGCCACAATTCGACACCACTAACAAGGGATCTCGCCCTCGAGATCCGCCTCATGGTACCGAAAGAGGTCGATGACCGGAAGCTCCTTGCTTCGTGTGGATCCTCGCGACACCACTAAAAAGAGGTCGTTGTCCGTGATCGTCGAGAGAACACTCCGGGAATAAAGGGCGAAGGTAGAGATATCAACAAATAAAGCCACCTCTAGCTTCCGTGGACGGAGTAAAATTGCTGGATCCACCGATTCGATATACAAAAGTGAATGATAAGAGTAATGGTATGGTCGCGACTCCATCCCGCACTCCTATCATTACTCCGTACATGAATAGCAGAATTATGCAACCAACTCTCGGAATCAGACTGAAGATCTCGACAAATGAGGTTTAGAAACAAGGAGTGATGCAGACTCTGCACCGGATCTGGCGTAGATGATGTCGTCATGTCAGAAAACACCAGAAGGCACGAGAAGGAACAAAGAGAAGCCCAATAGATGAAGGATTCCTCAGATAGCATGAAGACCGGGTGTAGAAACACTGTTGCCAAAGAAGGAAGCGAAACCCTGAAGGTACGACAGAAACCCAAACATGAGAATTCCTGGACTTGAAGAAAAGATAAGAGAACAGATCCAAAACACACAGAGGTAAGAGGAGAATAGCAGAGGGTAAGGAGTAAAAGCAGACCTAATCAGATCTATCCAACCGATTTTCCAAAATAGTTTTGAAACTCTACTTCGGTTGTTAGCTAGGTTATCCTACAGGCTGGACTAGTGGGGTATCGGAACTGCTGAGCTCTGATACCACTCTATAACACCCTCGAATCGGCCCTATGCAAGTTTTAGCGCTTCCCGCCAAACCCGCATAGAAACGATTCAAGGACGCCCACCAGGCACTTTCGTGCGGGTGGAAAACGAAGTAATACCATTAGACAACAAACCTCGATGGGACCCACAGAACAGATATATATACAACACGACTCCATGAGTAAAGAATACTGATATACAGTACAAAGATCCAAATCACCATGAAATCGCTACAACGTCCGAGTACGGACAAGATGCAAATGGGGCTAAGAGCCTTGAAGAATAATCAATGGCGTCCATAACCCTGCCTAGGCCAAGCCGGAAGGGTAACCCTGCTAACGATGTCGATCTCAAACCTGCTAAAACAAAAGGGGGTGCCGACAAAGGTCAAAGGAAAAAGAGGAGCGTCAGTCTTGAGGCCCGTACACGACGAGGCTAGAATTCAGCGGTCCTCGCCAACATAGGTATGGTGGACTGAAGCGGCAGCGCAGCAACACTAAACAACCTATAGAGACTCAGTAAAACTGGCGGCTATTAGAGAGGGATAAGAAAGACCTATCCGGATCCAACCTGATACTAACACCAATCATACCCATCCTGGTATTCCCCCCTCGAGACCAAACGAGGAAGTCAATCCAAGGAACTCACATAGTTGGCAGTTTTATTCATTCCATTATAGTTGCAGCACTTACTAGTCAGATATAGATATCATGAGTCATCCTGATAGCATAAGTAGTGGGCAGTTTTAGTTAACCATTCATTGGTAGTTGTAGTACTTACTAGTCAGATACAATTAGCATGTGACATCCCAAACCCAGCAGTTGTTGGCACTTTTATTTCATTCCATTGGAGTTGCGATACTTACTAGGCAGGTATAACATGATACAATAGACCCCAGTTCCACCAGTTGTTGGCACTTTTATTATCCATTCCATTGCAGTGCAGCTGATTACTAGTCACATATTAAGTCAAATTTATAGCACTACTTTAGTTATGCTTGTCTATGATCGAGATACTGTGCTCCAAGTCGTCCATAACTGCGGACATGGCATTCAGAAAGATTTACCCTGCAGGGGTGCACAAATAGAAACACACACACGATCAACCTCGGAAATACCAAATCAAAACCCAACGAGGCTTTCACGACAAAGCAATCACAGGATTGATAAAATATTTCCCGGGGCCACCCCATTAAGCTACCCGCAACGAAGTTGGCCGGCTCCGAGACGGACCCAAGGTTTGCGCCAATGGCTGTAAACGACTGGGAACCCGAAATTGTGATTGGGCTTGTCGATACCGCTAAAACACTCCGCAATTCCTAAACAGTACAGGTGCTCCATGCACAATCGTAAATAAAGCAGTAAAGCATGGCATAGATACATGATAGTAATAAAGCCCCAAACTAGTTTGTGGCCCCAAGAAATAAGAAATGAATCAAGCTCTGGCTAAGGGGGATTCATAGACTCTCCCGGATGTGGATAGTGCGAATAGTCAAGGAACAGGTATCAAGTACTCAGGGTCCTACGGGACACAAGTGAGCGGTTAAAAACCAAATAGCATCTATTGCCCACCGATGCGTCTACATTAGTTATATCTATTCCCAGCATTTTAACACTTGCATTTAAAGTCATGATCATCTCCACCATTAAGCATCTCCACCATTAAGCATGTGCCAACCTTCCAATGACGGTGGAACAACAACGACGCAAAGCAGCACATGAGCAAGCAACTACGACTCGCAAGGCCGACTATTTATCAAACAACAGGCAATAGGATGTGTCCAAGGCAATATAAAGGCTTCAAGGGATATATCTGGTACAGAACACTAAAGCATCGCGACACAGATAGCAATAGATCAACAGGAGGAAATAAAGACTATAAATGCAAAATAGGTCGAAAGGGGGAGAATGCTTGCCTAGGAAAACATAGCCGAAGGTTCATTATTCGAAGAACTTGCCGATACTCGCATCAACTCATCGGCCTAATCCGCGAAGAAGCAAAGCACTAAAAGAAACACCGGATCCAATATTTAATACTACGGCAGAAGATCCGGCTTGATTATGATATGATGCATGGCATGGCAAAAGTGCGGTGCAATTAGGCAGTATTAAGCGGAACCGGGGTCTCGACATTTAATTAGACGGTTCAAGTTATTTAAAACCCCGCAATTTAAATGTTGTATTAACAAGACAAAACATGGCATCGGTAGCTAAACCAATTTAAATAGAGTCCGGAATAAGGCAAAGATATCCCGCATACAGACTCCATATTTAATTATGAGGTGAATCGGCATAATGCCCCCAAACCACAAACAGGTATGCATGTATGAACAATTTATTATGCGACAGGTTTTATATATAGCATTTATAAAATAGGGGCTCGGGAAAAGGTTCACACATCTGGGTTTGGGAGATCTTGGGTTCTAGGGGTTTGGGGTTCGGGTCCGGGGTCTTGGAGCTCCATGTCAAAGGCCTCGGGTTCCGTGATGGAGATTCTTGGAGTTTAGTGATGGATATCCTGTCGGTGGCGACCTTGGGGTTCTGACTTCTTTGGTTCATGATGCTCTTGGTTCCTGCCTCGATGATCCTTGAATTTCATCATACAGGTCCGAAGTCGATGTAGACCGTGCGATCTTATCGGGGCCACCTCAGTCGCATCACCATCTCGTCCTCGAGTTCGCACAAATGGGTCGAACTTGACAGCAGGCAGGGGCGATGCTATCGCGACAAGGAGATCATGGTGACAGCGTGCTGCAGGGAAGAGGCGCATGGCACATGCCGTCACACGGTCCAGGTTCGAGCGACGGGCTCCTCGCAGGGTGGCGGGGTCCGGCCACGGGCGCTATAGGGAACGCTTGGAAAAGAGCAGCACACCGGCGGCACGACAGGGATGCGTGGGACCGACGCACGGGGACTTGCAGGCCAGGCCCAGGTTGCGGGTGGTTCCCGCAAGCAGAAAGGAGGCTCGACAGGGCCTTCTCGAATAGGGACCTATAGGTGGCGGCGAAACTCTCGGGGCGCCGCCACGAGATGGGGCGCGCAGGCGACGAGGAGGAGGTGATGGCGGGCGGTGTTGCTCGCAGGGAGGGTGCAGAGGCGAGGTGGAGGAGAAGGGCCGAGCTCGGCAACAAGGAGGGCGCCGGAGCAGCGCGAGGAGGACGCACGGGGGGAGCGGACGCGGGGTCGCGACACGCCACGGGAGGGGCAAGGTGGAGCTCGGGCCGAGGGCAGCGCTGCAGAGGCGGCCGCCGGGGGCAGAGACGGTGACGGCGCGGGGAAGGCCGAGGAGGAGGCGGCCACCAGCGAGGGCGACGTGCCCAGGGATGGCCGGAGAAGGGTGCGTGGAGGTGACGCGCGAAGAAGATCCGTGGCAACGGACGGCGCTGGTCGGTGGCCGATGGACGCGGGAGGGACGGGGTCGCACGGGAGGGAGGAGGCGCGATTGGCGACGGGGAATCGTGGGAGAGAGAGCAGCGGGTCGCGGTGTTGGGGACGATGCGGGGTGGTTGAGTTGCGTGGTGGGGAAAGAGAGACGGGCCAGGGGTGGTTGGACCGCGTTGGGTGGCGTGCGTGTGTGTTATGTGCGACCAGGGCGCCTCGCGTCTGGGTGTAACACGGGTTGCTGCAACGTGACCGGGGTGGGGAGGTGGCACTGGGGACGTGGCCTGGTGGGAGGTGGGGCCAGCAGGCGGTAGGTGGCGGGGTGAGAGGAGTTTGGCTGCGCGCGGTTGGTGGGCGGCTGGGTGCGCGCGGGTGGAGGGAGAGATTTGGTGGCTGGCGATCAGGTGGGGTGGGGAGCGCGCCAAGGAGGGCCTTGTCGGCGGGTCAGGTGGCGGCTAGGCGGGAAAAGGGACGGAAGGCGGGATTTGGAGAGGGAGTAGGTAGGATTAGGGTTAGCTAGTTGGGTAGGATAGGATTTTGGGTTTTTTCTTGGGGGTGGCCGGCTGGGTCGGTTCAGCCTGGTTCGGCTGCCCCCTAAAAATAATATAAATATTTTATTTATTATAACAAGGCTTTTAGAACCCGTTTTTAGACGAAACAAAATAATCCGGAGATCCAGGTTTTTAATTTGAAATAAAGGCGGGGCGTTTAGAAAAACAAAACCAGGCTTTTCGAAAATAGTTTTAGGAAAAACCATGAATGATGATGACGATGCTCAAATGTAATGTGGCATGATGACATGAGCATGCGGTCATGATGATGCAATGCACAAAAACATAGCGATTTTCTAGTAGTGGTTTTAGCGGGATGCCACATAGCCTTTATATATGGGGAGGCTAGGTCTCAGGTACCAATACGAGTTGGTTACAAGTTAGATTCGAACTCTAGTCTTGATGTTTCCTTGTCTTGTGCATTTGGGAGTCCATGTCCATATGGGCTTCATACCAGTCGAACCGTCATGGGCGTCATGGACCTGTGCAGTTCGTCGAGTGGGCCTTCCGTCGAGCCGCACCAGGTACACTGTAGTTGAGTGCCTATTGGGCATACCCATGTCAGTAGCCCCCGAGTGTCCATGCGAATCGTAGATTCGGGTGGAGAGTTAGAAGTCTTGATCTTTGCATTAGGATGCCGGAGTCGACAATTGTGTCGAGTGCAAAGCACTTCTCCCGGAAGTTCATCGGGTCAGTCGAATTTGTAGTAGTTCATAGGGATGATGGTAAATGTGCCTGGTGCGCTCGACGGATCGGGACCAGTTAATTTCTCTAGGGAAAAAACAACGCTACCTACTCAAACTCGAGTCCCCGGACTCGAATTCGGAAATTGCTGGTGTAATTCGACTCAGGCCGCGGAGGTCTTACAGGAGTCAAATTCCAGTGTATAAATGTGAGCACTCGACGCGTCCGTCAAGGCATATTCATTGTACCTGCAGGCATGGATATATCTCTGATAGTGCGCAGCAGATGCGTTGCTAGGCCTTATTCAGGTCTTATCTTCACGTTGTAAGCGCGACATCCGAATTTTGTCATCGCGGAGACGATTCGGGTGGCCCAGGAGACGCAGTCTCTTTGTAGGGAAAATTTATGAGGGGATGTCGCCATGAAATCCGAGTGTGGATGTTATCAACATACAGTTTTTTGTATAAATAATCATAGGGTGCGCGACCAGCGCTCCCTATGGGAGTAGCTCCCGAGTGCCTGGTTGAGTCGAAGACTCAGGCAGAGACTAAAGAACTTTTGCGACTGATGTCGTCTTTTGTTGCTTGTTTCAGTCGAATATGCTTTCAGCGCTCCCTATGGACACTCGGGGACTACTGACATGGGTATGCCCATTAGGCACTCAACTCCAGCGTACCTGGTGCGGCTCGACGGAAGGCCCACTCGACGAACTGCACAGGTCCATGACGCCCATGACGGTTCGACTGATATGAAGCCCATATGGACACGGACTCCCAAACGCACAAGACAAGGAAACCTCAAGACTAGAGTTCGAATCTAACTTGTAACCAACTCGTATTGGTACCTGAGACCTAGCCTCCCCATATATAAAGGCTAGGAGGGTCCAACGAGGAGGACACGCTACGAAACAATAGATCTAGACATCAATCTCTCAATCGCGACTCCCCCAATAGATAGATCTACGATCTCCCACATAGCCACATTAGACAATAGATAGATCTACGATCTCCCATATGCCAGATCTAATCTGTGCGACACCGCCATCGGCGACCTTGTAATCCTTTGGATCATCATCAATCAAGAGCAGACAAGCAGGAGTAGGGTCCTCTACGAGGCCTGAACCTGGGTAAACCTCGTGTCACCTGTGTGCTTGTTTGCTAGCCGTACCGAGATCTCCAGCGCTCCTCTCTTCTCCAAAACCCAAGTCCATAACAATGGGCATTGATGAGTTAAACCCTCGTCAATTGGCACCGTCTGTGGGAATTGGGAGCACTGATGTTGCGATCTTGAGGGCCTCATCACGAGCAATCTACGATTCACCTATTTTTGAAGAACATATCTACTTCGGCTTCTCTCAAATCTATAATGGGGCAAGCGACGCTCGGAGTCAGTCTTCCAGTCAGGATCCATCGATGTCTTCGACCGCAGCCTACATCATCGGCAACCGCCGTGGTCATATTCGTCTTAATCACATTCGAGTGCACAAACTCAGCAAATCAACCATAGCACCAGGTCAAATCAGCATCATGGATCTCTGATACAAGAATACGACCGACCTGGAAACATGTATCTATAGAGTCTATCGGAATTTTTTCAAGGTTCTTGGGTCAAGATTAATCCATATTCGGAACAAGAATCCGTGCGACCTATTTGTTTCCGATTTGTGTTGTCCTCGGTTTGTGCCTAGGCTTCTTCATCACGTACGTGGTCAGATCCAATTGTTTATTCAGGACGAGTCCGTGACGAGTGCAGCAGCATGTTTTTCTCTTCAGGACGTCTTTGACCAGTGCAGCAGCAGGTTTTCTAATCGATTCGATCAAAAAGAAAAAAGACCCACCTCGATTCTTGTCAATCAAGCTCAAGCAAGAATCGACCAATCAGGCAATCTAAGGAACGCATTCAGATTACATGTTCATGTCATCCAACGTACCTGGGCAAATCAAGGATATTTTAGCTATCTTGCATCAATCGAAGGCTCCTGTTGGCATGCGCAAATCAAGAAATCGTGATAATCAGTACAAAAGAGATGAAACATGCGGTACAGAGGGCATGTCTGTCGCGTCAACTCTGGTCGCCCCACCGACTCTCGACTGTCACGTCGACTACTCACTGCAACGCTGGATATGCGTCTGCTACATCAACACGTCGACTACTAGCAATGTCGGATATGCATATGCTACATCTACAAATAATTGATGACTCCGCTGCGTCAACTACGTCCGCCGTACAACTCCATCGACCTCAACTACACCACTCCGTGCATGACCCGGGGCCTCCTTCGACTCTAACAACCCGTTTCGGATTCGGCCGCGCCGATTTCAGTTCTCCTCATCGGCTCTCGAATGCCGCCTCGACTACCTCGACCATATCGACCCTACACTCGGGGCTCCGTCGATCCCGCCACAAGATTCACTATGGTCTTCAGTTGCGGAGAACCGCTACGGTCTTCAACTTCTTCAACTGCGCCAACTCTACCGCGCGACCCTCTACAGTCTTCGACTCTGGCGCCCCGATGTGGTCTTCGGATCCAGCGACTCGGGGGCTCCCTCGGCCTCGGTGACCAACTACGTTCTTCGATTGCAGCGACCTGCTGTGGTCTTCGGCTCCAGCGACTCGAGGGATCCTTCGGCTCCGGTGAACCGCTACGATCTTCATCTCCGGTAACCCGCCATGGTCTTCGACTCCATCGAGAGCCTCATTGCCACCTTCGGCTGTGGCAACCCGCTGCGGTCTTCGGCTCCAGCTACTCGGGGGCCCCATTGGCATCAGCGACCCGCTACGGTCTTTGGCTCCAACGACCCGCTACGGTCTTCGACCGCGGCGACACGCTGCCTCTTTCGGTTATGGCAACTCGTTGCCACCATTGGGTGTGGCGACCCGCCACAATCTTTGACTCTGCCATGCCACCCGCTGTCGCGTCGACTACATCTACGACCGCATCGTTTCCGTCTACAGCAACTACCAATAAAGCTAAGTTTCCCTCTACTCAGAGCTGATTTTTCTTAACTCGCACTCGAAACACTCGGGGGCTGCGCCCTCTACGAGTAACCTAATGTGTCGTTGACTCCGCGCACTTGAGCACCTCATACGCGACAGCCCGAGTAGCTGATTCTTCCTGATTGTCGAATCCTTGAACTCTGAGTACCTCGGCAAGGTACTGAGACTAAGGGTAATCAGGCTAACGAAAAGGCCTAACATACAGTGCAAGTGTCGACTCGATTGGCACCAGAATCTTAATTCACCAGCCGACATGCAAATATCTTTACAAGATACAAGTACTTCACAGTTCGTAATGTTTTATGCAGCTTATAAGGATGTTGACTGCGTCGAGCTATTCTATTGGGTCCTCCAATAGGAGTCGACAAAACAACTGGCTACGACATACACTCAAGACCCGAGTCGAGTCTCTCCTCGGATGGTTGCATCGCTTGATGCTACACACACGCGACGTTGGATGGAACTCACCTGGCTGGAACTCCTGGATTCTCCTCGCATTATTTTCAACTGCATCTACAAGATACAAGTCTCGAGTCTCTGCCCGAGTCTATGACTCCGCCAGACACTTAGGGGCTACTCCAAGTTGGAGCACTGGTCGCGCATATACAAGATCCTCGAGTAACATGCTCTGAATCCTCACTCGAATCCACGATTCGACTAAGGACTCGGGGGCTACTCCCATAGGGAGCGCTTGCCGCGCACCTGAAGAAATTTGTGAAGATATCCAAGCATTATGAAAACCCTTCACTCGAATCTACGATTTGATTGCGGGCTTCGAGTTACTCCCATAGGGAGCGCTGGAAGCATATTTGACTGAAACAAGCAACAAAAGACGACAACAGTCGCAAAAGTTCTTTAGTCCCTGCCTGAGTCTTTCACTCAACCAGGCACTCGGGGGCTACTCCCATAGGGAGCGCTGGTCGCTCACCCTATGATTATTTTTCCTTGTACATCGTACTATGTGTCGATAACATCCACACTCGAATACTATGGCGACTCTGCCTCATATTTTGCCTACAAAGAGATTACGTCTCCTGGGCCACCCGAATCGTCTATGCGATGACAAAATTCGGATGCCACGCTTACAACGTGAAGATAAGACCTGAATAAGGCCTAGCAACGCATCTGCTGCGCACTACCAGAGATATATCCGTGCCTGCAGGTACGATGAATATGCCTTGACGGACGCGTCGAGTGCTCACATTTATACACTAGAATTCGACTCCTATAAGACCTCCGCGGCTTGAGTCGAATTACACCAGCACTTTTCCGGATTCGAGTCCGGGGACTCGAGTTCGAGTAGATTGCGTTGTTTCACCCTAAGGTGGTTAACTGATACCGATACTTTGGTTATATCAGGCACGTACATCAACAATCCCTATAACACAAATAAAGCAGTCGAAATATACTCATTCATGCACTCAAAAGACTTCAAAAGTCCCCAGTCGAATCTGCGATTCCACTAGACACTCAGGGGCTACTGACATGGGTATACCCTACTGGTACTCGAGCTTGGTATATACGGGCTAGATACGTAAAGTCCCACGGTGTCGCCAAGGCCCAAATGAAAGACTCGAGTAACCTATGGACTCTCGATTGCTTGAGTAACAAGAAGAAGCTGAAGATAGAAAGTTTGAAGGGGAAAACCCTAACTTGTAACCGACTCGACCTACTACCCGAGACCTAGCCTCACTATATAAGGGCTAGGAGGGGCGGCGAGGAGGACACACGCAACCCTAGTTTCCACAACCCTCGCCAGATTGCATCTGCGCACCATTATAACCTTCGGTTCCTTCGATAATTCCACGAGCAAACAAGCAGGAGTAGGGACCTCTACGAGGCCTAAACCTGGGTAAATCTTTGTCCCCTGTGTGCTTGTTTGCTAGATGATAGATGTCTCCATCGCTCCCTCCTTCTCCAAAACCCAAGTCCATAACAATGGGCATTGATGAGTTAAACCCTCGTCACTAGTGGTGGTCATAGAAAAGAACACACATGCAAATGACTCTGGTGGATCGACGTGGTTTATGGAAAGAACACACATGCAATGACACTGGTGGTGGTTTATGAAAATAACACACATACAATGACTCTAGTTGTGGTTCCATGTGGTTTATGAATATAACAAACATGCAATGATTATAGTTGTGGTTTATGAAAAGAACACACATGCAATGACTCTGGTCGATCCAAGTAGTTTATGAAAAAAACACACATCCAATGACACTAGTGGTGGTGTAGTAAAAGAACACACATGCAATGACACTAGTGGTGGTTTAGGAAAAGAACACACATGCAAATGCATGCAATGACACAGGTGGATCCATGTGGTTTAGTAAAGGAACACACATGCAGTAACACTGGTGGTGGTTAATGAATAGAACACACATGCAAATGACTATGGTGGATCCATGTGGTTTATGGAAAGAACACACATACAATGAATCTAGTGGTGGTTTATGAAAAGAACACACATGCAATGACACTGGTGGATCCAAGTGGTTTATGAAAAGAACAAACATGCAATGACTCTAGTTGTTGTTTAGGAAAGGAATACACATGCAATGACACTGGTGGTTGTTTATGAAAAGAACACACATGCAAATGACACTGGTGGATCCATGCGGTTTTGTAAGATAACTCACATGCAATGACACTAGTGGTGGTTTCGGAAAAGAACACACATGCAATGTCTCTAGTTGTGGTTTAGCAATAGAATAAAGATGTAGTGACTCTAGTGGTGGTTTATGAAAAGGATACACATGCATTGACACTGCTGGATCCATCTGGTTTAGTAAAATAACACACATGCAATGACACTAGTGGTGGTTTAGGAAAAGAACACACATGCAAAGACATGCAATGACACTAGTGGATCCATGTGGTTTAGGAAACGAACACACATGCAATGACACTGGTGGTAATTGAAAAGAACACACATGCAAATGACTCTAGTGGATCCATGTGGTTTATGGAAATAACCCACGTGCAATGACACTAGTGGTGGTTTAGGAAAATAACACACATACAATGTCTCTAGTTATGGTTTACGAAAAGAACAAACATGCAATGACTCTAGTTGTGGTTTATGAAAAGGACACACATGGATTGTCACTGGTGGATCCATGTTGTTTAGTAAAATAAGACACATGCAATGACACTAGTAGTGGTTTGTGAAAAGAACACACATGCAAAGATATGCAATAACACTAGTGGATCCATGTGGTTTAGGAAAGGAACAGACATGCAATGACATTGGTGGTGGTTAATGAAAAGAACACACATGCAAATGACTCTGGTGGATCGATGTGGTTTATGGAAAGGACACACATGCAATGACACTGGTGGTGGTTTATGAAAATAACACACATATAATGACTCTAGTTGTGGTTCCATGTGTTTTATGAATATAACAAACATGCAATGACTGTTGTTGTCATTTATGAAAAGAACACACATGCAATGACTCTGGTGTATCCATGTGGTTTATGCAAAGAACACACATACAATGAATCTAGTGGTGGTTTATGAAAAGAACACACATGCAATGACACTGGTGGATACAAGTGGTTTATGAAAAGAACAAACATGCAATGACTCTAGTTGTGGTTTTGGAAAGTAATACACATTTAATGAAAGTGGTCGTGGTTTATGAAAAGAACACACATGCAAATGACACTGGTGGATCCATGTGGTTTAGTAAAATAACACACATGCAATGACACTAGTGGTGGTTTAGGAAAAGAACACACATGCAATGTCTCTAGTTGTGGTTTAGGAAAAGAACAAACATGCAATGACTCTAGTGGTGGTTTATGAAAAGGATACACATGCATTGACACTGGTGGATCCATGTGGTTTAGTAAAATAACACACATGCAATGACACTAGTGGTGGTTTATTAAAAGAAATCACATGCAAAGACATGCAATGACACTGGTGGATCCATGTGGTTTAGGAAAGGAACACACATGCAATGACACTAGTGGTGGTTAATGAAAAGAACACACATGTAAATGACTCTGGTGGATGCATGTGGTTTATGGAAAGAACACACATGCAATGAATCAATTGATGGTTTATGAAAAGAACACACATGCAATGACACTGGTGGGTCCAAGTGGTTTATGAAAAGAACAAACATGAAATGACTATAGCTTTGGTTTATTAAAAGTACACACATGTACTGACTCTGGTGGTGGTTTAGGAAAAGAACACACATGCAATGACATGCAATGACACTGGTGGATCCATGTGATTTACGAAAGGAACACACATGCAATGACTCTAGTGGTGGTTTATAAAAAGAACCCACATGAAAATGCCTCTGGTGGATCGATGCGGCTTATGGAGATCACACATGCAATGAATCTAGTGGTGGTTTATGAAAAGAACACACATGCAATGACACTGGTGGATCCAAGTGGTTTATGAAAAGAACAAAATGCAATGACTCTAGTTGTGGTTCAGGAAAGGAACACATATGCAATGGCACTGGTGGTGGTTTATGAAAACAACACACATGCAAATGACACTGGTGGACCCATGTGGTTTAGTAAAATAACACACATGCTATGACACTAGTGGTGGTTTAAGAAAAGAACACACATATAATGTCTCTAGTTGTGGTTTAGGAAAAGAACAAACATGCAATGACTCTAGTGGTGGTTTATGAAAAGTACACACATGCATTGACACTAGTGGATCCATGTGGTTTAGTAAAATAACACACATGCAATGACACTAGTGGTTGTTTAGGAAAAGAACACACATGCAAAGACATGCAATGACACAGGTGGATCCATGTGATTTAGGAAAGGAACACACATGCAATGACACTGGTGGTCATTGAAAAGAACACCCATGCAAATGACTCTGGTGGATCCATGTGGTTTATGGAAATAACACACGTGCAATGAAACTAGTGGTGGGTTAGGAAAATAACACACATGCAATGTCTGTAGTTATGGTTTACGAAAAGAACAAACATGCAATGACTCTAGTGGTGGTTTATGAAAAGGACACACATGGATTGAGACTGGTGGATCCATGTGGTTTAATAAAATAACACACATGTAATGACACTAGTAGTGGTTTAGGAAAAGAATACACATGCAAAGATATGCAATAACACTAGTGGATCCATGTTGTTTAGGAAAGGAACACACATGCAATGACACTGGTTGTGGTTAATGAAAAGAACACACATGCAAATGACTCTGGTGGATCCTTGTGGTTTATGGAAAGAACACACATGCAATGACACTTGTGGATCCATGTGGTTTAGGAAAGGACCACACATGTAATGACACTAGTGGTGCTTAATGAAAATAACACACATGCAAATGACTCTGGTGGATTCATGTGATTTATGGAAAGAACACACATGCAATGAATCTAGTGGTGGTTTATGAAAAGAACACATATGCAATGACACTGGTGGATCCAAGTGGTTTATGAAAAGAACAAACATGCAATGACTATAGCTTTGGTTTATAAAAAGTGCACAGATTGTTGGGGATATACTTTTTTGGTATCCTCACAGATCCTCACTGACCAGGGTGGCCCACTTCGGGTTAGAGCTTTGCTTCATGTGCGGACCAGTTAGGGAGAGAAGACGGAGTCCAATCCGACTACGGGAAGGCCCAGAAGACTTACCGACTTAGGCCCATAATGTTACTTGTAGTTCAACATGTACTGTGTAACCAACTCTTAGTCGTAGCCAGATTGATCTCTCCTGTAAACCCTAGGCCGGATATCTATATAAGCCTTCCTAGGGAGAGCCTTTAGGGCACCACATAACACCTCCATAGTCTACAATCTCAACTCACACAGGCGAAACCCTTGTAGCCCATATTCCGGCTCTGCCGTATTACTGGATTGCTAGCAGGAGTAGGGTCCATCCAAAGCCGGCGGATTCGAACCTGGGTAAACTTGTGTGCTCACCGTCCCGGAACACCGTACGTCTCACACCCCTCTCTCCCGCATGCCTCGAGGACCTCCTCATGGCGTACTTGTCCTCAAACCGACGACAGTTGGCGCCTACCGTGGGGCAAGTGAGCTTCGGATCTACGTTCCGAGCGGAATCTGCAAGAATCGGAATCGGCGAGACCATCACCGTCGGGCGCATCCTCTACACCAGCGACGTCCCTCTCATCGTTCTCGAGGAGACTTGGATTCCGGCTAGGGAGGCCGTGACTACCTATACAATCATGTCTTTTGGCGAGATCGATGTTTACATCAGTTTCGCTGAACCTGCCCAACCCACCCTAGCGGTGATGATAGAGGTAGAAGAATCTTCTGGGTCCCCTTTGTCCGCGGAGGCGGAAGAGTTCCGGATCTCAGAAAACCCTAATCCCACCCAGCCCGCACCAGTTGCGGAGATGGTGGAGAAATCCAAGCCTAAAGAAGACCTCACAATCCAAGTCGAATCTGGAGTGGATCTCCCTGGAGAAGCCGGATCCCAGATCGACCCACCCATGGAAGTCGAAATCCAGGAGGAGCACATCAGCGACACTGATTCCGACTCTGACGATGTCGGGACAGACAGGCCTTTCCTCAGGTACACACTAAGATGTATGATACTACAAGGCGCTAGCATAGAAGCAATCCTCGAAAACATTAAAAGTTTCGATATGGCTGATCGCGAAAGCCGCAGGTACCTCAGGAAGCACGCATCACACTTTGTCGGATATGTGGGATCCGGATTCGGCTCTGCTGATGCTAGAGAAAACACCGACTCAGTGCTGGAGGCAATTGGAACAAACGCCGACGTTCCCGCATCCTCGGATGAGTCCATGACGTCGGCAGATTTCCAAAAGTTCTCCGCGGAATATGACGAGGAGTACAACTCCAAAGCTGCAGAAGATGGAGATGCCATGGACGAAGGATCCGGGGAAGACTCTCCCAAAGAGCATAGATCCGTCCGAGATGCCCGCGACAAAGAAGGAGGTGACAAAGCCTAATCCGGAGTTCAAGGCATCAGAAGAGACGAAGACGACGCCATTGAAGGATGATGACCCCTCCAAGGTGAACCAGATAGGCGCATGCCTAAGTAGCGCATAGGAAAGTGCGCTCGTCAAGTTCCTCCGAGCAAATCAAGATATCTTCGCATGGCAGCCATCTTACATGACCAGAGTACCTAGGGAACTTGCCGATCACTCTCTAAATGTAAACCCAAACGCTAAACCCGTCAAATAGTCCTTACGACGGTTTGGTGATGAAAAGCGTAAGGCAATAGCTAAGAAACTAGCGCGGCTCGAGTTAGCCGGATTCAGAGAAGAGGTCATCCATACTGATTGGTCGGCCAACCCTGTAATGGTCCCTAAAAAGGACATCACTGATTTAAGGATGTGTGTTGATTATACTGCCTTGAACAAGGCTTGTCCAAAAGATCCGTTCGCTCTGCCTAGAATTGATCAAGTTATCGATTCTACGGCAGGCTCGGAACTCCTCTGTTTTCTCGACGCATATTCCCGTTATCACCAAATCCGGATGAAGGAATCTGACAAAATCAAGACTTCATTCATAACCCCTTTCGGAACCTTCTGTTATGTTACGATGCCCTTTGGGCTGAAGAACGCAGGAGCTACGTACCAGCGCACGATGCAGCGTTGCCTCCATGATCAACTCGGACGCAATGTGCATGCATACGTGGATGATATCGCGGTCATGTCCAAAAAGAAGGAAACATTGATTTCCGACTTAGAGGAGACGTTCGCCAATTTACAAAAATACAACATCATGCTTAACCCGAAGAAATGCTTCTTTGGAATACCAGCTGGAAAATTGTTAGGTTTTATCGTGTCTCAACGAGGCATAGAGGTGAACCGTGACAAGATCAAGGCTATTCTCAATATTTCCAGGCCAACTCGCCTGAAGGACGTACAAAGATTAACTAGTTGCATTGCTACGGTCAGTCGATTCGTAAGCCGGATTGGTGAAAGAGCCGCACCATTATACAAACTCCTGAAGAAGACCAAGGATTTTGTCTGGACTGATGAAGCTGAAGCTGCACTACAAGACCTAAAGAAAGTACTCTCATCTGCTCCTATCTTGGCAGCGTCGGAACCTCAGGAACCGATGTTGCTTTACATTGCTGCGACCAGAAGAAAATCAGGGGCACCTGGTGCAGCGTCCGACATACTTTGTCAGCGAGGTCCTGATAGAATCAAAATAACAATATCTGCACGATCAAAAGTTGGCTTACGGTGTTTTTCTGGCATCTCGTAAGTTACGACACTATTTTCAGGAGCATCCAATTACCGTGGTGAGCAAAGCTCCCATGAGAGATATAATCAACAATAGCGATGCCACAGGACGCGTCGCCAAATGGGGTGTAGAGCTTGCAGCTTTCGATATTGAGTACAAACCCCGAACAGCAATCAAATCCCAGATCCTTGCCGACTTTGTCACTGATTGGACAGAGACCAAGGAGAACGTGGTCCTCCCTGAGTCGGAATATTGGACCCTCTTTTTCGATGGGTCTAAGGCTCGAGGGGGCTCGGGGGCTGGCGTGGTGCTCAAATCACCCCAATGAGATAAACTTTTATACGTGTTGCAGATCCACTTCACAGCGACAAACAACATTGCCGAGTATGAAGCACTGCTGCATGGAATCCGGAATTCTAAGGATATTGGCATCCGACGTTTGATGTGTTATGGAGATTCGGATCTTGTTGCTCAGCAAGTCTCGGATATTTGTAATGCAAATAAGCACATGGCAGCATATAAAGCTATCGTGGATGATCTATCTAAATCGTTCGAGGGGTTTGAAGTTCAACACATCCCTCGAGCAGAAAACGAGGAAGTAGATGCACTATCTCGAATAGGCTCTGCGCGGAAAGAGATTCCGGATGGCGCATTTTTAGAACACCTCAAAGTTCCTTCGATAAAGGGAGTAGATGAGGAATATCCGACCAAATCCGACTCACCTTTAATAGCAGTTCTGGCTGTAATTCCCAGTTGGACTCAACCCTACCTTGATTACTTGGTAGACGGCAAATTACCCGAAGACGAGGTGCTAAGCCAGCAGATTATCCGACGAGCAAAAGCCTATACTATTGTTAAAGGTGAGCTCCATAAACGGAGTGTTTCTAGGGGTTTTCATCGCTGTGTATCTCCAGAAGAAGGAGTGGAAATCTTAAGAGAAATCCACGAAGGCGAGTGTGGTCACCACACTGCAGCCAAATCTTTAGTGGCAAAAGGTTTTCGACATGGTTTTTTCTGGCTTACAGCTCAGGCAGATGCCGAACGATTAGTCAAGACATGCAAAGGCTGCCAAAAGTACGCCAAGCAAGCTCATATTCTGGCTGATCAGTTGTGAAAAATACCTATAACATGGCCTTTTGCGGTTTGGGGGCTTGATATGGTAGGACCTTTTGAACGAGCTCCAAGTGGATTTACTCACCTCTTAGTGATGGTGGATAAATTCACTAAATGGATCGATGCTAAACTTGTCACTAGTTGTGATGGAGCAACAGCCAAAATATTTGTCGAGGATGTTATAATCCGATATGGTTATCCGCATAGCATTATCACGGACAACGGGAGTAACTTTTCCATGGGAGAGTTGGCTGAATTCTGCGACGAGCAACATATACGGCTTGACATTGCGTCAGTCGCACATCCACAGGCTAACGGACAAGTCGAAAGAGCAAATGGTTTAATTCTACAAGGCTTGAAACCAAGACTCGAAGCACCACTTAGACGTGCTACGGGGGCTTGGGCAGAGGAACTACCCTCTGTAATTTGGAGTTTGCGAACAACTCCGAACAGGTCAACAGGATATACACCTTTCTTCTTGGTATATGGCACAGAAGCAGTTCTTCCTAGTGATTTGATTCATACTTCTCCTAGAGTGGCCGCGTATATCGAAGAGGATGCCGAGATTTCTCGACAAAATGATCTCGACTTAGTCGAAGAAGTTCGCGTCGTTGCTGAAATGAGATCTACAGCCTATCAGCAGAAGTTACGCAAGTATCATAGCCATAGAGTCCGAACTAGATCTTTCAATAAAGGTGATTTGGTTCTCTGGCTTGTGCAACAAAGAAAGCACAAACTTTCCCCAATATGGGAAGGGCCCTTTTTAGTTAATCGAGTATTGCACAATGGGTCGTACTACTTAACTGACATGAGGCCAGTCAAAGAAAGACCTCCTACTAAGAAGAGAAAGAGAGCTGGAGGCAGTACAAATCCGGATGAATTAGACAGACCGTGGAATATTGCTCAGCTACGTCCCTTTTATTCTTAGTTTTATCTTTCTTTGTAATCATAAATATGTACATGTTCTGTGAGAAGTAAAAGTTTTGGTTACCTCAAAGTTTTCCTAAGAAGTTTTTACCATCTTATTTCCTAATGATTATGTCATAGTCGAAAATCCCAGAATGCTTGAAAGTACTTTATGCTCATGTTCGTTTTGGTTTAGATTTCCGATTCTAAAACTGTTACCTTCGGGTATAACTCTAAAAAACTCTAGTATTTACTTGGGTTATTTGTCTGATTGCTGGATGCGGGTATCTTCCGAGTAGTGAATTGTTGGTACTAGAAGCCGGCTTTGTTTCCGAGTTTAAACTGGTTTAGCAATTGAGCTCCGTTGCTCGGCAAAGTTTCCGGCCAAAGGTTTAGCCGGCTCATGAAAGGGACAAGGCGGAAAGCCAGATAAACGATAAGTAGAGGCAGAAAATTCCAAGTGCTTATGCAAACATTTCAGGCACGCAAAAAAAATTAAGACAAAAGTGCTGAATAGATAAAAAACTTAGCACTAGCAAAAGTCATAGTACTTAATATTTACAAAAAACGCATCATGTCTTTCCAGAATAATACATAGTTTTCTGATCTATGATGTAGGAGGAGATGAAGGAACTGTCGGATCGCTGGCTACTCCGCCTTGATATCGTGCCGAGATGTCCGGATCCGAGGTGGTCCGTTCATCGTCGGAAACTTCTTCGGCGTCTTCTGGAGGAGGTGGCGGAGTATCCACGCGGGTGAAGAAGGGCACCTCGTAGCTAGTCAGGTCAGCTACGTGGCACCCATATCCGGCGCAGGAGTGCATGATAGCTTGAAGGTCTTCCTCCTGGCCGTCTTCGTCTACTTTGCAGTACCCTCTGGTCACTTGCCATATCTCCATGTTCCCATGGTGGCTCATGACCATGGTGAGAGCGTTCTGTGCAGCAGTCCGCGCGTAGGACATGTTCCAGTCCCGAACGAGCTGCGGCATCTCCTTGGCCTTCTCCCGCACCTGGAAGTCCGACATGCTTGGCATGTCCGGAATCCTGAGAGACTCGCCAATGTGCTCAAGGGACTAGCGGTAGTCATGAAGAAGATCACCGACTTGGGTAAGCTGGTGAGTGCGGGGTTCGGACGAGGAGGAATCCGTCAAGTTCAGAGGACCAATACACAAAACAAGGATAAGAGAAAACCGACATTGATGAAAGTCGAAGAAATGATAAGTCAGATAGATGGAACATACCAAGAATGACGTCGTCAATCATGGCTTTCTCCTCCCGGAGACTCTGGAGGTCAGCCCGGAGCGCCTGGGAGATATCCTTTTCTCTGCCAACCTCATTCTTGCGGTCTGAGATAACCTTATCTTGAGCGGCAATCTTGAGATCACGCTCTTCAGTGGCCATGGAGGAGGATTCGAGGACTTGAGCTATGCTTCTTTCATGATCCGCCTTGAGCTTATCCAGCTCTTGGCGAAGTCCCTTGTTCTCCACCACTAAGGTTTTGAGGTTCTCGGCCTCTTCAATCATAGCGATGGATTGTTTCACCAACGCTATAAGTAAAAAAGAACAACAGTTCAGAAAAATTCGACATTGAAAAAAGCAAAAGGCAAGGTTTGAATCTCGAAATGTTTACCTTCGGCTTCATCCTTGGCTACCTTGAGCTCAGCATTTTTAAACCGAAGAGCTTTGATCTCTCTCCGCTTATCACAGACATTTTTAACAATTCCTGGTTATAGGAACATACTTTCTGTAAGTCAGAATACCCAAAGTCAGAAAGCTACTTAAGACTCGGGCTAATATTTTTAGCTAAATATCAGCACGAGCCTTGGGGGATACACTAGTTCGTTCTTTAGCATCCTAATGAAAGCATAAACCCGGATTTCTATATCCTACTTCATGCTTGGGGGCTAGAGGATATGATATAACATAAGGTAAAAAACAAGAGTTGGAATTCCGACTTACATATTGTTCACGGGTGAGTTTGTCTAATCTCGCGTTCACCTCAGCTGCCACCTTCTCGGCGAGAGTAAGAGGAATTATTGGGGCCGTTGGAAGCTCACCAGTCCTGATCCTCTCGTCGCGAAGGCGGACTTGGGCGAGAAGGTCAGAGAACTAGACGTCCTTTGCTTCACGGGCGGCCCAGTTCGGGAGAGAAGACGGAGTCCAATCCGACTACAGGAAGGCCCAGAAGACTTACCGACTTAGGCCCATAATGTTACTTGTAGTTCAAGATGTACTCTGTAACCAACTCTTAGTC
Source organism: Avena eriantha (assembly GCA_910589775.1). Taxonomy (NCBI): domain Eukaryota; kingdom Viridiplantae; phylum Streptophyta; class Magnoliopsida; order Poales; family Poaceae; genus Avena; species Avena eriantha. The sequence goes on from OU342741.1 coordinate 313,205,537, forward strand.
GTAGCCGGATTGATCTCTCCTATAAACCCTAGGCCGGATATCTATATAAGCCGTCCTAGGGAGAGCCTTTAGGGCACCAGATAACACCTCAATAGTCTACAATCTCAACTCGCACAGGCGAAACCCTTGTAACCCATATTCCGGCTCCGCCGTATTACTGGATTTCTAGCAGGAGTAGGGTCCGTCCAAAGCCGGCGGATTCGAACCTTGGTAAACTTGTGTGCTCACCGTCCCGGAACACCGTATGTCTCACACCCCTCTCTCCCGCACGCCTCGAGGACCCCCTCATGGCGTACTTGTCCTCAAACTGACGACGCACATGCAATGACTCTCGTGGTGGTTTAGGAAAAGAACACACATGCAATGACACTGGTGGATCCATGTGGTTTAGGAAAGGAACACACATGCAATTACACTGGTGGTGGTTTATGAAAAGAACACACATGTAAATGCCTCTGGTGGATCCATGTGGTTTATGGAGATCACACATGCAATGAATCTAGTGGTGGTTTATAGAAAGAACACACATGCAATTACACTGGTGGATCCAAGTGGTTTATGAAAAGAACAAACATGCAATGATTCTAGTTGTGGTTTAGGAAAGGAACACACATGCAATGACACTAGTGGTGGTTTATGAAAAGAACACACATGCAAATGACACTGGTGGACCCATGTGGTTTAGTAAAATAACACACATGCAATGACACTAGTGGTGGTTTAAGAAAAGAACACACATACAATGTCTCTAGTTGTGGTTTAGGAAAAGAACAAACATGTAATGACTAGTGGTGGTTTATGAAAAGGAGACACATGCATTGACACTAGTGGATCCATGTGGTTTAGTACAATAACACACATGCAATGAGACTAGTGGTGGTTTAGGAAAAGAACACACATGCAAAGACATGCAGTGACACTGGTGGATCCATGTGGTTTAGGAAAGGAATACACATGCAATGACACTGGTGTTGGTCATTGAAAAGAACACACATTCAAATGACTCTAGTGGATCCATGTGGTTTATGGAAAGAACACACATGCAATGACACTGGTGGTGGTGTATGAAAAGAACACACATGCAATGACTCTAGTTGTGGTTCCATGTGGTTTATGAAAATAACACACATGCAATGACTATAGTTGTGGTCTATGAAAAGAACACACATGAAAATGACACTAGTGGATCCATGTGGTTTAGTAAAATATCACACGTGCAATGACACTAGTGGTGGTTTAGGAAAATAAGACACATACAATCTCTCTAGTTATGGTTTAGGAAAAGAACAAACATGTTAATGACTCTAGTGGTAGTTTATGAAAAGGGCACACATGGATTGACACTGGTGGATCCATGTGGTTTAGGAAAATAACACACATGCAGTGACACTAGTAGTGGTTTAGGAAAAGAACACACATGCGAAAACATGCAATAACACTAGTGGATCCATATGGTTTAGGAAAGTAACACACATGCAATGACACTAGTGGATCCATATGGTTTAGGAAAGTAATACCATTACACAACAGTCCTCGATGGGACCCATAGAACAGATATATATACAACAGCGACTCAACGAGTCAAGAATACAGATATACAATACAAAGATCCAAATCACCTTGAAAACGATAGAGCGTCCGTCTACGGACAAGATGCAAATGGGGCTAAGAGCCCTGAAGAATAACCAATGGCATCCATAACCCTGCCGAGGCCAAGCCGGAAGGGTAACCCTGCTAATGACGTCGATCTCAAACCTGCTAAATCAAAAGGGGTGCCGGCAAAGGGAAAAGGAAAAAGAAGAGCGTCTGTACTGAGGCCAGTACATGGCGAGGCTAGAATTCGGCGGCTCACGCCTACATAGGTATGGTGGACTGAAGCGGCAGCGCAGCGGCACTAAACAACCTATAGAGACTCTGTATCACTAGCGGTTATCAGAGAGGGATAAGAAAGACCTAACCGGATCCAACCTGAAGCTAACACCAGACAAACCCATCCTGGTATTTCCGCCTCGAGACCAAACGAGGAAGTCGGACCGAGGAACTCACACAGTTGGCAATTTTACTCATTCCATTATAGTTGCAGCATTTACTAGTCAGATATATAGCATGAGTCATTCTGATAGCATAAGTTGTGGGCAGTTTTAGTTAACCATTCAGTTGTAGTTGGAACATTTACTAGTCAGATATAATTGTCCTGAGGAATCCCAAAACCCAGCAGTTGTTGGCACTTTTATCACATTCCATTGGAGTTGCAATACTTACTAGGCAGGGATAGCATGTCACAAAACAACCCCCGATCCACCAGTTGTTGGCATTTTAATATCCATTCCGTGATAGTTGAATCTGATTACTAGTCATATATTAAGTCAAGTTTATAGCACTACTTTAGTTATGCTTGTCCATGATCGAGATACTGTGCTCCAAGTCGTCCATAACCGCGGACACGGCTTTCAGAAAGTTTTACCCTACAGGGGTGCACAAATAGCAACACACACTCGATCAACCTCAGAAAAAAACAACTCAAAACCCAACGAGGCTTTCACGACAAAGCAATCACAGGATTCATAAATATTTCAGGGGGCCATCCTACTAAGCTACCGGCGATGAAGTTGGCTGGCTCCAAAACGGACCCAAGGTTTGTGTGGACGGCTGTAAACGACTGGGAAACCGAAAGTGTGACTAGGCTTGTCAATACAGCGAAAACGTGTCACGATCCTAAACAGTATAGGTGCTCCACGCACAATCATAAATAAAGCGGTAAAGCATGGCATAAGTACAGGATAGTAATAAAGCCCCAAACTACTTTGTGGCCGCAAGAAATAGAAATGAATCAAGCTCTGGCTTAGGGGGTTCATAAGGCCTCCCGGATGTGGATAGTGCGAATAGTCAAGGAACAAGTATCAAGTACTTGGGGTCCTACAGGACACAAGTGAGCGTTGAAGAACCAAATAACATCTATTACCCACCGATGCCTCTTCATTAGTTATATCTAGCAATTTAATAGTTGTGTTTAAAGTCATGATCATCTCCACCATTAAGCATCTCCACCATTAAGCATGTGTCAACCTTTTATCAACGGTGGAACGACAACGACGCAAAGCAGCACCTGAGCAAGCAACTACGACTCGCAAGGCCAACTGTCTATCAATCAACAGGCAATAGGATGTGTCCAAGGCAATATAGAGGCTGCACGGGATATAACTGGTGCACGGAAACTAAAGCATCACGGCACGGATAGCAATAGATCAACAGGAGGAAATAAAGACTATAAAAGCAAAATAGGTAGAAAGGGGAGAGATGCTCGCCCGAGAAACACTGCCGAAGATTCATCTCCGGAGAACTTGTCGATACTCGCATCAACTCATCGGCCTAATCCGCGAAGAAGCAAACACTAGAAGAAACACCGGATGCAATATTTAATACTACGGCAGAAGATCCGGCATGCTTATGATATGATGCAGATGCGGTACAATTAGACAATATTAAGCGGAACCGGGGTTCCGACAATTAATTCGATGGTTCGAGTTGTTTCACTACCCCGCAATTTAAATGTTGTGTTAACAAGGCAAAGCATGGTATTAGTTCGCTACACAAATTTAAATGGATTTCAGAATAAGACTAGAATAGCCCGCATATAGACTCCATATTTAATTTAGGTGAATCGACTATTTAACCCAACCCACCAGATGACATGTAAGCAAGCATGATGATTTAATGATGTGACAGGTATATATCATATTATAAAAATAGAGACTTAGGGTCACACATCTAGGTTCGGAAGATCTTGGGTTCCGGGGGTCCGGGGTTTGGTCACAGGGTTCGACGGGGATCGGTCTCGGCAGGAACGTTCTCGGACAATGGAGGAGAGCTTGGCATTCCGGGAAGAAGGACTTGGTTTGGCTTCAGGGAGCGCATAGGATTCGCCCAGGTCGGTGTCGATCTTGTCATCGCGAAGATCTTGTCGGGTCCGAGAAGGAGAACTTGGCGCGCCGCGGGGTTCGGCGAGGTTCGGATTCGCAAGGATGAACTTGGCGTTCTGGGATAGAGAACTTGGCGTCATCGGGTCCATGTGGAAGAACTTGGCGGTCTTCGGAGTCCGAGAACGGGTCTTGGCAAGTGGGTCTCAGTCACCGGATCCCTGTAGGAGGACTTGCCATCCGGGGCGAGGATCTTTGCGAGGCTCCTTGATTTATCAGGTCATTGTATCCGCTTCCCACGGTCACCAAAACGTGTTTCACCTTACCACCGCAAGTCCTAGACAGAAGAACAGGGACGTCCCTGCGTGGCTACTTGCGGCTAGGAGGCGTGGTCACCGGAGAGGAATGACAGACACAGGAGGCGCAGGGGCTGGAGACGGAGGTGAGGGGCACCCAGGCGGCGGCCGTGGTCCGGGGCGGCGCCAGGGACAGGGTCGACGGAGACGGGGGCATGTGGCCAGAGGACCTCGCGGCAGAGCATCTCACCGAGGCAGTGAGGGCTTGGGCATGCGATGACCAGGCGGGTCGAATGACCTGGCCTTGGCGGTGGCCGGAACGGAGGCGAGCAGCCGAGTCCAGCAGGAGGCCGGCGGACAACAGTGAGGCGGAGAAGTACTTGCGGGCGAGACCACGCAGGCAGAGGCCGACGAGGTTCGGCGGAGCACGCGCGATAGGGAAGACGGGGGCGTAGCCGGAGGCGAGGGCGACCGGCGGCGGGGCCTGAGGTGGTGACGGCAGAGTTCGAGCGTGAGGGAGGAGACCGAGGTCGGGGAAGGCTGGCAGCGAGGCGAGAGGGAAGCGAGGAGGGGTAAGGGAGGTTTCCTGTGTCGGTGGAGGGCCGGGGAGGGCGAAGAGGTGGAGGCGGGAGGTCGAGGACGGGCCGGGCTGGTGTTCACAGCGCGAAGGGCGTCCAGGAGGACAGCGAGGGCGAGGAAGGGAGCGAGCAGGGAGGCTCGGGCAGGCGTCTCGATGCGGGGAGGAGGCCTGGCGGCGGCGCGCTCGGCGAGAAGGCCGGGATGGCCAGCGCGATGCAGGAGGAAGCCGAGGAAGGGAAGCTTCCTGGGTGGGTTGGTGGCGTTGGGGAAAGACGAGGCTGGGAGAGAGGAATTTCGGGAGAGGGCGGAAGGCGACAACAGGGTGGTGAGCGGTGTGGGGCCGGGTGGGCTAGACTGGCGGCAGGTGCGAGTGGGAGCGTGTTGCGTTGATGTCTTGCAACGCTGCAGCGTGCGTGTCGGGGTGGGAAGGGAGCCAGGCTGGCGAGTGCATGCGATGTGGAGGTGCGTGCAGGCGGCGGGGTTGGCGATGTGGAAGGCTGGCTGCGCCCAGGGTGCTGGGATCGGGTAGAGGAGGTTGGTGGGCGTGGTGCCAGGTGGGGCCAGCAGATGGCGAGGGGATAAGGTGGCTGGCGGGGTGGGGAGGCGCGCCCAGGTGGCGGCGGCTGGGAGGGAGTTGAGGTTCTGGTGGGAGAGGGGAGGGATTAGGGTTAGGATGGTATATGGGGTAGTAGGTGGCTAGCTGGGCCCTTTGGGTCGGCCGGCTGCCTCCCCCAAAAAAAATAGTTTTATTATTTTTAATTTGTCTGAAATAGACCTTTGTAAATATTTTGTAGACAAAACAAAATATCCGGAAGAGGCCGGGGTTTTGATTTGAATTAAAGACTGGGTATTTAGAAAACAGAAATAGGATTTTCAAAGATAGTTTCAGAAAAATAGATGCATGATGATGACGATGCTCAAATGCAATGTGGCATGATGACATGATCATGCGGTCATGATGATGCAATGCACAAAAACACAGCGATTTTCCAGTAGTGGTTTTTGCGGGGCGCCACAAAACACACATGCAATGACACAAGTCGTGGTTAATGAAAAGAACACACATGCAAATGACTCTGGTGGATCCATGTGGTTTATGGAAAAAACACACATGCAATTAATCTAGTGGTGGTTTATGAAAAGAACACATATGCAATTAATCTAGTTATGGTTCCATGTGTTTTATGAATATAACAAATATGCAATGACTATTGTTGTGGTTTATGAAAAGAACACACATGCAATGACTCTGGTGGTGGTTTAGGAAAAGAACAAACATGCAATGACATGCAATGACACTGGTGGATCCATGTGGTTTAGGAAAGGAACACACATGCAATGACACTGGTGGTGGTTTATGAAAATAACACACATGCAAATGCCTCTAGTGGATCCATGTGGTATATGGAGATCACACATGCAATGAATCTAGTGGTGGTTTATGAAAAGAACATACATCCAATGACACTGGTGGATCCAAGTGGTTTATGAAAAGGACAAACATGCAATGACTCTAGTTGTGGTTTAGGAAATGAACACACATGCAATGACACTGGTGGTGGTTTATGAAAAGAACACACATGCAAATGACACTGGTGGATCCATGTGGTTTAGTAAAATAACACACATGCAATGACACGAGTGGTGGTTTAAGAAAAGAACATACATACAATGTCTCTAGTTGTGGTTTAGGAAAAGAACAAACATGCAATGACTCTAGTGGTGGTTTATGAAAAGGATACACATGCATTGACACTAGTGGATCCATGTGGTTTAGTAAAATAACACACATGCAATGACACTAGTGGTGGTTTAGGAAACGAACACACATGCAAACACATGCAATAACACTGGTGGATCCATGTGGTTTAGGAAAGAATACACATGCAATGACACTAGTTGTGGTCATTGAAAAGAACACACATGCAAATGACTCTGGTGGATCCATGTGTTTTATGGAAAGAACACACATGCAATGACACTGGTGGTGGTTTATGAAAAGAACAAACATGCAATGACTCCAGTTGTGGTTCCATGTGGTTTATGAAAAGAACAAACATGTAATGACTATAGTTATGGTTTATTAAAAGAACACACATGAATGACTTTGGTGGATCTAAGTGGTTTATGAAAAGAACACACATACAATGACACTAGTGGTGGTTTAGGAAAATAACACACATGCAATGACACTAGTGGTGGTTTAGGAAAAGAACACACATACAAAGACATGCAATGACACTAGTGGATCCATGTGGTTTAGGAAAGGAACACACATGCAATGACACTGGTGGTGGTTAATGAAAAGAACACACATGCGAATGACTCTGGTGGATCCATGTGGTTTATGGAAAGAACATACATGCAATGACATTAGTGGATCCATGTGGTTTATGAAAATTACAAACTTGCAATGACTATAGATGTGGTTTATGAAAAGTACACACGTGCAATGACTCTAGTGGTGGTTTAGGAATAGAACACACATGCTGTGACATGCAATGGCTCTGGTGGATCCATGTGGTTTAGGAAAATAACACACATGCAATGACTATAGTTGTGGTTTATGAAAAGAACACACATGAAAATGACACTAGTGGATCCATGTGGTTTAGTAAAATAACACACGTGCAATGACACTAGTGGTGGTTTAGGAAAATAACACACATGCAATGTCTCTACGTATGGTTTAGGAAAAGAACAAACATGCAATGACTCTAGTGGTGGTTTATGAAAAGGACACACATGGATTGACACTGGTGGATCCAAATGGTTTAGTAAAATAACACACATGCAATGACACTAGTGGTGGTTTGGGAAAAGAACACACATGCAAATACATGAAATAACACTAGTGGATCGATATGGTTTAGGAAAGTAACACGCATGCAATGACACTGGTGGTTGATAATGAAAAGAACACACATGCAAATGACTCTGGTGGATCCTTGTGGTTTATGAAAGAACACACGTGCAGTGACACTGGTGGTGGTTTATGAAAAGAACACACATGCAATGACTCTAGTTGTGGTTCCATGTGGTTTATGAAAAGAACAAACATGCAATGAGTATAGTTGTGGTTTATTAAAAGAACATGCATGCAATGACTCTGGTGGATCCAAATGGTTTATGAAAATAACAAACATGCAATGACACTAGTGGTGGTTTAGGAAAATAATACACATGCAAAGACATGCAATCACACTAGTGGATCCATGTGGTTTAGGAAAGGAACACACATGCAATGACACTGGTGGTGGTTAATGAAAAGAACACACATGCAAATGACTCTGGTGGATCCATGTGGTTTATGGAAAGAACACACGTGCAATGAATCTAGTGGTGGTTTAAGAAAAGAACACACATGCAATGACACTGGTGGATCCATGTGGTTTATGAAAATAACAAACATGCAATGACTCTAGTTGTGGTTTATGAAATGTATACACATGTAATGACTCTAGTGGTGCTTTAGGAAAAGAACACACATGCAATGACACTGGTGGATCCTTGTGGTTTCGTAAAATAACACCCATGCAATGACACTAGTTGTGGTTTTGGAAATGACGAGGGGTAACCTCGGCAATGCCCATGGTGATGAACTTGGGTTTTCGCTGAAAAGAGAATGCTAGGGATTTCATCGGATGTCAAGGAAAACAATGGAATCAAAGTCGCCTGAATATTGAGTAATCGCACTATTAAATGTTGTCTTCTAGATTTTGGTGTCTATTGTCTAGATCGAAAGTTGGGTGTGACGTCTATTGTATTGTGTTGTTTCCCCTCCTAGCCTTTATATATGGGGAGCCTAGGTCTCGGGTACCAATACAAGTTGGGTTGCAAGTTAGAGTTCATATCTAGTCTAGTCATGTACTTTCCTTGTCTTGTTATGCCAGGAGTTTGTGTTCTCGTAAGCTTCGTATCAGCCAAACCGCCGTGGGCTTCATGGATCTTGGCATATCTTTGGGTGAGGCTTCCGCTGGGCCACACCATATATAGCAAGGCACCCGAAGGGTTATGCCCATGTCAGTAGCTCCCGCGGCTATGTTCGGATGTTTGCGTCTGAGCATATGCTCAAAGTCATTTTTAATATGCGCGGAAGGTGAACTACAAGATTTCTGCGGATGCGTGAACTTGTCAATGTCTTGTTTGGCTGATGCAATGGATGACGTTGTCTTGTTCTTGAAGTGATGTCAACATTTTTATCGGGTGGTCCCTATGGGAGTAACCTTTGAGGATACACTTAGGTAGACTCAAAGTTATGGTTCTTCATTGTAGATACTCTTCTGTTTACTCATGTTTGGAGGATTTCAGTTTTTCTATTGGGTGAGTGGCCAGCGCTCCCGATGGGAGCAGCCCTCGAGGCTATGTTCAGATGCGTAGTATCCGAGCATAGGCTCAAGTCTTCATCATACGAGAAATTTCTCGACTCGGGTATTGTATCTTTGCTTTTATGTTGACTTCATTGAAGGAATTTTTCTATCGAATAATTCAATTAGTTTGTCTTAGGGTTTTGGGTATAACGATTCTGGCGACGAATCAGGAACTAGTTAATTGCTCTTGGGTAAAGACATCGTGAACCTACTTCAAACTCGAGCCCTCTGACTCGAATTCGGTATATACTGGCGTAATCCAGCTCGGGCTGTGGAGGTCTTATCGAGTACTGAATTCTAGGCTCATGTTTTATGGGTACCCAACGCGTCCGTCAAGATTTTTCATCATATCATGGATACGGATAATAGCTAGCAGAGCGCATTCGGGTGTGGTTACTAGGCCGCACAGGATGGATATGTTTTCATCAGATTTTTCATCAGATTTTTCATTCAGAGCGCATTCGGGTGTGATTTTTCATCAGATTTTTCATCTAAGCTCATGTTGTTGACTCCGTTGGAGGATATGTTTTCATCGGGTACGCGACCAGCGCTCCCGATGGGAGTAGCCCCCGATGCTATGTTCGGGTGCTAGAGCATAGGCTCAGAGATCTTCTTCATCCGAAAATTTCCCCATGTAGATAAAATAGTGAACCTAGAAAAAGACATGTAGATTGTGTAAAGTTTGTATATGTATCAGCCGAAATTATAGCTTGTTGTAATTTGGAATCTTTATATATTTTTGCCGATGGCTATGGCGTGTGTGCCCCTCGCGAGACCTTTTCGTTAGCCTGATGCCCATTGGGCTGGATCAGCTACTCGGGTCAAAGCGTGTTTTGATGTATTTCATGGCGGAGCCGAAGAGTTTTTAATTTGCGCTGAGTAGCGAAGCCCCCCGAGTATCGGAGTATGATCATGTAATACTTTATTCGACTGAAACCCCTGAGTATCGGGTGTAATAGAATATTGAAAGGTAGACTCGGTTAAGAGAACTTAGCTTTATTGATAGCGGGTGAGCAAATATGTCTTCACCCGAGGAATTTCTTGACTCTGGTCTTGATTTTTCTCGGGTGCGCCACCAGTTGACACGAGTGGTGTTTAGTCAATTCCGTGGGAGGACCCAACAAAATAGCTCGATGTAGTCGCCATCCTTATAAAAACATAGAGAATTATGAAGTACTTGCATCTTGTAAAGAATATTGATTTTCAATTTGTCATAACATTTTCTGGTGCCATCGGACCCGACACTTTTACACTGTAACGCGAGACCTTTTCGTTATCCTGACGCCCTTAGTCTCAGTACCTTGCCAACCTGTCAGTTGGGCTGCAACTGGGTCGGAGTACAAGAATTCGACATTCAGGCACAGTCAGCTATTCGGGAAATCATGTATGAGGTGCTCGAGTGCACGAAGTTGATGACACTTAGGTTACTCAAAGAGGGTGCAGCCCCAAATGTTTCGAGTGCAATTATATGAATAAAGAAATCAAATTTAAGTAGAGAACTTAGCTTTGTTGGTAGTCGACGAGTTTGATGTGGTCAGAGGAGTTGGAGCCTGATGACAGCAATCGGTCGCCACATTCGAATATTTTATAGCGGGTTTCCGCAGCCGAAGATTTAGCATATCGCTAGAGCCGAAGATTTTGGTGGGTCGCACGACGGAGTTAGTACAGCCCCCGGGTGCCGAATCAGCATGGTTGACGGAGTCGCGCGATGGACACTGAGCCAATGCAGTAGCAGGTTGGTGGAGCCGATGCGACTGGTCGGTCGGACGGTGTTGACGCAGTGGATGTGGATGTGCGGTGGACTTGTAGTTGATACGCGGACGGAGTCGGCACTGCGGGACGTGGAAAACTCGAATCCTTGGCTCTATGGTGGAATAATCATCTTTGCATTGTCGAGGCGGTGATCATCTCATCCCATGACCCGATGAATTATCGTATTGTGATTCCATGTATTGCAAAACGAACAAAACAATTGATTAGATCAGATAAATTAATTGAATTTTGACTAATCGAATACGTATGAGAAAGGTAAAGTTAAAATAGAAAAAATAAAAAATTCAAGGATCACGGCACAGGCGCCTTCTCGATGTAGCCCTTTTTTTCTCTCTCTAGTCCTTGAATATTGACCGATGGAATAAATCCTCCTGTCCGTAGCGGAGACAGTAACTCAAATATTGAATCCATCTTCATGTGTAGACAACACAAACGAGGCTTGGAATTTTGTGTTGGACTTGTTTATATGCGGACCGACTGAAACAACCCTGCCCCTTTGCAATTTGTTTGAGAATAATTGGATTGCTCCAGGTTCCGAATGTGTTGAGTCTAATAGCTGCAGCGGTGGTTTTGATAATACCAGGACGGCGAATCTTGTAAGAAGCTTTTGACGTGTCCTTCAATAGATGCGATTTTGCTCATAATTGACAACATCCGATGTGCGGATTTTCCTTTCTTTCTTTGAATTCTAGGCCAACAGCCATGATCGATTGACCAACGAGACATAAACTTTGCCGTCGCGCACTTGACTTGCTGAAGATCATTTTTTTTCGTCGGGATGCCACAAATTGCAAACTTCGTAGACCGTGAAGAGTGTTGTAGCCGATGGCGAGGGCATATTGAAGCCAGCCCCGTGCATAGTCGACGTAGATATGTTTCCGGAGAATTGGCTAGATCGCCTATAATGGAGCCGTCGAAGTCATTGCAGTTGATTTCCAAATTACCGCCGACGGACCCGAACAGATCGGATCCGAGATGTGGAGTCAGCCCGTAATCCGATGCGGAAGTTGAAGCTTGGGATCGTCGGATCAATCTCCCGGTCGATATTGTCGAAGGCCAGAAGAAGGGCGGGTGGGTGTGGACGTAGATCGACAGAACCAGAACGGACCTGACTGGATCCGATCGTCGAGTCATTGCTTGATGAAGGGGAAGCCGCCAAATCCATGTTTCCAGTGTTCAGGTTTCCCACAGACGACGCCAATTGACGAGGGGTAACCTCGGCAATGCCCATGGTGATGAACTTGGGGTTTCGCGGAAAAGAGAACGCTGGGGATTTCGTCGGATGTCAGGAAAAAGAATGGAGTCAAAGTCGCCTGAATATTGAGTACTCGCACTATTACAAGTTGTCTTCTAAATTTTGGTGTCTATTGGCTAGATCTAAAGTTGGGTGTGATGTCTATTGTTTTATCTTCTCTACTCCTCGTTGGACCCTTCTAGCCTTTATATATGGGGAGGCTAGGTCTCGGGTACCAATACGAGTTGGGTAACAAGTTAGAGTTTGTATCTAGTCTAGTCTTATACTTTCCTTGTCTTGTTACGCCAGGAGTCTATGTCCTTGTAAGCTTCGTAACAGCCAAACAGCCGTAGGATTTATGGATCTTGGCATATCTTCGGGTGAGGCTTGCGCTGGGCCGCACCATATATAGCAATAATAGGCACCCGAAGGGTTATGCCCATGTCAGGAAAAGAATACACATGTAATGTCTCTAGTTGTGGTTTAAGAAACGAATAACCATACAATGACTCTAGTGATGGTTTATGAAAAGGACACACATGCATTGACACTGGTGGATCCATGCGCTTTAGTAAAATAATACACATGCAATGACACTAGTGGTGGTTTAGGAAAAGAACACACATGCAAAGACATGCAATGACACTGGTGGATCCATGTGGCTTAGAAAGGAACACACATACAATGCCACTGGTGGTTGTTAATGAAAACAACACACATGCATATGACTCTGGTGCGTCCATGTGGTTTATGGAAAGAACACACATGCAATTAATCTAGTGGTGGTTTATGAAAAGAACACACATGTAATGACATTGGTGGATCCATGTGGTTTATGAAAAGAACAAACATGCAATGACTATAGCTATGGTTTATCAAAAACTACACACATGCCATGACTCTAGTGGTGGTTTAGAAAAACAACACACATCCAATGACATAGAATGACACTGGTGGATCCATGTGGTTTAGGAAAACAACACACATGCAATGACACTAGTGGTAGTTTAGGAAAATAATACACATGCAAAGATATGCAATGACACTAGTGGATCCATGTGGTTTAGGAAAGGAACACACATGACATGACACTGGTGGGGGTTAATGAAAAGAACACACCTGCAACTGACTCTAGTGGATCCATGTGGTTTATGGAAAGAACACACATGGAATGAATCTAGTGGTAGTTTATAAAAATAACACACATGCAATGACACTGGTGGATCCAAGTGGTTTATGAAAAGAACAAACATACAATGACTCTAGTTGTGGTTTAGGAAAGGAACACACATGCAATGACACTGGTGGTGGTTTATAAAAAGGACACACATGCAAATCACATTGGTGGATCGATGTGGTTTAGTAAAATAACACACATGCAATGACACTAGTGGTGGTTTAGGAAAATAACAAACATGCAATGTCTCTAGTTGTGGTTTAGGAAAGGAACAAACATGCAATGACTCTAGTGGTGGTTTATGAAAAGGACACACATGCATTGACACTGGTGGATCCATGTGGTTTAGTAAAATAACAAACATGCAATGACACTAGTCGTGGTTTAGGAAAAGAACACACATGCAATGACATGCAATGATGCTGGTGGATCCATGTGGTTTAGGAAAGGAACACACATGCAATGACACTGGTGGTGGTCATTGAAAAGAACACACATGCAAATGACTCTGGTGGATCCATGTAGTTTATGGAAAGAACACACATGCAATGCCACCAGTGGTGGTTTATGAAAGAACACACATGCAATGACTCTAGTTGTGGTTCCATGTGGTTTATGAAAAGAACAAACATGCAATGACTATAGTTGTGGTTTATGAAAAGAACACACATGCAACGACACTGGGGGATCCAAGTGGTGAATAAAAAGAGCAAACATGCAATGACACTAGTGGTGCTTTAGGAAAAGAACACACATGCAATGACACTATTGGTGGTTTAGGAAACGAACACACATGCAATGACACTGGTGGATCCATGTGGTTTAGGAAAGGAACACACATGCAATGACACTGGTGGTGGTTAATGAAAAGGACACACATGCAAATGACTCTAGTGGATCCATGTGGTTTATGAAAAGAACACACTTGCAATGAATCTAGTGGTGATTTATGAAAAGAACACACATGCAATGACACTAGTGGATCCAAGTGGTTTATGAAAGGAACAAACATGCAATGACTCTAGTTGTGGTTTAGAAAAGGAACACACATGCAATGACACTGGTGGTGGTTTATGAAAAGAACACACATGCAAATGACACTAGTGGATCCATGTGGTTTAGCAAAATAACACACATGCAATGACACTAGTGGTGGTTTAGGAAAAGAACACACATGCAATGTCTCTAGTTGTGGTTTTGGAAAAAAAAACATGCAATGACTCTAGTGGTGGTTTATGAAAAGGACACACATGCATTGACACTAGCGGATCCATGTGGTTTAGTAAAATAACACACATGCAATGACACTAGTGGTGGTTTCGGAAAAGAACACACATGGAAAGACATGCAATGACACTAGTGGATCCATGTGGTTTAGGAAAGGAACACATATGCAATGAAACTGGTGGATCTATGTGGTTTAGGAAAGGAACACACATGCAATGACACTGGTGGTCATTGAAAAGAACACACATGCAAATGACTCTGGTAGATCCATGTGGTTTATGCAAAGAACAGACATGCAATGACACTGGTGGTGGTTTATGCAAAGAATACACATGCAATGACTCTAGATGTGGTTCCATGTGGTTTATGAAAAGAACAAATATGTAATGAATATAGTTGTGGTTTATGAAAAGAACACACATGCAATAACTCTGGTGGATCCAAGTGGTTTATGAAAAGAACACACATGCAATGACACTAGTGCTAGTTAAGGAAAACAACACACATGTGTAACAACCTCGGACCCTACGCTCTAAGTTCAAGCCTGGACGAACCAAAAGTGGTTAAGGAATTTACAGCGGGGGCCCAGGGCCACCCACGTGTAGGCCTATCAGCCGCCCTAACCACTTCCAAGAACATCGGGATAACAGCGAGCAGCGTAGGCAATAGGCGAAGAGATCAAATACATACACAAGTGAGTATGTATGCAAGCTACCTTACAACAGTTCTCAGAGCCATACCACCTAAAAGAAATAGAAATATTGCAACGCCATACGGCAAGATCCAAATATCCTAGATAGAGATAATAGTGTAGGATAGCTCCTCATACATCAATCAACAGAGTATCAAGCGGAAGCGGGAAACAAGATCCGAGTATGGATAAGAAGCAAATCGGCATAAGATGCCACATAAATAAACACATCCCGCCCACAGATCTCACGGATCCCCATCCCTGGAATCTCTACACCGAGTGATTGTTGCCAACATCATCTGTCTCCTCCAACCAGTATCCATCTTGCGAATATACCTATTCATCTGAATCAAACAATTTATCGTGTGAGACCCTAGGGGTACTCGGCAAGTCTTTATGCCTCTAAAGGGGACATATACCTGGGGTGACGCAATTGCAGCAAAAGATAATAACTAACAAGTCTATAGATACTCGCTAGCCATCCGCCTAACCAATGATAGACGGATGTCCGTTAATTAGAATCAACAGTTATAACAGTATAAAGTAACGGATCCATCCTCCTTCTCGCTTACCAACGAGAAAGCGGACGAACAACCCATCCGTTGGTAGTTTTATTAACCATTCCAAGAGTATTGCACTAATTACTAGTTAGATATTTAGTCAAATAAAAAGCGGTACTTTAGTTATGCTTGTCTATGATCGAGAAACTGTGCTCCAAGTCGTCCATAACCGCGGACACGACTTTCAGAAAGATTTACCCTGCAGGGGTGCACAAATAGCAATACACACTCGATCATCCTCGGAAAAACCAACTCAAAACCCAACAAGGCATTCACGACAAAGCGATCACAGGATTCATAAAATATTTCAGGGGGCCACCCCATTAAGCTACCCGCAACAAAGTTGGCCGACTCCGAGATGGACCCAAGGTTTGCGTCAATGGTTGTAAACGACTGGGAACCCGAAAATGTGACTGGGCTTGTCGATACCGCGAAAACACTCCGCATCCAAAACAGTATAGGTGCTCCACGCACAATCTTGATAAAACAGTAACATGGCATAGTACAGGATAGTAAATAAGACCCCAAACTAGTTTGTGGCCCCAAGAAATAGAAATGAATCAAGCTCTGGCTCAGGGGGATTCATAGAGTCTCCCGTATGTGGATAGTGCAAATAGTCAAGGAACAGGTATCAAGTACTCAGGGTCCTACGGGACACAAGTGGGCATGAAAAACCAAATAAAAGATATTGCCCACCGATACCTCTTTCATTAGTTATCCCATTACTACTCCGGTTAAGTTGTTTAGGTACCTCGTTATCCATCAGATACTCACATACCCTACACATGCTGTTCTACGACTCGCATGGCTCAAACAACTCCTGTAGTAATGGCTCATGGGATGGAGGAACAAGCTCGATGGGGTTTAAAAGTAAAGGCTATGCAGTACTTGGGATTCAATTTAATGCATTCGCGACTCCATGATGCAAGAATAAGATAGAAGCAATAGGTACTATATGTATGCAAGCATGTGGTAGTGCTTGCCTGGCAGCTCAGTTGAAGCGAGAGATGGATCTGGGTAGTACTCCTAGGATTCCTGGTAATTTCCCTGCTCGGCGTCTATCCGAGAAGAACCAAACAAACAAGGCCAACTTAAATATAATGCGCAAACATATAAATAAAATGCGACAAGCAAACAAGCATTCCATGATGAATGATGCACAAATTACATGGCATAACATAGCATGGCATGGGTGAGGTGTGGGATACAAGAATAAAGCATTTTATTAAGTTTTTAGTCATGTTTTGCTCCCATAAAACTTGTTGTCCACTTAATATTTATATGATGCATGACTCAATTCATATCATGGAATGCATAAACAGATCGGGCTCGTCGCGCTGATCGATTTAGACATATTATTTGTCAATTTTAGAGTTATAGAATTAAAGTTATTAATTAATTGAGAAAAGGCATTTTTATTGCAATTTAAACAATTTCAAAAATTTAAATTAGTCAAACATTATTTTGGATGGCATATTTGAAATCCACACATTTTTTGATTCAAAAACATATATTATTTGTATTATTTGGAATTACCAATTAAAAGTTACTTAAAACTGGATTTGAAAACATATTAAACATTTCTGAAAATCATTTTTATTAAACAGAAAAAGAACAAATACTTTCTATACTCAGAGAGATTGAGCCACCGTCACCGACAAGTGGGACCGAGAAGCTGAGTCAGCACGGTCGACGTGGCGGAACCGATCCGAACCTTTTGCACCGCGAGTGCACCCAGCCACAGTCACTGACCGGTGGGACCGAGACCATGACGGGTCCACGCGCGGGCGGGCGAAGGGAGCCCAGCCACGTGGCAAAATGGGGGGGACTGCAGGTGGAGGCGGAAAAAACTACAGGGACTTTTAAACAAAACCTTTCCGGTGAAGATGGCGACCTCGATACTGAATTTTTAGATCTGGAATACAATTGAAATCGGCTGAGTTCCGATGAAGATGGCAACCTATCCGGTGCGAACTTGGCAACATCGTAAAACAAAAAGTGGAGAGGAGAGATAGGGCTACAACTTTGGTGTTTGGGGATTTCGCGAAGGAGGTCTGCAGCGGACGTGGCAAGGCAAAGAACAGAGGGGAAAAACAAGGCGTGTTTAACTGACAGACGTGAACTGCACTTCATCAGACGTGGCAGAATAAACGACGATCTTCGACGGAAGATTCCGAGAGGTGCAGACCACCGTTTTGAGCGATTCCTTTTGGAATGGAAAGAGGGGACAACCGTCTACAACTTTTATTCTCGTAGTATCCGAAGTAGAGCGACACAGGGACGACACCGACGAGATGATCAGGGGCTGGTACGTGGTTTTCGTGAACTGCTGTCGGACGGCTGCTAGCGGCGAACTGCTGATGCGCGCGCGGTGAGCGGCTCTAGTAAATGCAGGGCAGCGATGGTAGAGCCTAGGGACGATGGAGGACAAGTGGAAAGGGATGGGAAGCTCACCGGGGGTCTCCTATGACGAGGACAAGGCGGGGAAGTCGGGAGGAAGCTGCAGAGCTCGAGGTGCGGCACACGGACAGAGATGGCGACTAGGAGGAGCACAACAGAACTTCCAATTCCTGGTGTTCTAGAAGGCTCCAGCTCCGGTTCTCCTGCGTAGAGGACACGGGCGACAGCGCGGTTCAATTCCCGAGCTCAGGTGGGCTCGGCAACGGCCATGACGCTGCTTCTCCTCCACTCCTCCCTCTTGGTCTCTCTCGGCAGGTGGAGAAAAGAAGTGGAGACGAGGGCGGTGGCGCTGCAAGGATATAGGGGTTAGGGTTGGAGGGAACGTCACCTAGGACCTCGATATAGCCCTAGGGAAGCGCGCCCGGCCGCTCATCTGGTGGACAACGACAGGTAGAGATCAGGATGGGCGCCGTGCAGAGAAGAGCGAAGGCAAGCTGAAGCGTGCTTGCTGATCGAAGGGGTACGCGGGCTGGAGGAAAGCTGCTGCGGTGTGGTTCCTGCCGTTGGGCTGCTGCTTTGCTTGGGCTGCGAGGCCCAGCTGCTGGCTATCTGCTACTACAAGCTGAGGCTCAGAAGGAAAAAAAATGCTGCAGCTGTTGTTTTCAGAAAAAGGACAGATGCTTCCCAGGTTTGAATTGAAGGCCAGCACTTGAATCGGAAAAGGATCGCAAGTTTTAGGGCATATGATTTCTATACACCAAGATTCAAAAGAGTTCAAAAGAGAGAAAGGAAGAGAGTTTTATGGACTTGCATGAATTAAACTTGGCCTAGTTTGTGAAAACAAACTAGCCTCAAAACAGAGAATTTCAACATCACTCATTTGATTTATGCTTCATAAGAAAACCAAGCCTCAAAACAGGGTTTCATTTAATTTTGAGAGCATTTGAATTGTAAGGTCTACATAGTGTGTATGTTCCACTATTTAATACATGACCCCATCAAGTCAAATAACCTCACAATTAAACAGAGACATGATTTGAAACATAAATATGGCTTCTATGACCACATAACATGTAAAGGTGACCCGGGAGATTTCCATAGGAATGTTGTGAGAAAAACATGTATCAAAGTATGGGAGCATGTAGACAAAAGAAAAGAACCATACCCATTGTCATGAGCTAGAGTTAAATTCCAAAAGGAGATACAAATACACATGTTTGATTAGCACGGTGGAGGTGAAGAATGGAAATAAGTGTTGGTGGTAAAAGTGGGTGGTGGAATCTGAGAAAAGAGATGCCCCCATATCCACTTGGGCATTTAGCAATTCATCAAGATCCAAATACAATATATCAAGAAGCGAATACATTTAATAGACAACAAATGCATATGGGTTAAAAACCAAATAGAAGTGTTTTACATGATGCTCAAAAGCAATGTGGCATGATGACATGAGCATGATATAATTATGATGCAACAATTATATGTAGGAAGTAGCATTTTATTATAAGACCATGTAGCATTACAGATGTTAGACAGATGGGATGCTACAACATGAAATAACACTAGTGGTGGTTTAGGAAAAGAACACACATGCAAAGACATGCAATGACACTGGTGGATCTATGTGGTTTAGGAAAGGAACACACATGCAATAACACTGGTGGTGGTCATTGAAAAGAACACACATGCAAATGACTCTGGTGGATCCATGTGGTTTATGGAAAGAACACACATGCAATGACACTGGTGGTTTATGAAAAGAACACACATGCAATGACTCTAGTTGTGGTTGCATGTGGTTTATGAAAAGAACAAACATGCAATGACTATACTTGTGGTTTATGAAAAGAACACACATGCAATGACTCTAGGGGATCCACGTGGTGAATAAAAAGAACATACATGCAATGACACTAGTGGTGGTTTAGGAAAAGAACACACATGCAATGACACTAGTGGTGGTTTAGGAAACAAACACACATACAAAGACACATGCAATGACACTGGTGGATCCATGTGGTTTAGAAAAGCAACACACTTGCAAAGACACTTGTGGTGGTTAATGAAAAGAACACACAAGCAAATGACTCTGGTGGATCCATGTGGTTTATGGACAGAACACACATGCAGTGAATCTAGTGGTGGTTTATGAAAAGAACACACATGCGATGACACTGGTGGATCCAAGTGGTTTATGAAAAGAACAAACATGCAATGACTCTAGTTGTGGTTTAGGAAAGAAACACACATGCAATGATACTCGTGGTGGTTTATGAAAATAACACACATTCAAATGACACTAGTGGATCCATGTGGTTTAGCAAAATAACACACATGCAATGACACTAGTGGTGGTTTAGGAAAAGAACACACATGCAATGTCTCTAGTTGTGGTTTTGGAAAAGAACAAACATGCAATGACTCTAGTGGTGGTTTATGAAAAGGACACACGTGCATTGACACTGGCAGATCCATGTTGTTTAGTAAAATAACACACATGAAATGACACTAGTGGTGGTTTTGGAAAAGAACACACATGGAAGGACATGCAATGACACTAGTGGATCCATGTCGTTTAGGAAAGGAACACACATGCAATGAAACTGGTGGATCCATGTGGTTTAGGAAAGGAACACACATGCAATGACACTGGTGGTCATTGAAAAGAACACACATGCAAATAACTCTGCTGGATCCATGTGGTTTAGGAAAGGAACACACATGCAATGAAACTGGTGGATCCTTGTGGTTTAGGAAATGAACACACATGCAATGACACTGGTGATCATTGAAAAGAACACACATGCAAATGACTCTGGTGGATTCATGTGGTTTATGCAAAGAACACACATGCAATGACACTGGTGGTGGTTTATGAAAATAATACACATGCAATGACTCTAGATGTGGTTCCATGTTGTTTATGAAAAGAACAAATGTGTAATGACTATATTTGTGGTTTATGAAAAGAACACACATGCAATAACTCTGGTGGATCCAAGTAGTTTATGAAAAGAACACACATGCAATGACACTAGTGCTAGTTTAGGAAAACAACACACATGAAATAACACTAGTGGTGGTTTAGAAAAAGAACACACATGCGAAGACATGCAATGACACTGGTGGATCCATGTAGTTTAGGAAAGGAACACACATGCAATGACACTGGTGGTGGTCATTGAAAAGAACACACATGCAAATGACTCTGGTGGGTCCATGTGGTTTATGGAAAGAACACACGTGCAAAGACACTAGTGGTGATTTATGAAAAGAACACACATGCAATGACTCTAGTTGTGGTTCCATGTGGTTTATGAAAAGATAAAACATGCAATGATTATAGTTGTGGTTTATGAAAAGAACACACATACAATGACTATGGGGGATCCAAGTGGTGAATAAAAAGAACATACATACAATGACACTAGTGGTGGTTTAGGAAAAGAACACACATGAAATGACACTAGTGGTGGTTTAGGAAACAAACACACATACAAAGGCACATGCAATGACACTGGTGGATCCATGTGGTTTAGGAAAGGAACACACATGCAATGACACTGGTGGTGGTTAATGAAAAGAACACACATGCAAATGACTCTGGTGGATCCATGTGGTTTATGTATTGGTGGTTCATGAAAAGAACACACATGCGATGACACTAGTGGATCCAAGTGGTTTATGAAAAGAACAAACATGCAATGACTCTAGTTGTGGTTTAGGAAAGGAACACACATGCAATGACAGTGGTGGTGGTTTACGAAAAGAACACACATGCAAATGACACTAGTGGATCCATGTGGTTTAGCAAAATAACACACATGCAATGACACTAGTGGTGGGTTAGGAAAAGAACACACATGCAATGTCTCTAGTTGTGGTTTTGGAAAACAACAAACATGCAATGACTCTAGTGGCGGTTTATGAAAAGGACACATATGCAATGAAACTAGTGGATCCATGTGGTTTAGTAAAATAACATGCATGCAATGACACTAGTGGTGGTTTAGGAAAATAACATACATGCAAAGACATGCAATGACACTAGTGGATACATGTGGTTTCGGAAAGGAACACACATGGAATGACACTGGTGGATCCATGTGGCTTAGGAAAGGAACACACATGCAATGACACTGGTGGATCCATGTGGCTTAGGAAAGGAACACACATGCAATGACACTTGTGGTCATTGAAACGAACACACATGCAAATGACTCTGGTGGATCCATGTGGTTTATGCAAACACACACATGCAATGACACTGGTGGTTTATGAAAAGAATACACATGCAATGACTCTAGATGTGGTTCCATCTGGTTTATGAAAAGAACAAATATGTAATGACTATAGTTGTGGTTTATGAAAAGAACACACATGCAATAACTCTGGTGGATCCAAGTGGTTTATGAAAAGAACACACATGCAATGACACTAGTGCTAGTTTAGGAAAACAACACACATGCAATACCACTAGTGGTGGTTTAGGAAAAGAACACACATGCAAATACATGCAATGACACTGGTGG
Source organism: Avena eriantha (assembly GCA_910589775.1). Lineage (NCBI taxonomy): Eukaryota > Viridiplantae > Streptophyta > Magnoliopsida > Poales > Poaceae > Avena > Avena eriantha. The sequence continues at coordinate 313,228,293 of OU342741.1, forward strand.
ATCCATGTGGTTTAGGAAAGGAACACACATGCAATGACACTGGTGGTGAGTGAAAAGAATACACATGCAAATGGCTCTAGTGGATCCATGTGGTTTATGGAAATAACACACATGCAATTAATGTAGTGGTGGTTTATGAAAAGAACACACATGCAATTACACTGGTGGATCCAAGTGGTTTATGAAAAGAAGAAATATGCATGCAATGACACTAGTTGTGCTTTAGGAAAAGAACACACATGCAATGTCTCTAGTTGTGCTTTAGGAAAAGAACAAACATGAAATGACTCTAGTAGTGGTTTATGAAAAGGACACACATGCATTGACACTGGTGGATCCATCTGTTTAGTAAAATAACACACATGCAATGACACTAGTGGTGGTTTAGGAAAAGAACACACATGCAAAGACATGCAATGACACTGGTGGATCCATCTGGTTTACGAAAGGAACACACATACAATGACACTTGTGGTGGTAAATGAAAGACCACACATGCAAAGGACTCTGGTGGATCCATATGGTTTATGGAAAGAACACATATGCAATGGCCCTAGTCATGGTTTATGAAAAGAACACACATGTAGTGAATCTAGTTGTGGTTCCATGTGGTTTATGAAAACAAAAAACATGCAATGACTATAGTTGTGCTTTATGAAAACAACAATGATGACCCACAAGTATAGGGGCTGTATCGCAGTATTTTCGATAAGTAAGAGTGTCGAACCCAACGAGGAGCAGAAGGTGCTGGCTAGTGGTATGGATCAGGAATTCTCTGCAAATACTTAGCAAACGGATTTTTAGGGGTTTTCGGTAAAGCAAGTAAACAAAGTACGAGTAAATAAAAGACAGTAGGAATAAATGCAGCAAGTGGCCCAATCCCTTTATGCAGCAAAGGACAAGCCGGTTGTATTTCTATGGATGACCAAACGTTCTCGAGGACACATGGGGAGACTGTCAAGTGCTTTCGCTTCATATAGTCGATTAATATTCTTTAGCTTGCTAAGTGTTGTGTGGGTGAACCTGTGTTAATGTACCGCCCCATCCAAGACTAATACATACTTGTGATTATACCCCTTGCAAACATCCGTAAGTTCAAGGAAGTAATTAAGGTAGAAACCTAACCATAGCTTTAAACTCTAAGACCCTTACGTCCCTTGTGCAATGGTTTCCTAATGGGGGTTCAGGTTTCTGTCACTCCGGCAACCCCTACGATTAGTAGCCAAATACACAATGCATTCCCCTAGGCCCATATAGGTGAAGAATCATGTAGTCGACGTTCACATGACACCACTAGAAGAAGTACACCACAACTTAAATAACAATCTATTGAATCTTTCTCAACACAACTCCACTACTAACAACAAGACTTCTCCCATGTCCTCAAGAACAAAACGAACTACTCACAAGAAATCATATGGATCATGATCAGAGATGGAATAATGATGTATAACAATCTGAACATAAACAATAATTCAATGGTTCACTCAATAGCATCAACTACAAGGAGTAATCAACACCGGGAAAGTTTCCCCTATGAACTATGCAAGATTCAACGCAATTGTTACAGCAAGCTAGAGATGGTGATGAGGGTGCTGATGGTGATGATGGTGGTGATGATGATGGCAATGATCCCGATGAAGTCCAGCTTGATGGTGGTGTTGATGGCGACGATCTCCCCTTTCTGGGAAGGAATTCCCCCTGCAGAAATCCGTCTGCCGGAGAGATCTTTCTCTCTCGGTGTTTTCCGCCCCGAAGAGGCGGCGGAATCTTTCTATGGTCGCTCTCCGAGTCTTAGGGTTTCGGGAGGATGATATACGCCAGAGGGGAGAGGCTGGAGTGGGCTAGGGTGGCCACACCACCTCCAGGCGCAGCCTAGGCCTGCCCACGCCATGGGGTGGTGTGGCCCCCTGTGGCCCACCTCCACTCCATTTTCTGGAATCCTTAGTCTTCTGGATAAATAGGATTTTTTGTATATTTTCCTGGATTTTCTGATCTTCACGAATTTTGCCTCCAAACAACACCTTTTCCATCAGAATCCTGACTATAGCGGTCCATGCTCCAAAAGTCATCAACCATGCAAAAATATATGAAATAACATAAGTATCACCTCTCAATACGAAATATATCAATGAATAATAGTGAATTAAGACAATAGTGATGCAAAATGGACGTATCAACTCCCCCCAAGCTTAGACTTCGCTTGTCCCCAAGCGAAACTGGGCTCAATAAACATGACCTCAGGTTTATGGAGTGAAGAGTCGATAAAAGAATACGGACAGGAAGCATCACATTCATCAAATACATAGATCATAATAGAAGACAACTCACTATTATATAACTCAACTTGCAATGAGTAGAGGAAACACAATAAAGATACATGAAGTGAATCAGAATTGGTAATGGCAAACTTAGCTCTTGGTTAAAGAATAGTTGATAATTTGCTGGAGTTCACAAATAGCTAGCTTTTCAATGATAGCTTTCAAAGTAGTAAACATCAAGATAAGAGCAATGTTCAAAACAAGGAACATAAGAGACATGATTGAATAAATCATCATATGAATGAGTGAAACACATCAACTCAAAATACTTGCTGAGATAGAAGGGAATAGGTTTACTGACTCAACTACAAAGTAAAAGAAAGGCCCTTCAAAGAGGGAAGCAGGGATTGCAAGTCTCATAAAGAGCTCCCAAAAATTATGATACTTACTAGCCTTCAGCTCGCATTGCCCCTATCATAGGCACTTTAGGTGATTAAGGTTAAAGTGATCAAAAATGAGGATATGCATTGACAAGTTGTCAGTTGAGAATCTCATGTCCCTTGAATACGAGGGTCGCTCCTCATGCTACTCAAGTTTAGTCACCGGTAAGTTCTTGTCATCGTAAGCATATGTGTATCATTGAGAACCGCCAACGGGGTACCCCTTGCCCGATGATACGGAAGAATCCCCATATCAAAATGACAAGGCAAGAAGACAACAAGTATCTCAGCAATCTTCTTATTTACCATGGGAGTATGGTTCTTTTTCTCTCTTTCCTCTTTCCATAATAACTCTTTTTTTCTTTTTATCTTTTTTCTCGATATTGGACTCTTTTTTTATAAGAAGAATGCTTCATAGATACTCGTTATGGTTACGCTGCAGGTTTCCACCATGTCAGCATGGATTAGACCAGCGGCCCAGGCGTTTCTCTAACACATATGCATAACTCCATGGCCTTACAAGCTCCCCTTTCATTTCACACCGACGACATCCATAGACAAAAGAACATGATATCAACTTGGTACAAAGTACCAGTGCAATGTTGAAAGTGTTCCCCATGATAGCATGGTTCTGCTAATTCACAACTTACAAAGCGCAAGCATATACGCAACATAGGTGAGCACAATGGTTCAAGCTTATTAAATGCAAGAAAGTAAAGTGTGCCATCAAGTTCGTGAGAGCTTTAATCACTAATTTTCACATAACAAGTTTAATTTGGGAGGTAGATAAAACAAGAATTTACTTGGAATAGCAATAATGCTACTAGGTAGGTATGGTGGACACAAATGGCAAAGGTTTTGATTTTAAGGAGGTGGATGCACGAGAAGAATACCCTCTCAGTACAGGTTTTTGGCTAGCAAGGCTGGGTAGCAAGTACAAGAGTTGAAGGAAACAACCAAACATACAAATGATAAAAACAAACATGCAATCTTCCTTGGAAGCTCAAAAGATCTTAACTAGAGAATACTAGACTTATGAGCAAATCAAGAAAGAAAGATGATTAAATTATTTTTTCCCTAGAGTACTTCTATCTTTTTATTTTCAACTCTTAAAAAGGTGTTTGCTACTGACCGAGCCAGGTTTGCCAAAACCAACTAAATTAACTCGATGATCCCAAAGTGATACCAATACTAACAACAAGATCAATCATATAACCACGAATTGAAAACTAACATAAGCTATGCAAAAGAGTGAATGATAGAACTTCTCATTAATATTCCATAACGGCAACTCACACCAAGGGATACATATCTAAAGAGAGAGGGGACACTTCCATAATGCAAACCATACTACATAATAACTCCT
>OU342741.1:317278245-317599597 GCA_910589775.1 Avena eriantha
AACAAACTGCAGTCATTGCATGTGGTGTGTTTCACATCCCACATATGGATCCACTAGTGTCATTGAAATGTGTGTTCTCTTCAGAGACCACACATGGATCCACCAATGTCATTGCATGTGTGCTCTTTTACTAACAACAACTAGAGTCATTGCATGTGTGTTATTTTTACTAACAACAACCAGAGTCACTGCATGTGTGCTCTGTTCAGAGACCACACATGGATCCACCAGTGTCATTGCATGCGTGTTCTTTTTACTAACAACAACTAGAGTCATTGCATGTGTCTTCATTTCACATACCACATATGGATCCACCAGTGTCATTGAAACGTTGTGTTCTCTTCAGAGACCACACATGGATCCACCAGTGTCATTGCATGTGTGTTCTTTTTACTAACAACAACTGGAGTCATTCCATGTGTGTTCTTTTCACATACCACTTATGGATCCACCAGTGTCATTGAAATGTGTGTTCTCTTAAGAGACCACACATGGATCCACCAGTTTCTTTGCATGTGTGTTCTTTTTACAAACAACAACTAGAGTCATCGCATGTCTGTTCTTCACATACCACATATGGATCCACCAGTGTCATTGAATGTGTGCTCTTTTCAAAATCCACCTATGGATCCACCAATGTCATTGCATGTGTGCTCTTTGTACTAACAACAACTAGATTCATTGCAGAGACCACACATGGATCCACTAGTGTCATTGCATGTGTGTTATTTTTACTAACAACCAGAGTCATTTCATGACTATTATTTTCACATCCCACATATGGATCCACCAGTGTTATTGAAATGTGTGTTCTCTTTAGAGACCACACATGGATCCACCAGTGTCATTGCATGTGTGTTCTTTTTACTAACAACAACTGGAGTCATTGCATGTGTGTTCTTTTCACAATCCACCTATGGATCCACCAGTGTCATTGCATGTGTGCTCTTTTTTACCAACAACAGCTAGAGTCATTGCATGTGTGTTCTCTTTAGAGACCACACATGGATCCACCAGTGTCATTCCATGTGTGTTGTTTTAACAAACAACAACTGGAGTCATTTCATAACTATTATTTTCACATACGACATATGGATCCACCAGTGTCATTGAAAATGTGTTCTCTTTAGAGACCACACATGGATCCACTAGTGTCATTTCATGTGTGTTCTTTTTACTAACAACAACTGGCGTCATTGCATGTGTGTTCTTTTCACATACCACATATGGATCCACTAGTGTCATGGAAATGTGTGTTCTCTTTAGAGACCACACATGGATCCACTAGTGTCATTGCATGTGTATTCTTTTTACTAACAACAATCAGAGTCATTGCATGTGTGTTCTCTTCAGAGACCACACATGGATCCACCAGTGTCAGCATGTGTGTTCTTTTTACTAACAACAACTAGAGTCATTTCATGTGTGTTCTTTTCACGTACCACATATGGATCCACCAGTGTCATTGAAATGGGTGTTCTCTTCAGAGACCACACATGGATCCACCAGTGTCATTGCATGTGTGTTCTTTTTGCTAACAACAACTGCAGTCATTGCATGTGTGTTGTTTTCACATCCCACATATGGATCCACCAGTGTCATTGAAATGTGTGCTCTTTTCAAAATCCACCTGTGGATCCACCAATGTCATTGCATGTGTGCTCTTCTTACTAACAACAACCAGATTCATTGCAGAGACCACACATGGATCCACTAGTGTCATTGCATGTGTGTTCTTTTTACTAACAACGAGAGTCATTTCATGACTATTATTTTCACATACCACATATGGATCCACCAGTGTTATTGAAATGTGTGTTCTCTTTAGAGACCACACATGGATCCACCAGTGTCATTGCATGTGTGTTCTTTTTACTAACAACAACTAGAGTCATTGCATGTGTGTTCTTTTCACAATCCACATATGGATCCACTAGTGTCATTGAAATGTGTGTTCTCTTAAGAGACCACACATGGATCCACCAGTGTCATTGCATGTGTGTTCTTTTTAGTAACAACAATCAGAGTCATTGAATGTGTGTTCTCCTCAGAGACCACACATGGATCCACTAGTGTCAGCATGTGTGTTCTTTTTACTAACAACAACTGGAGTCATTTGATGTGTGTTCTTTTCACATACCACATATGGATCCACCAGTGTCATTGAAATGGGTGTTCTCTTTAGAGACCACACATGGATCCACCAGTGTCATTGCATGTGTTTTATTTTTGCTAACAACAACTGCAGTCATTGCATGTGTGTTGTTTTCACATCCCACATATGGATCCACCAATGTCATTGAAATGTGTGTTCTCTTCAGAGACCACACATGGATCCACCAATGTCATTGCATGTGTGCTCTTTTTACTAACAACAACTAGAGTCATTGCATGTGTGGTATTTTTACTAACAACAACCAGAGTCACTGCATGTGTGCTCTGTTCAGAGACCACACATGGATCCACCAGTGTCATTGCATGCGTGCTCTTTTTACTAACAACAACTAGAATCATTTCATGTGTATTCGTTTCCCATACACATATGGATCCACCAGTTTCATTGAAATGTGTATTCTCTTCAGAGACCACACATGGATCCACCAGTGTCATTGCATGTGTGTTCTTTTTACTAACAACAACTGGAGTCATTGCATGTGTGTTCTTTTCACATACCACATATGGATCCACCAGTGTCATTGAAATGTGTGTTCACTTAAGAGACCACATATGGATCCACCAGTGTCATTGCATGTGTGTTCTTTTTAGTAACAACAATCAGAGTCATTGAATGTGTGTTCTCCTCAGAGACCACACATGGATCCACTAGTGTCAGCATGTGTGTTCTTTTTACTAACAACAACTGGAGTCATTGCATGTGTGTTCTTTTCACAATCCACATATGGATCCACTAGTGTCATTGAAATGTGTGTTCTCTTAAGAGACCACACATGGATCCACCAGTGTCATTGCATGTGTGTTCTTTTTAGTAACAACAATCAGAGTCATTGAATGTGTGTTCTCCTCAGAGACCACACATGGATCCACTAGTGTCAGCATGTGTGTTCTTTTTACTAACAACAACTGGAGTCATTTGATGTGTGTTCTTTTCACATACCACATATGGATCCACCAGTGTCATTGAAATGGGTGTTCTCTTTAGAGACCACACATGGATCCACCAGTGTCATTGCATGTGTTTTATTTTTGCTAACAACAACTGCAGTCATTGCATGTGTGTTGTTTTCACATCCCACATATGGATCCACCAATGTCATTGAAATGTGTGTTCTCTTCAGAGACCACACATGGATCCACCAATGTCATTGCATGTGTGCTCTTTTTACTAACAACAACTAGAGTCATTGCATGTGTGGTATTTTTACTAACAACAACCAGAGTCACTGCATGTGTGCTCTGTTCAGAGACCACACATGGATCCACCAGTGTCATTGCATGCGTGCTCTTTTTACTAACAACAACTAGAATCATTTCATGTGTATTCGTTTCCCATACACATATGGATCCACCAGTTTCATTGAAATGTGTATTCTCTTCAGAGACCACACATGGATCCACCAGTGTCATTGCATGTGTGTTCTTTTTACTAACAACAACTGGAGTCATTGCATGTGTGTTCTTTTCACATACCACATATGGATCCACCAGTGTCATTGAAATGTGTGTTCACTTAAGAGACCACATATGGATCCACCAGTGTCATTGCATGTGTGTTCTTTTTAGTAACAACAATCAGAGTCATTGAATGTGTGTTCTCCTCAGAGACCACACATGGATCCACTAGTGTCAGCATGTGTGTTCTTTTTACTAACAACAACTGGAGTCATTTCATGTGTGTTCTTTTCACATACCACATATGGATCCACCAGTGTCATTGAAATGGGTGTTCTCTTTAGAGACCACACATGGATCCACTAGTGTCATTGCATGTGTATTCTTTTTACTAACAACAATCAGAGTCATTGCATGTGTGTTCTCTTCAGAGACCACACATGGATCCACCAGTGTCAGCATGTGTGTTCTTTTTACTAACAACAACTAGTCATTTCATGTGTGTTCTTTTCACGTACCACATATGGATCCACCAGTGTCATTGAAATGGGTGTTCTCTTCAGAGACCACACATGGATCCACCAGTGTCATTGCATGTGTGTTCTTTTTGCTAACAACAACTGCAGTCATTGCATGTGTGTTGTTTTCACATCCCACATATGGATCCACCAGTGTCATTGAAATGTGTGCTCTTTTCAAAATCCACCTGTGGATCCACCAATGTCATTGCATGTGTGCTCTTCTTACTAACAACAACCAGATTCATTGCAGAGACCACACATGGATCCACTAGTGTCATTGCATGTGTGTTCTTTTTACTAACAACGAGAGTCATTTCATGACTATTATTTTCACATACCACATATGGATCCACCAGTGTTATTGAAATGTGTGTTCTCTTTAGAGACCACACATGGATCCACCAGTGTCATTGCATGTGTGTTCTTTTTACTAACAACAACTGGAGTCATTGCATGTGTGTTCTTTTCACAATCCACATATGGATCCACTAGTGTCATTGAAATGTGTGTTCTCTTAAGAGACCACACATGGATCCACCAGTGTCATTGCATGTGTGTTCTTTTTAGTAACAACAATCAGAGTCATTGAATGTGTGTTCTCCTCAGAGACCACACATGGATCCACTAGTGTCAGCATGTGTGTTCTTTTTACTAACAACAACTGGAGTCATTTGATGTGTGTTCTTTTCACATACCACATATGGATCCACCAGTGTCATTGAAATGGGTGTTCTCTTTAGAGACCACACATGGATCCACCAGTGTCATTGCATGTGTTTTATTTTTGCTAACAACAACTGCAGTCATTGCATGTGTGTTGTTTTCACATCCCACATATGGATCCACCAATGTCATTGAAATGTGTGTTCTCTTCAGAGACCACACATGGATCCACCAATGTCATTGCATGTGTGCTCTTTTTACTAACAACAACTAGAGTCATTGCATGTGTGGTATTTTTACTAACAACAACCAGAGTCACTGCATGTGTGCTCTGTTCAGAGACCACACATGGATCCACCAGTGTCATTGCATGCGTGCTCTTTTTACTAACAACAACTAGAATCATTTCATGTGTATTCGTTTCCCATACACATATGGATCCACCAGTGTCATTGAAATGTGTATTCTCTTCAGAGACCACACATGGATCCACCAGTGTCATTGCATGTGTGTTCTTTTTACTAACAACAACTGGAGTCATTGCATGTGTGTTCTTTTCACATACCACATATGGATCCACCAGTGTCATTGAAATGTGTGTTCACTTAAGAGACCACATATGGATCCACCAGTGTCATTGCATGTGTGTTCTTTTTAGTAACAACAATCAGAGTCATTGAATGTGTGTTCTCCTCAGAGACCACACATGGATCCACTAGTGTCAGCATGTGTGTTCTTTTTACTAACAACAACTGGAGTCATTTCATGTGTGTTCTTTTCACATACCACATATGGATCCACCAGTGTCATTGAAATGGGTGTTCTCTTTAGAGACCACACATGGAGCCACCAGTGTCATTGCATGTGTTTTATTTTTGCTAACAACAACTGCAGTCATTGCATGTGTGTTGTTTTCACATCCCACATATGGATCCACCAGTGTCATTGAAATGTGTGGTCTCTTCAGAGACCACACATGGATCCACCAATGTCATTGCATGTGTGCTCTTTTTACTAACAACAACTAGAGTCATTGCATGTGTGTTATTTTTACTAACAACAACCAGAGTCACTGCATGTGTGCTCTGTTCAGAGACCACACATGGATCCACCAGTGTCATTGCATGCTTGTTCTTTTTACTAACAACAACTAGAGTCATTGCATGTGTGTTCTTTTCACATACCACTTATGGATCCACCAGTGTCATTGAAATGTGTGTTCTCTTTAGAGACCACACATGGATCCACCAGTGTGATTGCATGTGTGTTCTTTTTACTAACAACAACTGGAGTCATTCCATGTGTGTTCTTTTCACATACCACATATGGATCCACCAGTGTCAATGAAATGTGTGTTCTCTTAAGAGACCACACATGGATCCACCAGTTTCATTGCATGTGTGTTCTTTTTACAAACAACAACTGGAGTCATCGCATGTCTGTTCTTCACATACCACATATGGATCCACCAGTGTCATTGAATGTGTGCTCTTTTCAAAATCCACCTATGGATCCACCAATGTCATTGCATGTGTGCTCTTTGTACTAACAACAATCAGAATAATTTGATGTGTGTTCTCTTCAGAGACCACACATGGATCTACCAGTGTCATTGCATGTGTGTTCTTTTTACTAACAACAACTGGAGTCATTTCATGTGTGTTCTTTTCACATACCACATATGGATCCACCAGTGCCACTGAAATGTGTATTCTCTTCAGAGACCACACATGGATCCACCAATGTCATTGCATGTGTGCTCTTTTTACTAACAACAACCAGAGTCATTGCATGTGTGTTATTTTTACTAACAACAACCAGAGTCATTGCATGTGTGCTCTCTTCAGAGACCACACATGGATCCACCAGTGTCATTGCATGCATGTTCTTTTTACTAACAAAGACTAGAGTCATTGCATGTGTCTTCTTTTCACATACCACATATGGATCCACCTGTGTCATTGAAATGTGTGTTCTCTTCAGAGACCACACATGGATCCACCAGTGTCATTGCATGTGTGTGTTATTTTTACCAACAACAACCAGAGTCATTGCATGTGTGCTCTCTTCAGAGACCACACATGGATCCACTAGTGTTATTGCATGCGTGTTCTTTTTACTAACAACAACTAGAGTCATTGCATGTGTGATCTTTTCACATACCACATATGGATCCACCAGTGTAATTGAAATGTGTGTTCTCTTAACATACCACACATGGATCCACCAGTGTCATTGCATGTGTGTTCTTTTTACTAACAACAACTGGATTCATTGTATGTGTCATCTTTTCACATACCACATATGGATCCACCAGTGCCATTGCATGTGTGCTCTTTTCACAATCCACCTATGGATCACTACCAGTGTCATTGCATGTGTGCTCTTTTTACTAACATGTACCAGATTCATTGCAGAGACCACACATGGATGCACTAGTGTCATTGCATGTGTGTTCTTTTTACTAACAACTAGAGTCATTTCATGACTATTATTTTGACATACCACATATGGATCCACCAGAGTCATTGAAATGTGTGTTCTCTTCAGAGACCACACATGGATCCACTAGTGTCATTGCATGTGTGTTCTTTTTACTAACAACAACTGGAGTCAATTCAGGACTATTCTTTTCACATACCTCATATGGATCCACCAAAGTCATTGCATGTGTGTTCTTTTCAGAGACCACACATCGATCCACTAGTGTCATTGCATGTGTGTTCTTTTTACTAACAACAACTGGAGTCATTTCATGACTATTCTTTTCACATACCACATATGGATCCACCAGTGTCATTGAAATGTGTGTTCTTCTCATTAACCACAGCTAGAGTCATTGGATCTGTGTTCTCTTTAGAGACCACACATGGATCCACCAGTGTCCTTGGATGTGTGTTCTTTTTACTAACAACAAATGTAGTCATTTCATGACTATTATTTTCACATACCGCATATGGATCCACCAGTGTCATTGAAATGTGTGTTCTCTTTAGAGACCACACATGGATCCACCAGTGTCATTGCATGTGTGTTCTTTTTACTAACAACAACCAGAGTCATTGCATGTGTGTTCTTTTCACATACCACATATGGATCCACTAGTGTCATTGCATGTGTGCTCTTTTCACAATCCACCTATGGATCCACCAGTGTCATTGCATGTCTGCTCTTTTTACTAACAACAACTAGGGTCATTGCATGTGTGTTCTCTTCAAAGACCACACATGGATCCACCAGTGTCATTGCATGTGTGTTCTTTTTACTAACAATAACTAGAGTCATTTCATGTGTGTTCTTTTCACATACAACATATATATGGATCCACCAGTGTCATTGCAATGTGTGTTCTCTTTAGAGACCACACATGGATCCACCAGTGTCATTGCATGTGTTTTCTTTTTACTAACAACAACTGGAGTCATTGCATGTGTGTTATTTTCACAATCCACCGATGGATCCACCAGTGTCATTGCATGTGTGCTCTTTTTACTAACAACAACCAGAGTCATTGCCTGTGTGTTCTCTTTAGAGACCACACATGGATCCACCAGTGTCATTGCATGTGTGTTCTTTTTACTAACAACAACTAGAGTCAACTAATGACTATAATTTTCACATACCACATATGGATCCACCAGAGTCATTGAAATGTGTGTTCTCTTCAGAGACCACACATGGATCCACTAGTGTCATTGCATGTGAGTTCTTTTTACTAACAACAACTAGAGTAAATTCAGGACTATTCTTTTCACACACCTCATATGGATCCACCAAAGTCATTGAAATGTGTGTTCTCTTTAGAGACCACACATGGATGCACCAGTATCATTGCATGTGTGTTATTTTTACTAACAACAACTGGAGTCATTTCATGACTATTCTTTTCACATACCACATATGGATCCACCAGTGTCATTGAAATGTGTGTTCTTCTCATTAACCACAGCTAGAGTCATTGGATCTGTGTTCTCTTTAGAGACCACACATGGATCCACCAGTGTCATTGCATGTGTGCTCTTTTCACAATCCACCTATGGATCCACCAATGTCATTGCATGTGTGCTCTTTTTACTAACAACACCCAGATTCATTGTAGAGACCACACATGGATCCACTAGTGTCATTGCATATGTGTTCTTTTTACTAACAACCAGAGTCATTTCATGACTATTATTTTCACATACCACATATGGATCCACCAGTGTTATTGAAATGTGTGTTCTCTTTAGAGACCACACATGGATCCACCAGTGTCATTGCATGTGTGTTCTTTTTACTAACAACAACTGGAGTCATTGCATGTGCATTCTTTTCACAATCCACCTATGGATCCACCAGTGTCATTGCATGTGTGCTCTTTTTTTACTAACAACAGCTAGAGTCCTTGCATGTGTGTTCTCTTCAGAGACCACACATGGATCCACTAGTGTCATTGCATGTGTGTTCTTTTTACTAACAACAACTGGACTCATTTCATGACTATTCTTTTCACATACCACATATGGATCCACTAGTGTCATTGAAAATGTGTTCTCTTTAGAGACCACACATGGATCCACCAGTATCATTGCATGTGTGTTCTTTTTACTAACAACAACTGGAGTCATTGCATGTGTGTTCTTTTCACATACCACACATGGATCCACCAGTGTCATTGCATGTGTCTTCTTTTCACAATCCACCTATGGATCCACTAGTGTCATTGCATGTGTGCTCTTTTTACTAACAACAATCAGAGTCATTGCATGTGTGCTCTCTTCAGAGACCACACATCGATACACCAGTGTCATTGCATGCGTGTTCTTTTTACTAACAACAACTAGAGTCATTGCATGTGTGTTCTTTTCACATACCACATATGGATCCACAAGTGTCATTAAAATGTGTGTTCTCTTCAAAGACCACACATGGATCCACCAGTGTCATTGCATGTGTGTTCTTTTTACTAACAACAACCAGAGTCATTTCATGTGTGTTCTTTTCACATACAACATATATATGGATCCACCAGTGTCATTGCAATGTGTGTTCTGTTTAGAGACCACACATGGATCCATCAGTGTCATTGCATGTGTTTTCTTTTTACTAACAACAACTGGAGTCATTGCATGTGTGTTATTTTCACAATCCACCGATGGATCCACCAGTGTCGTTGCATGTGTGCTCTTTTTACTAACAACAACGAGAGTCATTGCATGTGTGTTCTCTTTAGAGACCACACATGGATCCACCAGTGTCATTACATGTGTGTTCTTTTTACTAACAACAACAAGAGTCATTTCATGACTATAATTTTCACATACCACATATGGATCCACCAGAGTCATTGAAATGTGTGTTCTCTTCAGAGACCACACATGGATCCACTAGTGTCAATGCATGTGAGTTCTTTTTACTAACATCAACTAGAGTCAATTCAAGACTATTCTTTTCACATACTTCATATGGATCCACCAAAGTCATTGAAATGTGTGTTCTCTTTAGAGACCACACACGGATCCACCAGTGTCATTGCATGTGTGTTCTTTTTACTAACAACAACTGGAGTCATTTCATGACTATTCTTTTCACATACCACCTATGGATCCACCAGTGTCATTGAAATGTGTGTTCTTCTCATTAACCACATCTAGAGTCATTGGATCTGTATTCTCTTTAGAGACCACACATGGATCCACCAGGGTCATTGCATGTGTGCTCTTTTGACAATCCTCCGATGGATCCACCAATGTCATTGCATGTGTGCTCTTTTTACCAACAACAACTAGATTCATTGTAGAGACCAGACATGGATCCACTAGTGTCATTGCATGTGTGTTATTTTTACTAACAACAAGAGTCATTTCATGACTATTATTTTCACATACCACAGATAGATCCACTAGTGTTATTGAAATGTGTGTTCTCTTTAGAGACCACACATGGATCCACCAGTGTCATTGCATGTGTGTTCTTTTTACTAACAAGAACTAGAGTCATTGCATGTGTTCTTTTCACAATCCACCTATGGATCCACTAGTGTCATTGCATGTGTGCTCTTTTCTTACTAACAACAGCCAGAGTCATTGCATGTGTGTTCTGTTTAGAGACCACACATGGATCCACCAGTATCATTGCATGTGTGTTCTTTTTACTAACAACAACTGGAGTCATTTCATGACTATTCTTTTCACATACCACATATGGATCCACCAGTGTCATTGAAATGTGTGTTCTCTTCAGAGACCACACATTGATCCACTGGTGTCATTGCATGTGTGTTCTTTTTACTAACAACAACTGGAGGCATTGCATGTGTGTTCTTTTCACATACGACATATGGATCCACCAGTGTCATTGAAATGTGTGTTCTATTCAGAGACCACACATGGATCCACCGGTGTCATTGCATGTGTGTTCTTTTTACCAACAACAACTGGAGGCATTGCATGTGTGTTCTTTTCACATACCACATATGGATCCACGAGTGTCATTGAAATGTGTGTTCTCTTAAGAGACCACACATGGATCCCCCAATGTCATCGCATGTATGTTCTTTTTACTAATAACAACTGGAGTCATTGCATGTGTGTTCTTTTCACATACCACATATGGATCCACCAGTGTCATTGCATGTGTGCTCTTTTCACAATCCACCTATGGATCCACCAATGTCATTGCATGTGTGCTCTTTTTACTAACAACACCCAGATTCATTGTAGAGACCACACATGGATCCACTAGTGTCATTGCATGTGTGTTCTTTTTACTAACAACCAGAGTCATTTCATGACTATTATTTTCACATACCACATATGGATCCACTAGTGTTATTGAAATGTGTGTTCTCTTTAGAGACCACACATGGATCAACCAGTGTCATTGCATGTGTGTTCTTTTTACTAACAATAACTAGAGTCATTGCATGTGTTCTTGTCACAATCGACCTATGGATCCACTAGTGTCATTGCATGTGTGCTCTTTTCTTACTAACAACAGCAAGAGTCATTGCATGTGTGTTCTGTTTAGAGACCACACATGGATCCACCAGTATCATTGCATGTGTGTTCTTTTTACTAACAACAAATGGAGTCATTTCATGTCTATTCTTTTCACATACCACATATGGACCCACCAGTGTCATTGAAATATGTGTTCTCTTCAGAGACCACACATTGATCCACCGGTGTCATTGCATGTGTGTTCTTTTTACTAACAACAACTAGAGGCATTGCATGTGTGTTCTTTTCACATACCACATATGGATCCACCAGTGTCATTGAAATGTGTGTTCTATTCAGAGACCACACATGGATCCACCGGTGTCATTGCATGTGTGTTCTTTTTACTAACAACAACTGGAGGCATTGCATGTGTGTTCTTTTCACATACCACATATGGATCCACCAGTGTCATTGAAATGTTTGTTCTCTTAAGAGACCACACATGGATCCACCAATGTCATTGCATGTGTGTTCTTTTTACTAATAACAACTGGGGTCATTGCATGTGTGTTCTTTTCACATACCACATATGGATCCACCAGTGTCATTGCATGTGTGCTCTTTTCACAATCCACCTATGGATCCACCAATGTCATTGCATGTGTGCTCTTTTTACTAACAACAGCCAGATTCATTGTAGAGACCACACATGGATCCACTAGTGTCATTGCATGTGTGTTCTTTTTACTAACAACCAGAGTCATTTCATGACTATTATTTTCACATACCACATATGGATCCACTAGTGTTATTTAAATGTGTGTTCTCTTTAGAGACCACACATGGATCAACTAGTGTCATTGCATGTGTGTTCTTTTTACTAACAACAACTGGAGTCATTGCATATGTGTTCTTTTCACAATCAACCTATGGATCCTGTAGTGTCATTGCATGTGTGCTCTTTTTTTACTAACAACAGCTAGAGTCTTTGCATGTGTGTTCTCTTCAGAGACCACACATGGATCCACTAGTGTCATTGCATGTGTGTTCTTTTTACTAACAACAACTAGAGTCATTTCATGACTATTCTTTTCACATACCACATATGGATCCACCAGTTTCATTGAAAATGTGTTCTCTTCAGAGACCACGCATGGATCCACTAGTGTCATTGCATGTGCATTCTTTTTACTAACAACAACTGGAGTCATTGCATGTGTGTTCTTTTCACATACCACATATGGATCCACCAGTGTCATTGCATGTGTCTTCTTTTCACAATCCACCAATGTTTCCACTAGTGTCATTGCATGTGTGCTCTTTTTACTAACAACAATCAGAGTCATTGCATGTGTGCTCTCTTCAGAGACCACACATCGATCCACCAGTGTCATTGCATGCGTGTTCTTTTTACTAACAACAACTAGAGTCATTGCATGTGTGTTCTTTTCACATACCACATATGGATCCACAAGTGTCATTGAAATGTGTCTTGTCTTCAGAGACCACACATGGATCCAATAGTGTCATTGCATGTGTGTTATTTTTACTAACAACAACTGGAGTCATTGCGTGTGTGTTCTTTTCACAATCCACCGATGGATCCACCAGTGTCATTGCATGTGTGTTCTTTTTACTAACAACAACCAGAGTCATTGCATGTGTGTTCTCTTTAGAGACCACACATGGATCCACCAGTGTCATTGCATGTGTGTTCTTTTTACTAACAACAACTGGAGTCATTTCATGACTATTCTTTTCACATACCACATACTGATCCACAATTGTCATTGAAATGTGTGTTCTTTTCATTAACCACAGCTAGAGTAATTGGATGTGTGTTCTCTTTAGAGACCACATATTTATCCACCAGTGTCATTGAAATGCGTATTATTTTCAATTACAGCCGTTAGCCACAAACAATCACGATGCAGAGCTAACCAGCACCCGCTCTGGGCTTCTAGAAGACCCGATCCCCCATTGTTAGGTGCTGTTGGATCGGTGTGCGTGGACGATAAGGATGTCCTTCACGAGGGCGATCTGCAAGAAGTATGTTTTGTGGACTGATTAGGAGTGGCAACGACGCTAGGCCTACATCCTTGCGCTTATCCCCTTAACCTCGAGGACGAAGATCAGATCGTGTTCCTTCATCGCCATGGAGAGGGAGAGGCCCAAACTCAGCTTGCACGAGGATCAGATGTTCGCCCACTATGACATACTCACGCTGCCATTCGTGAGGGTTCTGGCCGGCTTCGAGCTCAGCTACGTCGGGGTTCCTGTCGCACCGCTCTTGCGTGACAACACGTTGGCGAGGCAGATCGAGGAGTGCTTCAGCCAACTGTCAGAACAGAAGTGGGCAATGGCACGGTACTCGCGCACGAGCGTGTACCGGCGAAAGCTGTTCAGGAAGGAGCGGGCTGCGTTGATTGAGTTGTGCGGAACCCACCGGTGGGAGATCCACCCGGATCTGCGCAACCTCAAAGGGAGGCAGCGCTTCTGGGCAGTGCCTGGGCGTACGACCTCCACCGTTATCGATGCAGCGCGCCGTGAAGAATCCATGAGGACGAGGAACGCTGCCAGTAACATCGACATCGATTCTGATGCGGAGGAGGCTGGCGACGACATGGACAACGTCGTCAATGATGGAGACCGCGGGAGCGTCATAATCGATTAGGGCCACTTAAGCATAAATTAAATCTATGTACAGTATCTTAATGCGCTCTTTGGATCTGGGTCACTTGAGTCATGGTCGATTATCATCATAATCTATATATGTTGGCCATGTTTTAGTTGTCTTTGTCTTTGAAACTAGTCGATCGAAACTCGTCCGATGCTGAAAATAAAGTTTGCGCGTTCCTGGCATATCTGATGGGACAATACGCTGACTCTGCTCCCAGCACTTGATGTCACAGCCATAATTTGGAGTGCGCTAGAGGATAAGTGATCGAGCGTGTTGTAATAGTGTACTACTCCTGTCCAGATATAACTGACTTAGTTTTTTTTAGATATTTAATAAATGTGTCTATACCCAAAACATGTCTAGATACATGTTTTAGGTTTCTCTGTCTTTCAAAGTCATCAAATTCTGATCAAACAAAGTCATTGCATTCACATCTGATGGGACAATACGTTGACTCTGCTACTTGATGGCACAACCATAATTCTGGAGTGCACCAGAGGAGATGGGAATGCAAGGGAGATGGGAACTAGTAGCTGCGTCCAAACGCAGGTAAAAAATTAATGTAATAATCTTTAAAAAAAATGTAATCTGGTCCACATGACCCCATCACATACATGTTGCACGCGCCAGATATCAATAAAGACGACATGACTAGTTTAGTTTCAATGATATAATTCAACATACGACGTTACTATGTCCGCATCTTTCTGCTCCTCTTATTAGACTGCTAACCCACGCTGCATTAAGCATCAGTTGATGAGGATAAAAAATGATAAAATGGCAAATAAAACAATTTTTAAGCTTACCTTTCATCTGGAGAATCGTATAAAGATGAAATTGGCAGGTATTTATTATTTCTACTGTAGTTAGCCGAAAGATCCTCAAGAACATCCTCAATCACTCCTGCAACTTCTTCATATTCTAATACACCTCCATTATTTGCCCTTTCCTTCCTGTTCCGCTTACCCTTTTGTTTCTTTTCTCGCCGGCACCTCCACTTCTTCATAACTTGGCTGCTTACGTACGTTTTCCTCCGAGTGCTCATCACCGTCTTTGCGCTGCTCTTCCTCTAGTTCTGGCTGAGAAGCCTCATTTTCTACCACCGGGGTGTTAACAGGGACAATATCATGTGTACCTGGGTTTTTGCACAACCTCTTGATATGGCCGAATCCTCCACAACGTTTGCATTTCCTTTTCCTAGCCCCCATCCTTGAACCTTTATTGGTGGAGGCTTCGATCCTTGGCTTTCTAGGCCTCGCAGGTGGCCTCCTAAGAACTGGTGGTTGAAGTTTGAACCTTGGATCGACAATCTCCCAATCATTTTCATCGGCCATAGGTGGTACATTTTCTGCATAAGTTGCAGCAAAACTTGTCCATGGAGAAATAGTTGACGACATAGTTCTCTATTTCAGCTTCGCTACCTCTATGCTTTAAGATGAAGTAAATTGCATGGTGACATGGCAGACTAGTAATCTACCACTGCCTGCATGAACAAGTCTCGTTTCCAATGTCTACAGTGTACCTCCGTTCACTTCCACGCTTGTATTATGCATAAACCTCAGCGAATGTTCTGGAACTTCTGACCATCCTCATATTTATCGTTCTCATTGCCCTGGTTCTTGCATTCAGTAACATAACCACCTTTGGAACTATTTTATGGCCAAAAAAATTTCTTGCACAAATTCTTTTCCTTAAATCTATCTTCACCATTATGCACTATCTTATTACATCCAACAAAATAACAATTCCAAGTGTCTTCATGCCCGAAATCTTATCATTGAAACTCTCTGCCAAATTATTGCAAACAAAATCTACCTTGCTTAACACACCAAACTTGCTTCTGGCCCATAGCTTGGTGTGATGTTCTTCAAGGTATTTTTTCACCTTTGGCACTACATACATGTTCTACAAGTAAGTAGCATGCGTGCTTGGGGTGTATGTGTATGCTGATCGCCACAAGTCCTCTTCAAAGATCTTTCCTTTGAACTTCTTCGTGAAGTTAGTAGCGAGTTGCCGCATGCATTCCCTATGCTCAACCCCAGGAAACACATCATCAACAACATTCTCAAGACCCTCGCATGCACCGGTGTGTATCACCAAGCCTTCATGGTGACCAATTACTTCCCATATTCTCTGCATGAACCATGTCTAGCTTTCATTTGATTCACCATCAAGAACAACATAAGCTACGGGTAGAAGCCAATTATGCGCGTCCAAAGAACAAGCAGAAGCAACATGTCCCCTGAACTTCCCTATTAAAGAAGTCGCCTATTGCCAAGTATGGCCTGCAGCCGTCTAGGAACACCTTCCAGCATGCCTTCAGGCAGACAAAACATCTCCTAAAGCATATCTTATCTTCCTGCTTATACCTGACCCCCCTCGAGACCTTTTCACTTCCTTTCACAACCTCATAATCGATGTCAACAACACTACCAGGTGATGTTTTCTCTACCTGAGCTTTGAAACTATACAACGTATGAAAACTGTCATTCCACTTGCCTGGAATGAAGTCTAGAGCCATCTCCTTCCCATCAAACACTCTGTGGTAAGGAATCAGAACGTTAAACTTTTTGCTAATCTTTGCTCTGAGTTCAGAAGGTCCAATGTTATGATCCTGCCACACCCAATCAAGTACAGTAGCAACAATCCACTTGCTCGTCGCCGGTCTAATTTTATAACTTAAAGAAGTATTAGGGCAGTTGTGTTTCTTTGTGTTTACTTGGATCTGCATTCGATAAGAATCCAAATAATTCAGAGCTAGTTATCAGCAGAATAAATATGAGAAATACTGAAACTAAATGTAGCTATTGCAACCTGAAATGGGTGTCCACCCCGCATTGGAGATGCATGTAATCTCCATTTACACACATTACTTTCCCTACAGTGCACCCTAAATCTCTTTTGGTCGCTCTTTTCAATGATAAATTCGAACCCAACTCTGATTGCATAGATTGCAACTGCATATCTGCAGTCCTCGATATTATCAAAGACAGTCCCCTCATCAATTGTAGGATTGTCCCTGTCAACGTGTATCACTGGCCTGTCCTCGTCTTCATCGTCGTATCTACATCCCATTTCCACATCTTCACATTCCTCTTCCTCATCAGTCCCATAGTCAGGCTCAAAGTTTGAATCAAACAAATATTCCCAACTCTCCATCCTATCAGGGTCAGCAGCCACGTCTGGATATGCTTTCTCATCATCATCCGCACCGCCACAAATTTCAGTGCCTTCATGCTCGCATGACAAAGCATCATGCTCAAGGACAAGCTGTATAGACGTCCTGCGGTTACCAACACATATCCTTGCCATCACCACATGACTAGAAACGCTAATTGGGGTATGCAGAAAAGGAATTACAGTTCTTACCTTTCAATGTGGATGCACGACACCTTCTCCGGGCTCCATACCTCCAAAGCTCTACACCCCGCTTCCTCTCCCCCTGTTTCGTTGTCCTCTGTGCTCTCTAGACTTGAAGGAGATTCCGTGCTCTCTAGCCGCGCATGACCCATCTCCGTGTTCTCAAGCCTCGGAGGATCCATCTCCGAGCGGGATCCGGATCACCAGTGTCATTGGGCCCCTAACCCAATGGCCGACTCTTGGTTTTCATTTCCAGATGCGCCTGGGCGGTGGACGGCGGCAAGGAGACAGGGTAGGGAGGGGAGGGGACATGAGGGAATGGCAAGGAGGGGAGGGCGGGAGGACGACGGCCCAAGGGGACAACGAGAGCGGTGCACGACTGAGTAGAGTGGCGGTGGCTGGAGTAGAGGAGCGGAGCGGAGCTGGTTATGACAAAGCATGGAAAATTGCACAATAATGTGTTGGTGGGCGGCACCAGCCCTTGAACCTGGGACGCGCGTCGTCAAAGGTGGAGGAGGTGGGCCTGCCAGTCAAAAAACATGCCACCTGTCAGCGCACTATGCACAGTAGAACTTCACGGAATTTTTTAGCAGGTCCCACATGTTAGTCTGTTTGATCAAAACTTGCATGCAGTGCATGCCTGGTTCATGTGCTAGTTCCAAAAAAAAGCCTGTTGATCCAAACTCGAAGTGGCAGTTCTGCTTCTTCTCCCTCGTCTCCTCGTCTCCTTGCAGTGGTAGTTCCGCTTCGTCTTCCTCATTTGTTCTCCTCTTCTTCTTCTCCTCGCAGTGGTAGTTCTTCTTTCTTTCTCGATCAAAACATTCCTGCATGTAATCCATGACCCGTAGCCGGATGAAGAGGAACTGATCTGATCTCCTGGCCGACCCACTTCGCAAGATCGCCGACTACTTGCTAGAGAAAGAGGAGTACGTCGACACCTATGCTGCTTGTCGGGAAGTCTCCACCGATTGGCGCCGCACTTTAAAGGTGCCCGAATTCCATCTCAACAACTGGATCATGATAGATCACACACTTCCAAACATTGGCGACTTCACCTTCCTCAACCTCGCCACTGGTCGTTGCTTCAGGAAAAATCTAATGGACGTCCATCGCAGGTTCACATTCACATCGGATATTTATTGGTATTTTCCATTGTAAACATCTTAGTGCTAACTGATGCCCTCTTCTTCCAAAAGATTGTAGTTCGTCCGTGTTTCTCGTGGCATCATCGTGCTTTCTCAGAGGGTGGAGCCATACCAGATTCGGCTTCTGAACCCAATCACTCATAAGTCTAACACTGAGTTTCAAGCACACATACCATCTGATCTTCTGCAATCGGTCATCGTGGCGAAGTCCCCGACGATGGTGTTCGTTTGCACTGATTATCCAGATCATATTGCACGGGCCGATGAGAGCTACCCAACGGGGCAAATCAATGAATCATTTGGAGAAGGATTGTATTCGCCACCTCCTGATATGCCTCTGGTCTACATGCCGGCATTTCGAGGGGAAGTATATGCATTACTTGAGAATGGAGACATCTTGTCGACCAACATCCAGTTAGAGCAGCGCGCGAGCACTGTCGCGATGGACAAAATAATTTCAGCCCCAGTCTTTGAACAGGTACGTGAAACCTACAATTTTTACCTTATGGAGTCAGATAGTGATCTGCTTCTTGAGTTGAACGGGGATTTCGCCAAAGGGCAACCGGTGTTGTACCGGGTGGACATGGAGAACTGCTCTCTCGAGGCCGTCGGTGACATCGGAAGTCCTTCCGTCTTCGTTGGTTGCAATCGGTCTATCTCCATTGACCCTAGGGTACACCCCACAGTCAAACCCGGTTGAATATACTACAGGAATTATATCAGACTGTACGATCATGAGGTTCAAGCCTGGGAAGAGGAACCAACAATGGTAATGTATGGCTTAAGTCTGCAACATACACCGAGGCCTTACCCTCTAGACGAGATACTGGCAGCACATTACAGACGGAGCAAGTTCTCTGAACATGTGTTGCGGCACACGGGAGCCGACAACGACGAAATATATAGGGGAGAATGAATCCTATATTCATCCTAGGTTATTTGCTAGCATTTTTAGGTCTATTTTTCGAAGTAGAAATTTGTACTATATTTATATTATTTCGATCAGCAGTATGCGTATTACCTTTCAGACAAAATTATAATGTATTTAATTTTAGTACTTTCAAAATTCAAAGTATTTATTTTAGTAGCTTCATTCAGAATTCTCTATGTTCTACATGGGCATCAGCTCAGCGCCGGAATTCAGGTTCCACATGGAAAATTGCTTAATAATGTGTTGGTGGGAGGCACCAGCCCTCGAACCTGGCATGCGCGTCGTCGAAGGTAGAGGAGGCAGGCCCACTAGTCAGAAAACATGCCACGTCGGCATCCCTTGTTTTTGATGCCCTTTGAAAAAAAGAAAACACGGCATGTCATCATCTCCTGTTTCTGACGGTGTTGCTACAATCGACGGTACTTGGTGGCATATAAATAATATCGTATAAACATAAGGGCACAATCGTCAACATTTCTAAAATGAAACCCGGTCCCGTCTCCTACCTGTCCTGGTACATTGCTCGATGAGGTGGATAGCCATGACCGATCTTTTTAATACGTTCGCACTCTTATGCTGAGAAGGGAAATAAAGATTGAGCGGTTAATGCAACAAGTGTCGAATTATTACCCTCTAAGGAAATGGGAGATGGTTATTTTCACGCATGCCCGTAGTCCAAACGTATTGTCAGTCTTTCACTCCCTTCTCCGACAAACCACAGTTCACCTTGCGCAGCTCCTCCGCGCCCCACCATCTAGGGTAACATGGCCCCGCCTATGCAACCGCCGCTGCGACAGCCGTTGAAACTGGGGTATTTATCCCCTCTAAGGCAGGCCATGAAGCTCTACTTCAAGGCCGTTTTCCCATTGTTGTGCCAGGCGAATAATTTCCCCGAATGTGCTGAATCAGCCGCGGCGGCGACGGCGGCTTCATCAGCGCCAGATGCGGCAGGTAGGGCCAAGAGAGTGTTGTGGAGAAATCGCGCGGCGGCATTACGGCATGCTCTAGGTAGTGAGAACAAGGTACGTATCAAATCATTCATGAGAGCATGCCGCCGAGGGTACACACCCTTGAATAGGGCAGCGCCAAGGTCTAGGAACTCTCGCGTCCACGCTTCAGCGCGTACTGCCTTACCGTAGTGGGGGAGGCTGGGAGCACGACGGTTGTGGCAAAGACTCTCCATCCTACGCACCGTCAGAGGCCGTACCATGGCGGCGACCAGGCGTCTACACTTAGCATGCTGGATTGTTCGACAGCCGGAGCCGGCGGCGGGCATCAGCTTAGCCCTAGAATTCAGGTTCGAGTTCACACGGACCTACGATCCCAAGAAGGAGACGCCGAATTTCAGTTTCGAAGAAATCGTTGAGGCGGCGCGGATGGTCCAACTGAACCGGGACTAGCGCACGCAAATCGCTCGTGCATGAACGATGCAGATTTCTTATAGTCTGGCGGGAAGGCAATAAATCAGTTTGGGTTAAATGATCAAAGAACTTATGTCCTCTCAAGGCAATTGGCTAGCCAAATTTTCTGGTGGATATCTGTAGTTTCTTTAGTGTAGAATAGTTAAGTTGAGACTGAAGAATGGCTTTTATAGATGAAATGCTGACAAATTGTTCTATAAACTAGTAGGAAGTTTAGCCCACTTTTGTGCAGGTATAAGGCCCTTTTGTATGGAAGTACTACTATTGTAAGCAAATACTATCAAGTATCTATTTCCTTCAATTACTAGTCATGGTTAAATCCAGTTAACTGGCATCTTTTTATCCCAGACTACAGATATTGTGTCTGCTGTCTGTGCTATAAACCATTTTCATTTGCTCGTCCAAGCCCGGTTCCCCCACCGAATTTGTGTGCGCTGTCGCGAAATGGTGGTGGTCCTGTGCCATCGATCCTTCTAGGCCAACACTACAATCAAGGAGGATGCTTTCTGGCAGCCTCTTCAGGGCCCTGAATGCCATGTACCGATTCCAGAACCTCCTCGAGGTGGATGATGACCGGGTGCTTCCTGCAAAGCTGTCTTCCTGCCCTACATGGAATCTGCACCTCGTACATCTTAGGAATGGCGTCAGGATCTTTCAGCCATGCCTTTACCTCGATGACCCATCTGTCGCTCGGTGGCACGATTTCCACTAGCTCGCCGCCAAGGCTACTGAAGACCTGCTTGAGGGCCTCCAGCTCCCAAGCATCCAATGGGAGGCCG
This sequence comes from Avena eriantha, assembly GCA_910589775.1. NCBI lineage: Eukaryota > Viridiplantae > Streptophyta > Magnoliopsida > Poales > Poaceae > Avena > Avena eriantha. Next base: position 317,300,242 of record OU342741.1, read on the forward strand.
TCAAAGCCGAGTTTTGAGAAGAAACGAAGCTGCCCCAAGCGATTGTCCCACCCATAGGCACAATGCCAACACATGAAGCTCATTTTCTCCCCACAGCACTCGAAAGAACGGGAAGAATGCAGAATGCGCTCGGTGTCTGAGCTATGCTCAAACCAGAGGAAAAAATTGAATGGCGGCTCGCATACCTCAATCTTGACCTCATTTCGTCTGATCCCAAAACGAGACCTGAAAGCCGACAGCAACTCTGCCGGCAACACGGCGGGATGGATGCCCAGCATGGTGGCCATGAGAGCGTGGTCGTCGAACTGCTGTGCTAGGGCTACCATTCCTGGGGTGCGCGGCAGCACGCAACTTCCCGAGGCCGGTCGCCGGCCTAGAACGCCCGACGGGACGCGCTCCGCCGTGCGAGAAGGACTACCCAAAGGCGAGATATTAGTCCGGGGACGTGAAGCTCCGATACGGCGGACGATGCGATGGCGATGGCTGCGAGCTTCGATTAGAGGCGTGGGAGGTTGACCGGACATTGCGGGAATGCAAATTAGAGCAAGTGCGAGCTCCGATCTGAGACTAGCATCCGGAGCTAAGAAAATGTTAGGGGGAGGGGAGTAGGGGAGAAGACCAGAGTAGAGCAAAGAAATAGATCCAGTCCACTCAGGGATCTAGTCCATGCAGGGGTAAGCTAGTCCACGACCGCAAAAGATAACGGGGAATACTGACATGGCGGGCCAAGAAGACTTGACCTAACGGCGGTATTTGAGTTCAACTGTTTTTCGTCTAGTTCAAATGACCGTTTGGCCGTTAAATTTGTATTCACCCCCATTTGGCCCTTCTGGACAATTGGCGATTCTACTACGGCCCCTCCGCACGATTGATGACAACTCGGGTACCGCAGTGCACTCACCCGAGAAGTTTGGTACCGCAAACAAACATTCCCACTCCCTGGGATGGCTCTGTTGTAGCCTCAGGAGTCACCACCATCGAGGGAGCAGAGCTACTGGAGGCCATTGCGTAGCTAGGTGTGGATGGAGAAAAGGGGAAGCTCTGGCTATGGTTTTTGCCGATGAGGAGCTCGAGCGGCCGTGCAGCTGGAGGAAGACGAAGACATAGGGGAGAATGCGGGTAAAAGAAAACAATATAGCCACAGTCAAAATAAATAGGCCTGGCATCAAGATTTGTGGAGAAGGATCCTACAAGCGGAGTATTGCCGACATGGAGATGAGTGTGCGCGGCAATTTCGCCACGTCCTCCATGTTTGCCACTTTACTATTTCGTATTTCGCGCATGTAAAAACAACTAATGATCAATTCCCTGCCTTTTGTGAGTTTCAAGGTAGCGTAGGTTATACCCTACATCATCCTCCTAATAGTTGCAGTGAAGAGTCACGTCTGAAGATTCCATCGAAGGCGGAAAATATCTGGCTCTAGAAATGAAGACTCAAGGAATCTCCAGCTACAATGCGAAGCCGCAGAGGATTGCAGGGTTCTTTGGGAGACCTTTGAAATGTTGCTTGACGGCTTGCCAATATCACATAGACGGAGCATTCAAGATCAATAAGCAAGACGACGCAAGATTTCAAAGTCCTCCAGGGGCTACTGTTGGGGATATGCTAAATGGGTATCATCATAGCATGTCTCTAATACGGCTAACCTGGGTGGACCATAGTTGGTAGCAAGGCCTATGGCCTGCTGGGCGGCCCAGTTAGACGGATCCATAAGGAAGGCCCATGCTGGATTAAGGAAGGCTATGCAGGAGTCACCGAAGTACCCGGAGCCTTGGAGTGCAAGACACGAAAGACTAGTTTGTATTAGTGTAGGACTCTTTACCTTGTCTCGCAATGTCCTTTCCCTGAAACCCTAGGTTCTGGTGCCTTTATAAACTGTACCTGCGGGAGCCTTTAGGGCACGACTACACACAACGATAACACCCTCGCAAAGCGAACCAATCTCTATAACTCGGCGTATTGCCATTATAGTGATTTATAGCAGGAGTAGAGTTTTAATACCATTGTGGGACTTGAATCTAGGTAAACTGTGTTACCTCGTACCTGCCAACTCTCCGCCTTACCCCACGTCTCTAAACACACACTGTGAGGACCCCTCCATGGCGTACTCGTCGGCAATACCACAACAACAGTTGCATTCCAACATGTTCTTGGGCTTTCTTACCATGGTTGGACACATGGAGTGTCATTGCATATGTTCTCTTTAAAACCACCTGGATCCACATGACCACACACACTCAAGTGGATGTGGTGATGCAACCTCTGTCACACTGGTGCTCCATTGCATTTGGCAGTTGCATTCCAACATATTTTTGGGCTTTCTGACCATGGTTTGACACATGGAGTGTCATTGCATGTGTTCTATTCCAAACCACATTGATTCACATGACCACACACATTCAAGTGGATGTGGTTATGCAACCTCAATCACACTAGTGATCCTTTGCATTTGGTAGTTGCATTCCAGTATATTTTTGGTGTTTGTGACCATGGTTTAACATATGGAGTGTCATTGCATGTGTTCTTTTCCATACCATGGATGTTGTGATCCGACCTCTGTCACACTCGTGCACCATTCCATTTGGCAGTTGAACTCCAACATGTTCTTGGGCTTACTGACCATTGTTTGACACATGGAGTGTCATTGCACGTGTTCTTTGCCAAACCACCTTGATCCACATGACCACACGTACTCAAGTGTATGTGGTGATGCAATCACTGTCACAATGGTGCTCCATTGCATTTGGCAATTGCATTCCAATATGTTGTTGGGCTTTCCGACCATGGTTTGTGTAGCACCTTTGTAAAACCACTACTAGAAAATCGCTATGTTTTGGGTTTGTGAATCATCATGACCACGTACTCATGTCATGATGCCACATTAAATTTGAGCATCATCATGTCATCATGCATATGTCTGTCTAAAACTATCCTCCAAAAACCTATCTTGTTTTCTATTCACCTCCCTCTTTATTTCAACATCAAAACTTGGTCCGTCCAAATATTTTTATTTTGTCTAAAAACTAATTACAAAAGAATTTCTACAACTAAATAACCAAACTGAAAATGTTTTGTATCGGTGGAGGCAGCCCAGCCCATAGGCCAGGCCACCTACTATCCGGCTGGCCCATCCCGTTTCAGAGCAAGCCCTAAATCTAGACCGAACCAAACCCTAGCCATTAACCAAAACCTAACCCTAGACTACCTACCACCACATACTCCCTCCACCCAGCCGCTGCCAGCGCCCCACGTCCCACCATACCACACCGCGCTGCAGCGCCCTAGCCCCGATCTGCTCGACGTGGTCAACCACGCACGACAACGCGACCGTGACACACACCTCACCATCCCGACCCCACCTAACGACAACCCCCGACCCAACCCCGCTCGCTCCCTTCCTCTCCATCTCCCCACACTAACCCCGTGGTCTTGCACCTCTGTCTCGCTTCTATCTCCCAAGACCCCGCCGTTGGGGCCCCATTCGTCCTCGCCTCGCTGCACCGCCCGAGTCGCCGCTCGTCCGCCTCACCTCGTCGCGTTTGCAGGTCCCTCGCCGCCTCCATCGTCGGCCTCCACCTGTCCCTGCTCAGCCTCGCTCTTCCTTGTCCTCGATCCGAGCTCCAGCCGCCGTCCTCGACCCTGCCACCAGGCGCCCTTCCCTCTCAGCCAACCGCCGGGTCCGCGACAGCCCTCCACGCCCGCGTCTTCCTCCTTGGACGCCGTCGTCCCCTGCGAGCCCGCCCTATTGCGGCCCTTTGCCGTCGCCAGCAACCGGCAAGGCACGTGCGTCCCTGCAGCGTCACCGGTCGCCGTGTCTGCATCCTCTCTGCGGCCCCTTACCGAGAGCGCCGCCACCCCTCTCACCGTCCAGCACCGCCCCCTCCTCCTCGAGCCGGTCACTGCACCCTCTTTCACCCGTAGTCCCCCTGCACCGAACACCACGACCTATGATGGTCTGCTCACTGTGCTCCTGATTGCGGGCCTCCTCTTCTCTAGCCTATAGCCGCCTACACCACCCAAGCACGCCTCGCCACTGTTGTGTCTGCAGGACCGCGCTCCGCGACATCGAGCTGCATCCCCGTCGCCTAGTCCTCTGATGCTTCCGTTGCACTTGTGCTCCCTCGCAAGTGCGTGTTCCAGCTCCTCTGTCCGTGCGTCCTCCTACAAGCTCCTGTGCGCGCTCCTGTATGACCATGCTTGTGTGCTTGTACATTTAATCAGTTGCCGACGCCTATGTCTGTGCATGTGCACTATGTGAATCATTATTCTATTTTGGCGAGTGCCTCTACAACATGTTCCGCCGACAACTGCCTCGTTCGGACTCTGTTTCACGCCTAGCTCGGCATCTCCGGTGTCATGACCTGGTTTGCTCAAGACAAGTTTATCTTGTCGCAAGATCTTTCGGAGGCTGGAACCGAGGAACCATAACAAAGGTGATGCCTCAAAGTCCTCCAATATTGAAACTAAAGGTGATGATGCCGGACTGACGAGATCTTCTTCCCGGAGTTGATGACCCGAAGACCGATCCGGAACGCAAAGGTCTTACGGATGCGGATAGGCCATGTTCCCTGCGTCCGGAGACCGGACCCCGTCGAACCCTCGAACCCCAAGGTCTTCGGACCCTAATGTGTGACCCCTTTTTCCGAGACCACTATTTTTATAAATGACATATAATTGTTGCATATAAACTGTCATGCTCGCATAGATATTCATTTGGTTGGGGTACTTGGTCGATTCACCTCATAATTAAATATGGAGCTATATGCGGACTATTCTAGTCTTATATTTGGCTCCATTTAAATATGTGTAGCGATCCGATGCCATGTTTTACCTTGTTAATACAACATTTAAATTGTGGGGTACCTAAATAACATGAACCTTCTAATTAATTGTCAGGACCCCGGATCCGCTTAATATTGTCTAGTTGCACCGCATCTTTGCCATGTCATGCATCATGCATAGTCTTCTGCCGTAGTATTAAATAGTGCATCCACTGTTTCTTTTAGTGCTTTGCTTCTTCGCGGACTAGGTTGTTGAGTGGATACGAGTATCGATAAGTCCTTTGGATAATGTCCCTTCGGCAGTGTTTCCCAGGCGAGCATTCTCCCTCTTTCTACCTATTTTGTGTTTATAGTCTTTACTTCTTCCTGTTGATCTATTGCTATCTTTGTTGCGATGCTTTAGTTTCCGTGCACCATTTATATTCCCTGTAGCCTCTATATTTCAATGGACATATCATATTGCCTATTGTTTGATAGATAGTCGGCCTTGCGAGTAATAGTTGCTTGCTCAGGTGCTGCTTCGCGTCGTTGATGTTCCACCGTTGTTGGGGACTTGGCACATGTTTAATGGTGGAGATGATCATGGCTTAATTACAACTTGTTAAATATAATGCTGGGAATAGATATAACTAATGCAGAGGCGCCGATGGGCAATAGCTAATATTTGGTTCTTCCACGCTCACTTGTGTCCCGTAGGCCCCGAGTACTTGATACATGTTTTTTGACTATTTGCACTATCAACATACGGGGGACTCTATGAATCCCCCTTTGCATGAGCTTGATTCACACTTTATTTCTTGGGGCCACAAATTAGTTTGGGGCTTTATTACTATCCTGTACTCATGCCATGCTTTACTGCTTTATTTACGATTGTGCGTGGAGCACCTGTACTATTTTGGAACGTGGAATGTTTTCGCGGTATCGACAAGCCCAGTCACACTTTCGGGTTCCCAGTCATTTACAGCCATTGTCACAAACTCTGGGTCCGTCTCAAAGACGGCCAACTTCATTGCGGGTAGCATAGTGGGGTGCCCCCCTGATATGATTTATGAATCCTGTGAATGCTTTGTCGTGAGGCCTAGTTGCGTTTTATTTGGTTTTTCCCCAGGTTGATCGTGTGTGTTGCTATTTGTGCACCCCTGCAGGGTAAAACTCTCTAGAAGCTATGTCCGCGGTTATGGATGACTTGGAGCACATTATCTCGATCATAGAAAACTATAACTAAAGTAGTGCTATAAATTTGACTTTGCCATGTCTAGTAATCAGTTTTACTACAATGGAATGAGTAAATAAAAGTGCCAACAACTGATGGATTTGGGATGTCTCATGCGAATTGTATCTGATTAGTAAGTATTGCAACTAGAATGGAATGGTTAACTAAAATTTCCCACTACTTATGATTTAAGGATGACTCATGCTATCTATATCTGACTAGTAAGTGATGCAACTATAATGGAATGAATAAAACTGCCAACTATGTGAGTTCCTCGGTTTGACTTCCTCGTTTGGTCTCGAGGGGGAATACCAGGATGGGTATTAATTTGTGTTAGTATTAGGTTTGATTCTAATAGGTCTTTCTTACCCCTCTCTAATAGCCGACAGTTATATCGAGTCTCTATAGGTTGTATTGTGCATGCTTCGCTGCCACTTCAGTCCACCATACCTATGTAGGAGAGAGCCGCCGAAATCTAGACTCGTCATGTACTGGCCTCGGTACTGACCGCTCCCCCTTTTCCTTTGCCCTTTATCGGCACCCCTTTTGCTTGATAGGTATAAGTTCATCGTCGTTAGCAGGGTTACCCTTCCGGCTTGGCCTGGGCAGGGTTATGGATGCCATTTGTTATTCTTCAGGGCTCTTAGCTCAATTTGCTTCTTATCCATACTCGGATGTTGTATCATTTTCAAGGTGATTTGCATCTTTGTATTGTATATTTGTATTCTTGACTCGAGGAGTCATTGTTGTTTATATATGTTCTGTGGGTTCCATCATGGACTATTGTGTAATGGTATTGCTTTGTTTTCCACCCGCACCCAAGTTCCTGGTGGGCATCTTTGAATCGTTTCTATGCGGGTTTGGCGGGAATCGTTGCAACCTGCATATGGCCGATTCGAGGGTGTTACAGTTTGACACATGGAGTATCATTGCATGTGTTCTTTTCCAAACCAGGTTGATAAACATGACCACACACACTCAAGTGGGTGTGGTGATGGAACCTATATCACACTGGTGCACCATTCATTTGGCAGTTGCATTCCAACATGTTTTTGAGCTTTCTTACCATGGTTTGACACATCGAGTGTCATTGCATGTGTTCTTTTCCAAACCACATTGATCCACATGATGACACACACTCAAGTGGATGTGGTGATGCAACCTCTTTCACACTGGTGCTCCATTGCATTTGGCAGTTGCATTCCACCAAGTTCTATGGCTTTCTAACCATGGTTTTACACATGGAGTGTGATTGCATGTGTTCTTCTTAAAACCACGTTGATCCACATGACCACACACACTCAAGTGGATGTGGTGATGCAACCTCTGTCTCACTGGTGCTCCATTGCATTTGGCAGTTGCATTCCAACATGTTTTTGGGTTTCTGACCATGGTTTGACACATGGAGTGTCATTTCATGTGTTCTTTTCATAACCACATGTATCCACATGACCACATATATTCAAGTGGATGTGGTGATGTAACCTCGATCACACTAGTGATCCTTTGCATTTGGTAGTTGCATTCCAACATGTTTTTGGCCTTTCTGACGATTGTTTCACACATGTAGTGTCATTGCATGTGTTTTTTCCAAACCATGGATGTGGTGATGTAACCTCTATCACATTGGTGCACCATTGCATTTGGCAATGGCATTCCAACATATTTTTGGGCTTTCTTAGCATGGTTTGACACATGCAGTGTCATTAGATGTGTTCTTTTCCAAACCACATTGATCCACATAACCATACACAATCAAGTGGATGTGGTGATGCAACCTCTTTCACACTTGTGCTCCATTGCATTTGGTAGTTGCACTCCAACATGTTGTTGGGCTTACTGACCATGGTTTGTCACATGGAGTCTCATTGCCTGTGTTCTTTTTAAAACCACCTTGATCCACCTGACCACACGTACTCAAGTGGATGTGGTGATGGAACCTCTGTCACACTGGTGCCCCATGCCATTTGGCAATTGCATTCCAACATGTTTTAGGTTTTCTGACCATGTTTTGACAAATGGAGTGTCATTGCATGTGTTCTTTTCCAAACCACATTGATACACATGACCAAACACGCTCAAGTGGATGTGGTGATGCAACCTCTGTCACAAGATTGATCCTTTGCATTTGGTTGTTGCATTCCAAGATGTTTTTGTCCTTTCTGACCATGGTTAGACACACGGAGTGGCATCGCATGTGTTATTTTCCAAACCACCTTGATCCACATGACCACACACACTTAAATGGATCTAGTGATACAACCTCTTTCACACTAGTGCTCCATTGCATTTGATAGTTGCATTCCAACATGTTCTTTTGGCTTTTGTATGATGGTTCACACATGAAGTGTCATTACATGTGTTCTTTTTCGAACCACCATGATCCACATGACCACATAGACTCAAGTGGATGTGGTGATGCAATCTCTGTCACAATGGTGCTCCATTGCAATTGACAGTTGCATTCCAACATGTTTTTGGGCTTTCCGACCATGGTTTGACACATGGACTGTCATTGCATGTGTTCTTTCCCAAACCACGTTGATAAACATGACCACACACACTCAAGTGGATGTGCTGATGCAAAACTCTATCACACTGGTGCAACATTGCATTTGGCAGTTGCATTCTAACATGTTTTTCGGCTTTCTTACCATGGTTTGACACATCGAGTGTCATTGCATGTGTTCTTTTCCAAACCACATTGATCCACATGACGACACATACTCAAGTTGATGTGGTTATGCAACCTCTTTCACACCGGTGCTCCATTGCATTAGGTAGTTGCATTCCGACATTTTCTTGGGGTTTCTGACCATGGTTTGACACATGGAGTGTCATTGCATGTGTTCTTTTCCAAACCACATTATTCCACATGACCCCACACACTAAAGTGGATGTGGTGATGCAACGTATTTCACACTAATGCTTGATTGCATTTGGGGGTTGCATTCCAACATCTAGTGTCATTTCATGTGTTCTTTTCGAAACCACATTGATCCACATGATGCCACACACTCAAGTGGAGGTGGTGATGCAACCTCTTTCACACCGGTGCTCCATTGCATTTGGCAGTTGCATTCCAACAGGTTTTTGGGCTTTCTGACCATGTTTTTACACATGAAGTGTCATTGCATTTGTTCTTTTCCGAACCACATTGATCCACATGACCACACACATTCAAGTAGGTGTGGTGATGCAAGCTCTATCACACTAGTGATCCTTTGCATTTGGTAGTTGCATTCCAACATGTTTTTGGTCTTTGTGACCATGGTTTCACACATGGAGTGTCATTCCATGTGTTCTTTTGCAAACCACCTTGATCCACATGACCATACACACTTAAGTGGATGTAGTGATGCAACTTCTGTCACACTTATACTCCACTCCATTTGGTAGTTGCATTCCAACATGTTTTTTGGATTTCTGACAATGGTTCACACATGGAGTGTCATTGCATGTGTTCTTTTCCAAACCACCTTGATCCACATGACCACACAGATTCAAGTGTATGTGGTGATCCAATCTCTATCACACTAGTGCTCCATTGCATTTGGTAGTTGCATTCCAACATGTTTTTTTTGCCTTTCTGACCATGGTTCACACATGGAGTGTCATTGCATATGTTCTTTTCCAAACCACCTTGATCCACATGACCACACAGACTCAAGTGTATGTGGTGATGCAATCTCTATCACAATGGTGCTCCATTGCATTTGGAAGTTGCAATTCAACATGTTTTTGGGCTTCCCGACCATTGTTTGACACATGGGGTGTCATTGCATGTGTCGTTTTCCAAACCACGTTGATAAACAATGACCACACACACTCAAGTGGAGGTGATGATGCAGCCTCTATCACACTGGTGCACCATTGCATTTGGCAATTGCATTCCATAATGTTTTTCGGCTTTCCTACCATGGTTTAACTCATCGAGTCTCTTCACATGTGTTCTTTTCAAAACCACATTGATCCACATGATGACACACACTCAAGTGGATGTGGTGATGCAACCTCTTTCACACTGGTTCTCCATTGCGTTTGATAGTTGCATTCCAACATGATTTTTGTCTTTGTGACGTTGGTTTCACACATGGAGTGTCATTGCATGTGTTCTTTTCCAAACCATGGATGTGGTGATGTAACTTCTATCACACAGGTGCACCATTGCATTTGGCAGTTGCATTCCAGCATGTTTTTGGGCTTTCTTAGCATGGTTTGACATATGGAGTGTCATTGCATGTGTTGTTTTCAAAACCACATTGATCCACATGATCGCACACACTCAAGTGGATGTGGTGATGCAACCTCTATCACAATATTGATCCTTTGCATTTGGTTGTTGCATTCCAACATGTTTTTGTCCTTTGTTACCATGGTTTGACACATGGAGTGTCATTGCATGTGTTATTTTCCAAACCACCTTGATCCACATGACTACACACACACTTAAGTGGATGTAGTGATGCGACCTCTGTCACACTGGTGCTCCATTGCATTTGGTAGTTGCATTCCAACATGTTATTTGGCTTTATGACCATGGTTCACACATGGAGTGTCACTTCATGTGTTCTTTTCCAAACCACCTTGATCCACATGACCACACAGACTCAAGTGGATGTGGTGTTGCAATCTCTGTCATAATGGTGTTCCATTGCATTTGGTAGTTGTATTCCAACATGTTGTTGGGCTTTCCGACCATTCTTTGACACGTGGAGTGTCATTGCATGTGTTCTTTTCCAAACCATGTTGATAAACATCACCACACACACTCAAGTGGATGTGGTGATGCAACCTCTATCACACTGGTGCACCATTGCATTTGGTAGTTGCATTCCAACATGTTTTGGGGCTTTCTTACCATGGTTTGACACATCGAGTGTCATTGCGTGTGTTTTGATCCACATGACGACACACACTCAAGTGGATGTGGTGATGCAACCTCTTTCACACTGGTGCTTCATTGCATTTGGTAGTTGCATTCCAACATGTTCTTGGTATTTCTGACCATGGTTTTACACATGGAGTGTCATTGCATGTGTTATTTTTAAAACCACCTTGATCCACATGACCCCACACACTCAAGTGGATGTGGTGATGCAACCTCTGTCACACTGGTGGTCCATTGCATTTGGCAGTTGCATTCCAACATGTTTTGGGTCTCTCTAACTATGGTTTGACACATGGACTGTTATTGCATGTGTTATTTTCCAAACCACATTGCTCCACATGAACACACACATTCAAGTCGATATGGTGATGCAACCTCTATCACACTAGTGATCCTTTGCATTTGGTAGTTGCATTCCAACATGATTTTAGTCTTTCTGACCATGGTTTCACAAATGGAGTGTCATTGCATGTGTTCCTTTCCAAACCATGGATGTGGTGACGCAACCTGTGTCACACTAATGCACCATCGCTTTTGGTAGTCGCATTCCAACATGTTTTTTTGGCTTTCTGACCATGGTTTGACACATGGAGTGTCACATGTGTTGTTTTCAAAACCACATTGATCCACATGACTGCACACACTCAAGTGTATCTGGTAGTTGCACTCCAACATGTTCTTGGGCTTACTGACCATGGTTTGACACATGGAGTGTTATTGCATGTGTTCTTTTTAAAACCACCTTGATCCACATGACCACACATACTCAAGTGTATGTGGTGATGTAACCTCTGTCACACTGGTGCTCCATTGCATGTGGAAGTTACATTCCAACAGTTTTTTGGGTTTTCTGACCAAGGTTTGACACATGGAGTGTCATTGCATGTGTTATTTTCCAAACCACATAGATCGACATGACCACAAACGCTCAAGTGGATGTGGTGATGCAACTTCTGTCACAATGGTGATCTTTTGCATTTGGAAGTTGCATTCCAACATGTTTTTGACCATTCTAATCATGGTCTAACACATGGAGTGTCATTTGATGTGTTATTTTCCAAACCACCTTGATCCACATGACCACACACACTTAAGTGGATGTCGTGATGCAACCTCTGTCACACTAGTTCTCCATTGCATTTCATAGTTGCATTCCAACATGTTTTTTGGCTTTCTGACGACGCTTCACACATGGAGTGTCATTGCATGTGTTTTTTTCCTAACCATAATGTTCCACATGACCGTACACAATAAAGTGGATGTGGTGATGCAACCTCTTTCACAATGGTGCTCGATTGTATTTGGGGGTTGCCTTACAACATGTTTTTGGGCTTTTTGACAATGGTTCGACACATGGAGTGTCATTGCATGTGTTCTTTTCCAAACCAGCTTATTAAAAAAGACCACACACCCTCAAGTGGATGTGGTGATGCAACCTCTATCATATTATTGCACCATTGCATTTGACAGTAGCATTCCAACATGTTTTTGTTCTTTCTTACATTGGTTTTACACATGGATTGTCATTACATGTGTTCTTTTCCAAACCACATTGATCGACATGACCACACACAATCAAGTGGATGTGGTGATGCAACCTCCTTTGCAAAGGTGCTCCATTGCATTTGGTAGTTGCATTCTGACATGTTCTTGGGGTTTTGCACCATGGTTTGACACATGGAGTGTCATTACATGTGTTCTTTTTAGAACCACCTTGATCCACATGACCATACACACTCAAGTGGATCTTCCGATGCAACCATTATCACACGGGTGCACCATTTCGTTTGGCAGTTGCATTCCAACATGTTTTTGGACTTTCTGACCATGATTTGACACATAAAGTGTCATTGCACGTGTTCTTTTCCAAACCACCTTGATCCACGTGACCACACACACTCAAGTGGATCTGCCGATGCAATCTCTGTCACACTGGTGCACCATTTCATTTGGCACTTGCATTCCAACATGTTTTTTGCCTTTCTAGCCATGGTTTGACACATGGAGTGTCACTGCCTGTGTTGTTTTCGAAACCACATTGATCCACATGACCACACACACTCAAATGGATGTGGTGATGCAACCTCTGTCACACTGGTGCTCCGTTGAATTTGGTAGTTGCATTCCAACATTTTCTTGGGCTTGCTGACCATGGTTTGACACATGGAGTGTCATTGCATGTGTTCTTTTCGAAACGACAACCCTTGATCCACAAGACCACACACACTCAAGTAGATGTGGTTATGCAACCTTTGTCAAACTGGTGGTCCATTACATTTGGCAGTTGTATTCGAAAAAAAAATTGGGCTTTCTGACCATGGTTTGACACATGCAGTGTCATTGCATGTGTCCTTATTAAAACAAACTTGATCCACATGACCGCACACACTCAAGTGGATGTGGTGATGCAACCTCTGTCACATTAGTGCTCCATTGCATTTGGCGGTTGCACTCCAACATGTTCTTGGGCTTACTGACCATGGGTTGACACATGGAGTGTCATTACATGTGTTCGTTTTAAAACCACCTTTATCCACATGACCACACAGACTCAAGTGTATGTGGTGATGCAATCTCTGTCACAATGGTGCTCCATTGCATTTGGAAGTTGCAATTCAACATGTTTTTGGGATTTCCGACCATGGTTTGATACATGGGGTGTCATTGCATGTGTTGTTTTCCAAACCACGTTGGTAAACAACACCACACCCACTCAAGTGGAGGTGATGATGCAACCTCTATCACACTAGTGCACCATTGCATTTGGCAATTGCATTCCAACATGTTTTTGGGCTTTCTTACCATGGTTTAACTCATCGAGTCTTGTTGCATGTGTTCTTTTCCAAACCACATTGATCCACATGACGACACAAACACAAGTGGATGAGGTGATGAAACCTCTTTCACACTATGCTCCATTGCATTTGGCAGTTGCATTCCAGCATGCTTTTTGGCTTTCATACAATGGGTTGACACATGGAGTGTCATTGGATGTGTTCTTTTCCAGACCACATTGATCCACATGACCTCACACACTCAAGTGGAAGTGGTGATGCAACCTCTTTCACACTGGTGCTCCATTGCATTTGGTAGTTGCACTCCAACATTTTTTTCTCCTTTGTGACCATGGTTTTACACATGGAGTGTCATTGAATATGTTATTTTCTAAACCACCTAGATCCACATGAACACACACACATAAGTGGATGTAGTGATGCAACCACTATCACATTGGTGCTCCATTGCATTTGGTAGTTGCATTCCAACATGTTTTTTTGGCTTTCAAACCATGGTTCACAAATGGAGTGTCATTGCATGTGTTCTTTTACAAACCACCTTGATCCACATGACCACACAGACTCAAGTGTATGTGGTGATGCAATCTCTATCACACTGGTGCTCCATTGTATTTGGTAGTTGCATTCCAACATGTTGTTTTGGCTTTATGACCATGCTTCACACATGGAGTGTCATTGCATGGGTTCTTTTCCAAACCACCTTGATCCACATGACATCACGGACTCAAGTGAATGTGGTGATGCAATCTCTGTCACAATGGTGCTCCATTGCATTTGGCAGTTGCATTCCAATATGTTTTTTGGCTTTCCGACCATGGTTTGACACATGAAGTGTCATTGCATGTGTTCTGTTCCAAACCACGTTTATAAACATAACCACACACACTCAAGTGGATGTGGTGATGCAACCTCTATCACACTAATGCACTATTGCATTTGGCAGTTGCATTCCAACATGTTTTTGGGTTTTCTTACCATGGTTTGACACATCGACTGTCATTGCATGTGTTCTTTTCCAAACCACATTGATCCAAATGACGACACACACTCAAGTGCATGTGGTGATGCAACCTCTTTCACACTGGTTCTCCATTGCATTTGGTAGTTGCATTCCAACATGTTTTTGGTCTTTGTGATGATGGTTTCACACATGGAGTGTCATTGCATGTGTTCTTTTCCAAACCATGGATGTGGTGATGTAACTTCTATCACACAGGTGCACCATTGCATTTGGCAGTTGCATTCCAGCATGTTTTTGGGCTTTGTTACCATGGTTTGACACATGGAGTGTCATTGCATGTGTTGTTTCTGAAACCACATTGATCCACATGACCGCACACACTCAAGTGGATGTGGTGATGCAACCTCTGTCACAATATTGATCCTTTGCATTTGGTTGTTGCATTCCAACATGTTTTGTCCTTTGTGACCATGGTTTTACACATGGAGTGTCATTGCATGTGTTATATTCCAAACCACCTTGATCCACATGACCACACACACACTTAAGTGGATGTAGTGATGCGACCTCTGTCACACTGGTGCTCCATTGCATTTGGTAGTTCCATTCCAACATGTTTTTTGGCTTTATGACCATGGATCACACATGGACTGTCACTTCATGTGTTCTTTTCCAAACCACCTTGATCCACATGACCACACAGACTCAAGTGGATGTGGTGATGCAATCTCTGTCACGATGGTGTTCGATTGCGTTTGGTAGTTGTATTCCAACATGTTGTTGGGCTTTGCGACCATTGTTTGACACGTGGAGTGTTATTGCATGTGTTCTTTTCCAAACCATGTTGATAAACATCACCACACACACTCAAGTGGATGTGGTGATGCAACCTCTATCAGACTGGTGCACCATTGCATTTGGTAGTTGCATTCCAACATGTTTTTGGGGTTTCTTACCATGGTTTGACACATCAAGTGTCATTGCATGTGTTTTGATCCACATGACGACACACACTCAAGTGGATGTGGTGATGCATCCTTTTCACACTAGTGCTCCATTGCATTTGGTTGTTGCATTCCAACATGTTCTTGGGCTTTCTGACCATGGTTTGACACATGGAGTGTCATTGCATGTCTTCTTTTTAAAACGACCTTGATCCACATTACCCCAGACACTCAAGTGGATGTGGTGATGCAACCTCTGTCACACTGGTGGTCCATTGCATTTGGCAGTTGCATTCCAACATGTTTTGGGGCTTTCTAACTATGGTTTGACACATGGAGTGTTATTGCATGTGTTGTTTTCCAAACCACATTGATCCACATGACCACACACATTCAAGGCGATATGGTGATGCAACCTCTATCACACTAGTGATCCTTTGCATTTGGTACTTGCATTCCAACATGTTTTTAGTCTTTCTGACCATGGTTTCACAAATGGAGTGTCATTGCATGTGTTCTTTTCCAAACCATGGATGTGGTGATGCAACCTCTATCACACTAATGCACCATTGCTTTTGGCAGTCGCATTCCAACATGTTTTTAGGCTTTCTGACCATGGTTTGACACATGGAGTGTCACATGTGTTGTTTTCAAAACCACATTGATCCACATGACCGCACACACTCAAGTGTATCTGGTACTTGCACTCCAACATGTTCTTGGGCTTACTGACCATGGTTTGACACATGGAGTGTCATTGCATGTGTTCTTTTTAAAACCACCTTGATCCACATGACCACACATACTCAAGTGTATGTGGTGATGTAACCTCTGTCACACTGGTGCTCAATTGCATATGGAAGTTACATTCCAACAGTTTTTTGGGTTTTCTGACCATGGTTTGACACACGGAGTGTCATTGCATGTGTTCTTTTCCAAACCACCTTATTAAAAAAGACTAAACACACTCAAGTGGATGTGGTGATGCAACCTCTATCACATTATTGCACCATTGCATTTGACAGTAGCATTCCAACATGTTTTTGTTCTTTATTACATTGGTTTGACACATGGATTGTCATTACATGTGTTCTTTTCCAAACCACATTGATCGACATGACCATACACAATCAAGTGGATGTGGTGATGCAACCTCTTTTGCAAAGGTGCTCCATTGCATTTTGTAGTTGCATTATGACATGTTCTTGGGGTTTTTCACCATGGTTTGACACATGGAGTGTCATTACATGTGTTCTTTTTTAGACCACCTTGATCCACATGACCATACACACTCAAATGGATCTGCCGATGCAACCATTATCACACGGGTGCACCATTTCATTTTGCAGTTGCATTCCAACATGTTTTGGACTTTCTGACCATGGTTTGACACATAAAGTGTCATTGCATGTGTTCTTTTCCAAACCACCTTGATCCACGTGACCACACACACTCAAGTGGATCTGGCGATGCAATCTCTGTCACCCTGGTGCACCGTTGAATTTGGTAGTTGCATTCCACCATTTTCTTGCGCTTGCTAACCATGGTTTGACACATTGAGTGTCATTGCATGTGTTCTTTTCGAAACGACAACCCTTGATCCACATGACCACACACACTCAAGTAGATGTGGTTATGCAACCTTTGTCAAACTGGTGGTCCATTACATTTGGCAGTTGCATTCCAACATATTTTTGGGCTTTCTGACCATGATTTGACACAGGCAGTGTCATTGCATGTGTCCTTATTAAAACAAACTTGATCCACATGACCACACACACTCAAGTGGATGTGGTGATGCAACCTATGTGACATTAGTGCTCCATTGCATTTGGCGGTTGCACTCCAACACGTTCTTGGGCTTACTGACCATGGGTTGACACATGGAGTGTCATTACATGTGTTTGTTTTAAAACCACCTTGATCCACATGACCACACAGACTCAAGTGTATGTGGTGATGCAATCTCTGTCACAATGGTGCTCCATTGCATTTGGAAGTTGCAATTCAACATATTTTTGGGCTTTCCGGCCATGGTTTAATACATGGGGTGTCATTGCATGTGTTGTTTTCCAAACCATGTTGATAAACATGACCACACACACTCAAGTGGAGGTGATGATGCAACCTCTATCACACTAGTGCACCATTGCATTTGGCAATTGCATTCCAACATGTTTTTGGGCTTTCTTACCATGGTTTAACTCATCGAGTCTTGTTGCATGTGTTCTTTTCCAAACCACATTGATCCACATGATGACACAAACTCAAGTGGATGAGGTGATGGAACCTCTTTCACACTGTGCTCCATTGCATTTTGAAGTTGCATTCCAGCATGTTTTTTGGCTTTCTTACAATGGGTTGACACATGGAGTGTCATTGGATGTGTTCTTTTCCAAACCACATTGATCCACATGACTACACACACTCAAGTGGAAGTGGTGATGCAACCTCTTTCACACAGATGCTCCATTGCATTTGGAAGTTGCAGTCCAACATTTTTTTCTCCTTTGTGACCATGGTTTTACACATGGAGTGTCATTGAATGTGTTATTTTCTAAACCACCTTGATCCACATGAACACACACACATAAGTGGATGTAGTGATGAAACCACTATCACATTAGTGCTCCATTGCATTTGGTAGTTGCATTCCAACATGTTTTTTGGCTTTCAAACCATGGTTCACACATGGAGTGTCATTGCATGTGCTCTTTTACAAACCACCTTGATCCAAATGACCACACAGACTCAAGTGTATGTGGTGATGCAATCTCTATCACACTGGTGCTCCATTGCATTTGGTAGTTGCATTCCAACATGTTTTTTTGGCTTTATGACCGTGCTTCACACATGGAGTGTCATTGCATGTGTTCTTTTCCAAACCACCTTGATCCACATGACAACACGGACTCAAGTGTATGTGGTGATGCAATCTCTCTCACAATGGTGCTCCATTGCGTTTGGTAGTTGTATTCCAACATGTTGTTGGGCTTTGCGACCATTGTTTGACACGTGGAGTGTCATTGCATGTGTTCTTTTCAAAACCATGTTGATAAAAATAACCACACACACTCAAGTGGATGTGGTGATGCAACCTCTATCACACTGGTGCACCATTGCATTTGGTAGTTGCATTCCAACATGTTTTTGGGGTTTCTTACCATGGTTTGACACATCAAGTGTCATTGCATGTGTTTTGATCCACATGAGGACACACACTCAAGTGGATGTGGTGATGCAACCTCTTTCACAGTGGTGCTCCATTGCATTTGGTTGTTGCATTCCAACATGTTCTTGAGCTTTCTGACCATGGTTTGACACATGGAGTGTCATTGCATGTGTTCTTTTTAAAACGATCTTGATCCACATGACCCCACACACTCAAGTGGATGTGGTGATGCAACCTCTGTCACACTGGTGGTCCATTACATTTGCCAGTTGCATTCCAAGATGTTTTGGGGCTTTCTAACTATGGTTTGACACATGGAGTTTTATTGCATGTGTTGTTTTCCAAACCACATTGATCCACATGACCACACACATTCAAGTCGATATGGTGATGCAACCTCTATCACACTAGTGATCCTTTGCATTTGGTAGTTGCATTCCAACATGTTTTTGGTCTTTCTGACCATGGTTTCACATATGGAGTGTCGTTGCATGTGTTCTTTTCCAAACCATGGATGTGGTGATGCAACCTCTATCACACTAGTGCACCATTGCTTTTGGCAGAAGCATTCCAACATGTTTTTCAGCTTTCTAACCATGGTTTGACACATGGAGTGTCACATGTGTTTTTTGCAAAACCACATTGATCCACATGACCGCACACACTCAAGTGGATCTAGCAGTTGCACTCCAACATGTTCTTGGGCGTACTGACCATGCTTTGGCACATGGAGTGTCATTGCATGTGTTCTTTCTAAATCCACCATGATCCACATGACCACACATACTCAAGTGTATGTGGTGATGCAACCTCTGTCACACTGGTGCTCCATTACAAATGGCAGTTGCATTCCAACAGGTTTTGGGGTTTTCTGACCATGGTTAGACACATGGAATGTCATTGCATGTGTTCTTTAACAAACCACATGGATCCACATGACCACACACACTCAAGTGGATGTGGTGATGCAACCTCTATCACATTATTGCACCATTGCATTTGACAGTAGCATTCCAACATGTTTTTGTTCTTTCTTACCTTGGATTGACACATGGATTTTCATTACATGTGTTGTTTTCCAAACCACATTGATCGACATGACCACACACAACCAAGTGGATGTGGTGATGCAACCTCTTTCGCAAAGGTGCTCCATTGCATTTGGTAGTTGCATTCTGACATGTTCTTGGGGTTTTGACCATGGTTTGACACATGGAGTGTCATTAGATGTGTTCTTTGTAAAACCACCTTGATCCACATGACCATACACAGTCAAGTGGATCTGTCGATGCAACCTTTGTCACATTGGTGCACCATTTCATTTGGCACATGCATTCCAACATGTTTTTTGGCTTTCTGGCCATGGTTTCACACATGGAGTGTCACTACCTGTGTTGCTTTCGAAACGATATTGATCCACATGACCACACACACTCAAGTGGATGTGGTTATGCAACCTCTATCACACTGGTGCTCCGTTGAATTTGGTAGTTGCATTAAAACATTTTCTTGGGCTTGCTGACCATGGTTTGACACATGGAGTGTCATTGCATGTGTTCTTTTCGAAACGACAACCCTTGATCCACATGACCACACACACTCAAGTGGATGTGGTTATGCAACCTTTGTCATACTGATGGTCCATTACATTTGGCAGTTGCATTCCAACATATTTTTGGGCTTTCTAACCATGGTTTGACACATGCAGTGTCATTGCATGTGTCCTTATTAAAACCAACTTGATCCACATGACCACACACACTCAAGTGGATGTGGTGATGCAACCTATGTCATATTGGTGCTCCATTGCATTTGGCGGTTGCACTCCAACATGTTCTTGGGCTTACTGACCATGGGTTGACACATGGAGGCATTACATGTCTTCGTTTTAAAACCACCTTGATCCACATGACCACACATACTCTAGTGGATATGGTGATGCAATATCTGTCACACTGTTGCTCCGTTGCATTTGGCAGTTTTATTCCAATATGTTTTTTTGTTTTCTGACCATGGTTTGACACATGGAGTGTCATTGCATGTGTTCTTTTCCAAACCACATTGATACACATGACCAAACACGCTCAAGTGGATGTGGTGATGTAACCTCTGTCACAAGATTGATCCTTTGCATTTGGTTGTTGCATTCCAACATGTTTTTGTCCTTTGTGACCATGGTTTGACACATGGAGTGTCATTGCATGTCTTATTTTCCAAACCACCTTGATCCACATGACCACACACACATTTAAGTGGATCTAGTGATGCAACCTCTGTCACACTGGTGCTCCATTGCATTTGGTAGTTGCATTCCAACATGTTTTTTGGCTTTATGACCATGGTTCACACATGGAGTGTCACTTCATGTGTTGTTTTCCAAACCACCTTGATCCACATGACCACACAGACTCAATTGGATGTGGTGATGCAATCTCTGTCACAATGGTGTACCATTGCATTTGGTAGTTGTATTCCAACATGTTTTTGGGCTTTTTGACAATGGTTCGACACATGGAGTGTCATTGCATGTGTTCATTTCCAAACCACATTATTAAAAATGACCACACACACTTAAGTGGATGTGGTGATGCAACCTCTATCCCACTGTTGCAGCATTCCATTTGGCAGTAGCATTCCAACATGTTTTTGTTCTTTCTTACCATTGTTTGACAAATGGATTGTCATTACATGTGTTCTTTTCCAAACCACATTGATCGACATGACCACACACAATCAAGTGGATGTGGTGATGCAACCTCTTTCACACAGGTGCTCCATTGCATTTGGTACTAGCATTCTGACATGTTCTTGGGCTTTCTGACCATGGTTTGACACATGGAGTGTCATTACATGTGTTCTTTCTAAAAACACCTTGATCCACATGACCATACACACTCAAGTGGGTCTGCCGATGCAACCTCTATCACACGGGTGCACCATTTCATTTGGCAGTTGCATTCCAACATGTTTTTGGACTTTCTGACCATGGTTTGACACATAAAGTGTCATTGCATGTGTTCTTTTCGAAACCACCTTGATCCACGTGACCACACACACTCAAGTGGATATTATGATGCAACCTCTATCACACTGGTGCTCCGTTGCATTTGGCAGTTGCATTCCAACATGTTTTTTGGTTTTCTGAACATGGTTTGACACATGGAGTGTCATTGCATGTATTCTATTCCAAACCACCTTGGTGCACATGACCACACACGGTCAAGTGGATGTGGTGATGCAACCTCTATCACATTATTGATCCTTTGCATTTGGTTGTTGCATTCCAACATGTTTTTGTCCTTTGTGACCATGTTTTGATACATGGAGTGTCATTCCATGTGTTATTTTCCAAACCACCTTGATCCACATGCCCACACACACACTTAAGTGGATGTAGTGATGCGACATCTGTCACACTGGTGCTCCATTGCATTTGGTAATTGCATTCCAACATGTTTTTTGGCTTTATGACCATGGTTCACACATGGAGTGTCACTTCATGTGTTCTTTTCCAAACCACCTTGATCCACATGACATCACGGACTCAAGTGTATGTGGTGATGCAATCTCTGTCACAATGGTGCTCCATTGCATTTGGCAGTTGCATTCCAACATGTTTTGGGGCTTTCCGACCATTGTTTGACACGTGGGGTGTCATTGCATGTGTTCTTTTCCAAACCATGTTGATAAACATCACCACACACACTCAAGTGGATGTGGTGATGCAACCTCTATCACACTGGTGCACCATTGCATTTGGCAGTTGCATTCCAACATGTTTTTGGGCTTTCTTAGCATGGTTTTTTTGGGTCCGCAGCATAGAAAACAAAAAATTTCGTACAGTGTGAACTACACGCCAAGATCTATCTACTAGGTACAAAGCAACGGGTGGACATACATCCAACGAGAACTTACCCTAGATGACAACGAGTTTTGTTAACGACTAGGAACTCGTGGTTGATGTAGTCGTACACTTACCGATCTCAAGATCGTGAGGAAGTCCGAGCAGGTCCGGCTCCAGCACGTCCTTCAGATCCAGCTCCAGCACCACCAAGTCTAGCACCGCAAAGCAGTGGTGCATCCGTGATCGCACACACGTCCGGACCCCGACAACCTCCATCCCTCGCTCCAGCAAAGCAGCGGAAGAGCAACTCCTTTCCAGATAAAGCCACCGGGAACATGTATCTCGCTAATCCGAGACCATGGGGAATAATACTAGAGGGGGAGAGAGATCCTTCACAAGGAGGTGTGTGTGAGAAGTGAGGAGAGGGTGGCCTTTTATAGGAGGAAGGGGGTTCCCCTCCTTCATGGCCGGCGCATGGAGGAGGTGCCTCTTCACCTCCTCCATTCATGTGGTGGTAACCCCTCCACATTAAAATGCCTCTTCACATTCCCTTTTAAAGTCTCCACTTTAAATGCATTAAATTTCTCCAAATTTAATGCTCTCTCATTTAATAAAACTCTTTTCTTATTTTTATTCAGAATTTTTTTAATTACTTTAATTAACAAACATTCACATAAAACCCCCTGCAACATTTCAATATTACATGCAGAACCAATTTCAGCAATTTCACCCGAAACAGTTTCGGTGTATATTGAAATAATTCCAGCGCTTTCTTAAATCTTAATCTGAAACATATTTGCTCCAAATGGTGTTAGTATCCCTTAAGTGTGTCACCCTACGGTTCGCGAATAATGCAGACATGATCGAGACCCCTCTCCGATCAATAATCAGCAGCGGGACTTGGAGATCCGTACTGACTCCTACACATTCAACGATGACTTCTGTGATCGTGAGAACCTTTAACGCTTGTAACTAAATCCCTTTGTCTCGCGATATATTACATGTCCAAGATTCTATCATCGGTATCTCCATACCTAGTTTGATCTCGTTACCGACATGCACTATTTTCTCGTTCCCGTGATATAACATTCTAGTGATCACATCACTTGCTTGCAATCTATTTCAATGTGATATCACCGAGAGGGCCTAGAGTATATCTATCCGTCATCGGGATTGACAAATGCCACTCTTGATCCATGAGCCTCAACATAACACCTTCGTAGCACTGAACCCATCTTTATAGTCACCCTGTTACGGTGTGACGTTTGATGTTATCAAGATACTCTTCCGGTGTTAGCAATTAACATGATCTCATGGTGTAAGGATAAAGATTACTTCGTATGATGTTATAGCAATATAAACATAATTACTTTGATCGTAATGCTATACTTCGGATGAATGTTCATCACATCATTCCACCAATGTTGTGACCTCGTTATTAACAACATCCAATGTCCATGATCAGGAAACCTTGATCATCCTGTTAATCAACGAGCTAGTCTATAAGAGAGGCATAACTAGGAACCCTTTTTTTTGTTTATTAAACACACATGTATTGACGTTTCCGATCAATACAATTATAGCATGTAAAATAAACATTTATCATAATCATGGAATAAGATAATAACCACTTTATTTTTGCCTCTCGGGCATATTCCCTTCAGTCTCCCACTTGCACTAGAGTCAATAATCTAGTTTGAAAAACTTTGCGTATTGAACACCTATGGCTTTCTGGTGTTGCATATACGCGATTGCTAGTGATTAACATAATCTCCGGATCTGACAATTTCAGGTCCGTGTGTATTTGCATGTCTTTGCGTCTCTACGCATCACTCATTCTCAAATGAGATGGCATTGTATAAATTTGGTCCTTTGGTAAGACCTTTAGTTCGTTCCGGTTAAAATGTTGATATTATTGTCACACAATATATCTTCATAGTATTAGCCCACTTTGAACCACACCTAGTTTGATAACAAACTACTTAACACAAATGCCCTCCTATGCTGCTACGATAGCAGTCATATACTTAGCCTTTTGTTGTAGTATCCGTCACAATGTCTGAACTTTGGAACTCATCCAAATCCATCATGGAACATCCTTTCCATTACATTGTGCCACCCATAGTCTAAATTGAGATAAATTTAATTTGTATCTTGTGACAAAACTAGTATCAATGTAACACTTTACAATGAACTACCTTTAACTATTTGTCACTTATACATTATATATTCTTAGTTCTTCCAAAGCTCATAAGAATATCTTTACTATCATCCAATGATCATCTCATGAATCATTCTGGTATGTGCTCATAACATTTAGATCATAGGACATTCTGGATATATACATATCATGGTATAATCGATCAAAATCTTCATGTGATTTTACTCACCAAGTGTTGAAACACTTGAATTTTGATACAATCCTTTCCATGCAGCAATAACCTTTCTTGTTGTTTCCATATTGAACCCTTTCAATATCTCATATATGTATGTCTGGCACAACCATATTAGCGCCTTAATCTATCCATATAGATATTGATGCCTAATATTCCGGATTTGCCCAAGTCTTTCATCGAAATCTTATTTTAATGAAATTCTTAACTTGTGTCAATACAAGATACATCATTTCCAATCAACAATATGTCCTCTAGATAATGTATTAGAAATATGTCTCAGTGCTCCCACTTAATTTCTTGCAAATGCAAGTATCTTCATCATCTCCGATGAACTTAAACTCTTTTAACAGTTTCATCATGGTGAAGATTCCAACTCCGCTATGCTTACTTCAACTATTGATGTTTGCATTCCCTTTTAGCACCCTTTGAATTAACAAAACCCTTTGGAACGTGTCATGTACACGTCCTAGGTAACCGTTCTATTAGAAGAACATTGTTTTGTTTATTCAATTACCATATACCAAATTATATGTAGTGGTTGCTACATTAATCCGTCAAGACTAAATATCACTATGAAAGATCAAATCTTGTCATAGTCAACTCCTTGAACATTGTCGTAAACTTCTTTCCGACATGTCGACTATTTCATAGATGTTAAACATCCATGTCTTATTTTTGTATAGATCCAAACACGACCGATAGGCTTCACGCCTTTCCGGAGGGTCTTCCAATTTCAGAAACTTGATTTCTCGTGTATGGATACTATCACGGATTCTATGACTTCTAGTCATTTTATGGAGTTAGGGCCCATCATCGCTTCTTTTCATGTAGTCGGTTCATCATTGTCAAAACAATAACGACTTGCTTATCAAATCTTACTATTTGATTCTTACCGACCCACACGGTTCTATAGGAACTCTAATCTCCGAGATCACACCTTTTGTAATCGCGAGAGCCCTGAGCATTGTGGCCGCCACCGGGACACTTTCCGGCGCTGCGCTACTTAGAACATATAGCTAAGGTTCAACAACCTTATCAAAGTTCTATTGTCCTCCCACTTAACTTTTCACGAAAAATTCCTTCTCAAGAAACTTGACGTTGCAAGTAACAAACTCTTTTGTCCTCGGTGTTATGGAGAAATTCCCAACAAATTCTTTGGGATAACCTACAAAGACGTGCTTATCCGACTTTGGTTGTAAATATTTTACTTATGCATAACATACCAAAATTTAAGAAAAGACAATTCGGGTTTTATCCCAAACCATAATTCATATGGTGTCATTTCAATGGATCACGATGGTGCTCTTTTCAGTGTAAAAGCGGTAGCCTCTAAAGGTTCAATCCTTAAAACATAATGGCAGTTTTATAAATGACACCTTTGATCTTACCATGTTAAACATGGTTTGATTTCATCTCTCGAACATACCATACTCTTGTGGTTTATCGGGAAATCCAAATTCATGGAACAATTCCTCAAGTCTTAGGTGTTTTGCTAAACATGTAACTCAAATATCTTCCTTTATGATCGAATAATAAACTCTTTATTTTCTTGTTACAATGATTTTTCACTTCATCTTGAAAGTCTTTGAACAACTTTCAAATGTTTCATACTTCTTCCTTATTAAGTAAATATACAGATATATTCACTCAAATTTTCGAAGAAAGCATATGAAGCAAAAAGATCCATCGCATATGGCTACACATAATGGACTATGCACATCCGCATGCACAATTTCAAATAATCTAGTCATCCATTCCTCTCTGGCCTATGGACGGAGTTTCAATTATCTCGAGGAAAGTCTCACATGCGTCAATTGATCAAAATCAAAGACTCCAAAAATCCATCAACATGGAGTTTCTTCATGTTTTCTTTCCAATATAATTTAAACATCGATGTCACTTCATAAGTGATCTTTCAATCATTTGTCTTGCGACATTTTAGCAATAGTGTTTATGGATGTGATTTCTCCCACTAGACTTGTAAAAGTTCATCCATCCTTTATGGAATACGGTAATTATTTGAACAACCATTGTTCTCGTAATACCGGAAAAAAATAACAATTATTAAAACAAATCTTGAAGGCTAAGTTTGACGACAACGAAAAAGCACAATAACACTTTATTTGTTTTTGATGATCATCATCACTTATTCTCTTGCTAGTTACTTAGGCCATTGCAGTTCATGAATTGCGTTATCCTGTATGACACTTCATACCAACCAATTCGGTATCCAATACCGGTATCCAATACCTAAGAACCACATTGTTTAATAAGCAAGGAATACAACCATAACATGTAAATCTTCTATATTCCCAAGTTGGACATCTCCAACCTTTTATTTTCTGCCAAATATTTTATAGATTCTCTTTCAGCAATTCCTTTTCTTTTAAAAGAATCTATCAACATCAATAGTGGTGTCATCAACATGACACATGGTACAAAGCTTGTATATAGTCAAATACTAATACCTTTGGACTTGCACTTTGAAGTGGATCACCATCATCAAATGTTTGGCATTCTTTCAAAAATCCATTCTTTAGTAATATATTAGTGTAGTAAACATTTTACTTACATCTTCTATTCATCCTTATCATGACAAATTTCATGATCAAGCTACTATAGCCTATAAGGAAGAATCGCGAGTATAATATCAGTTCCCAAAACCTTTTTGGTAGATTCGGATGCCTAGCATCTCCAACCTTCACAAATTCTCATACAATATGAGAACATGTATTTTTCTAAATTATACTCTATCATAATGCAACCAAAAACATTGTTTCAGATATCACAATATCTTTCACACATGATGGTTTCTGAAACAATTTTCAGCTCCAATATAATCTTGATATTAAAACAACTTTTGAATATCAATAATCATGGAGGCAAACATGATACTTTAGATACTAACATTGGAATTCTTACTCTTGATTTAATACTACTTATTAAACTTCATGGAGTAAATAGAGTTTGCTGAAAGTTTGCAATAGGACTTATAAACTTTAAATTGACATTCAAAACAATACGATACGAGTTCATAAAGTAAATATCCAGAATTCTGTAGTTCTATTATCTCAAATAAAAACTAAGCATAAGGTAGAAAACGAATGCCAATGACTACAACAAACTATGCAAATTCACTTTGATTTAATTTATGAAAAATTTGGTTCGACTAATCCAAATTAGAAATGAACTCCCACTCAAAAACGACACCCCTCGTGTCTTTTTGGTGATTACATGAACCACATCCACTACACCAAGTCCGATCATCACGTGAGTTGATGTAGCTTCAAAGGCGAGCATCTATATGGGCATCATATCAACTATATGACTCATGCTTAACCTTTTGGTCCGTGTTCCGAGGCCATGTCTGTACATTCTAGGCTTGCCAAGTAAGAACCTTAGTACTCGCATGTGTAAAACTGTCTTACACCCGTTTGTATGAAAGCGTAGAGTCGAGTACACCCGATCATCACGTGATGTCTCGAAACACGATCCATAAAACGGTGCATACTTAAGGAAGAACACATTTTTATCTTGATATCTAAATGAGGGATCATCTTACAATTCTACAGAAAGCACCAAACTAGCAGTATAAGATGCTAACATCTAATGTGTAAAGTGAGATGATATGGTTCATGCATTTGATCTCTATCACTTGCATCGTGCTATGATCTCTCTCATTCCTTTGTGTGTAAGGCCAAGGTCTATGGAACTTACACATTGAGTGTGTTGTAAGAGTATCTATCATACATCTACTTACAACAATACCATATCAAGACACTAGCCCAGCAACGATCTAAACTAGACGCCTCTAATTTATCAATTGCAAGTTTTACGTGGCTTAGGGCTTTCGGAGATAGAACCGTTCTCACCTACGAACATGAACCACAACGAGGATAACCAGGTTATTAGCAACTCGTTGTAAATCAGATATTGACTATAGTAGGAGAGATAGACACCCGCCAGCCACTTATGCAAAACAAGTTGCATGTCAGTCGTGGAACCGGTCTCATGTACGATGACATGTAAGGTTGGTCCGGGCCGCTTCATCCCACTATGCCACCAATATCCAAAATACATAGAAGATGCAATAACATGATCATCATCGCCCACATATAAACATATGTGTACTACCCGTGCAAAGCACCTACGCATAGACCTAGCTTTGATACCACTGTTGGGTTGGCAGCATAGAAAACAAAACTTTTCCTACGGTGTGAACTACACGCCAAGATCTATCTACTAGGTACAAAGCAACAGGTGGACATACATCCAACGAGAACTTACCCTTGAAGACAACGAGTTTTGTTATCGAGTAGGAACTCGTGGTTGATGTATTCATACCCTTGCCGATCTCAAGCTTATGAGGAAGTCCGAGCAGGTCCGGCTCCAGCACGTCCTTCAGATCTAGCTCCAGCACCACCAAGTCCAGCATCGCAAAGCAGTGGTGCATCCGTGATCTCACACACGTCCGGTACCCCGACAACCTCTGTCCCTCGCTCTAGCAAAGCAGCAGAAGCAGCAACTCCTTTCTAGATAAAGCCACTGGGAACATGTATCTCGCTAATCTGAGACCATGGGGAATAATACTAGAGGGGGAGAGAGATCCTTCACAAAGAGGTGTGTGTGAGAAGTGAGGAGAGGGTGGCCTTTTATAGGAGGAGGGGGGTGCCCCTCCTTCATGGCCGGCGCATGGAGGAGGTGTCTCTTCACCTCCTCCATTCATGTGGTGGTAACCCCTCCAAATTAAAATGCCTCTTCACATTCCCTTTTAAAGTCTCCACTTTAAATGCATTCAATTTCTCCAAATTTAATGCTCTCTCATTTAATAAAACTCTTTTATTATTTTTATTTAGAATTTTTTTAATTTCTTTAATTAACAAACATTCACATAAACCCCCCTACACCATTTCAATATTACATGCAGAACCAATTTCAGCAATTTCACACGAAACAATTTCAGTGTCTATTGAAATAATTCCAGCGCTTTCTTAAATCTTTATCTGAAACATATTTGCTCCAAATGGTGTCAGTATCCCTTAAGTGTGTCACCCTACGGTTCGCGAATAATGCAGACATGATCGAGACCCCTCTCCGATCAATAATCAGCAGCAGGACCTGGAGATCCGTACTTACTCCTACACATTCAATGATGACTTATGTGATGGTGAGAACCTTTAACGCTTGTAACTAAATCCCTTTGTCTCGCGATATATTACATGTCCGAGATTCGATCATCAGTATCTCCATACCTAGTTTGATCTCGTTACTGACATGCACTCTTTTCTCGTTCCTGTGATATAACATTCTAGTGATCGTATCACTTGCTTGCAAGCTATTTCAATGTGATATCACCAAGAGGGCCCAGAGTATATCTATCTGTCATCGAGATTGACAAATTCCACTCTTGATCCATGAGCCTCAACATAACACCTTCGTAGCACTGAACCCATCTTTATAGTCACCTTGTTACGGTGTGACGTTTGATGTTATCAGGATACTCTTCCGATGTTAGCAATTAACATGATCTCATGGTCTAAGGATAAAGATTACTTCGTATGATGTTATAGCAATATAAACATAATGACTTTGATCGTAATGCTATACTTCGGATGAATGTTCATCACATCATTCCACCAATATTGTGACCTCGTTATTAACAACATCCAATGTCCATGATCAGGAAACCTTGATCATCTTGTTAATCAACGAGCTAGTCTATAAGAGAGGCATAACTAGGAAAACCTTGATCATCTTTGTTTATTAAACACACATGTATTGATGTTTCCGATCAATACAATTATAGCATGTAAAATAAACATTTATCATAAACATGGAATAAGATAATAACCACTTTATTATTGCCTCTCGGGCATATTCCCTTCAGGTTTGACATATCGAGTGTCATTGCAAGTGTTTTGATCCACATGACGACACACACTCAAGTGGATGTGGTGATACAACCTCTTTCACACTGGTGCTCCATTGCATTTGGTAGTTGCATTCCAACATGTTCTTGGGCTTTCTAACCATGGTTTGACACATGGAGTGTCATTGCATGTGTTCTTTGTAAAACCACCTTGATTCATATGACCCCACAAACTCAAGTGGATGTGGTGATGCAACCTCTATCACACTGGTGGTCCATTGCATTTGGTAGTTGCATTCCAACATGTTTTGGGGCTTTCTAACTATGGTTTGACACATGGAGTGTTATTGCATGTGTTGTTTTCCAGACCACATTGATCCACATGACCACACACATTCAAGTCGATATGGTGATGCAACCTCTATCACACTAGTGATCCTTTGCATTTGGTAGTTGCATTCCAACATATTTTTGGTCTTTCTGACCATGGTTTCACATATGGAGTGTCATTGCATGTGTTCTTTTCCAAACCATGGATGTGGTGATGCAAGCTCTGTCACACCAGTGCACCATTGCTTTTGGCAGTCGCATTCCAACATGTTTTTCGGCTTTCTGACCATGGTTTGACACATGGAGTGTCACATGTGTTGTTTTCAAAACCACATTGATCCACATGACCGCACACACTCAAGTGGATGTGGCAGTTGCACCCCAACATATTCTTGGGCTTACTGACCATGGGTTGACACATGGAGTGTCATTACATGTGTTCGTTTTAAAACCACCTTGATCCACATGACCACACATACTCAAGTGGATATGGTGATGCAACCTTTGTCACACTGGTGCTCCGTTGCATTTGGCAGTTGCATTCCAACATGTTTTTCGGTTTTTTGACCATGGTTTCACACATGGAGTGTCGTTGCATGTGTTCTTTTCCAAACCATATTGATACACATGACCACACACGCTCAAGTGGATGTGGTGATGCAACCTCTGTCACAATATTGATCCTTTGCATTTGGTTATTGCATTCCAACATGTTTATGTCCTTTGTGACCATGGTTTGACACATTGAGTGTCATTGCATGTGTTATTTTCCAAACCACCTTGATCCACATGCCCACACACACACACTTATGTGGATATAGTGATGCGACCTTTGTCACACTGGTGCTCCATTGCATTTGGTAACTGCATTCCAACATGTTTTTTGGCTTTATGACCATGTTTCACACATGGAGTGTCACTTCATGTGTTCTTATCCAAACCACCTTGATCCACATGACCACACAGACTCAAGTGGATGTGGTGATGCAATCTCTGTCACAATGGTGTTCCATAGCATTTTGTAGTTCTATTCCAACATGTTGTTGGGCTTTCCAACCATTGTTTAACACGTGGAGTGTGATTGCACGTGTTCTTTTCCAAACCATGTTGATAAACATCACCACACACACTCAAGTGGATGTGGTGATGCAAGCTCTATCATTGCATGTGTTCTTTTCCAAACCACCTTGATCCACGTGACCACACACACTCA
Organism: Avena eriantha; assembly: GCA_910589775.1. Lineage (NCBI taxonomy): Eukaryota > Viridiplantae > Streptophyta > Magnoliopsida > Poales > Poaceae > Avena > Avena eriantha. Next base: position 317,332,655 of record OU342741.1, read on the forward strand.
AGTGGATATGGTGATGCAACCTCTGTCACGCTGGTGCTCCGTTGCATTTGGCCTTTGCATTACAACATGTTTTTGGGTTTTCTGACCATGGTTTTACACATTGAGTGTCGTTGCATGTGTTCTTTCCCAGACCACATTGATACACATGACCAGACAGGCTCAATTGGATGTGGTGATGCAACCTCTGTCGCAATATTGATCCTTTGCATTTGGTTGTTGCATTCCAACATGTTTTTGTCCTTTGTGGCCATGGTTTGACACATGGAGTGTCATTGCATGTGTTATTTTCCAAACCACCTTGATCCGCATGAGCACACACACACTTAAGTGGATGTAGTGATGCGACCTCTATCACACTGGTGCTCCATTGCATTTGGTAGTTGCATTCCAACATGATTTTTGGCTTTATGACCATGGTTCACACATCGGGTGTCACTTCGTGTGTTCTTTTCCAAACCACCTTGATCCACATGACCACAGACTCAAGTGGATGTGGTGATGCAATCTCTGTCACAATGGTGTTCCATTGCATTTGGTAGTTGTATTCCAACATGTTGTTGGGCTTTCCGACCATTGTTTGACACGTGGAGTGTCATTGCATGTGTTATTTTCCAAACCATGTTGATAAACATCACCATACACACTCAAGTGGATGTGGTGATGCAACCTCTATCACACTAGTGCACCATTGCATTTGGCAGTTGCATTCCAACTTGTTTTTGGGATTTCTTACCATGGTTTGACACATCAAGTGTCATTGCATGTGTTTTGATCCACATGAGCACACACACTCAAGTGGATGTGGTGATGCAACCTCTTTCACACTGGTGCTCCATTGGATTTGGTAGTTGCATTCCAACATGTTCTTGGGCTTTCTGACCATGGTTTGACAAATGGAGTGTCATTGCTTGTGTTCTTTCTAAAACCACCTTGATCCACATGACCCCACACACTCAAGTGGATATGGTGATGCAACCTCTATCACACTGGTGGTCCATTGCACTTGTAAGTTGTGTACCAACATATTTTGGGGCTTTCTAACTATGGTTTGACACATGGAGTGTTATTGTATGTGTTGTTTTCCAAACCACATTGATCCACATGACTACACACATTCAAGTCGATATGGTGATGCAACCTCTGTCACACTGGTGCTCCATTGCATATGCCAGTTGCATTCCAATAGTTTTTTGGGTTTTCTGGCCATGGTTTGACACATGGAGTGTCATTGCATGTGTTCTTTTCCAAACCACATTGATCCACATGACCACACACACTCAAGTGGAAGTGGTGATGCAACCTCTTTCACACTGGTGCTCCATTGCATTTGGCAGTTGCACTCCAACATGTTTTACTCCTCTGTGACCATGGTTTGACACATGGAGTGTCATTCATGTGTTATTTTCCAAACCACCTTGATCCACATGACCACAAACACTTAAGTGGATGTAGTGATGCAACCTCTGTCACACTTTTTCTCCATTGCATTTGGTAGTTGAATTCCAACATGTGTTTTTGGCTTTCTGATGATTGTTCACACGTGGAGTGTCATTGCATGTGTTCTTTCCCTAACCACATTGATCCACATGACCATACACACTGAAGTGGATGTGGTGATGCAACCTCTTTCACAATGGTTCTTGATTGTATTTGGGGGTTGTCTTCCAACATGTTTTTGCGCTTTTTGACAATGGTTCAACACATGGACTGTCATTGCATGTGTTCTTTTCCAAACCACCTTATTAAAAATTACCACACACACTCAAGTGGATGTGGTGATGCAACATCTATCACACTGTTGCATCATTGCATTTGGCAGTAGCATTCCAACATGTTTTTGTTCTTTGTTACCATGGTTTGACACATGGATTATCATTACATGTGATCTTTTCCAAACCACATTGATCGACATGACCACCACAATCAAGTGGATGTGGTGATGCAACCTCTTTGTCACAGGTGCTCCATTGCATTTGGTAGTTGCATTCTGATATGTTCTTGGGCTTTCTGACCATGGTTTGACACATGGAGTGTCATTACATGTGTTATTTTTAAAACCACCTTGATCCACATGACCATACACACTCAAGTGGATCTGCCAATGCAACCTCTCTCACATGGGTGCACCATTTCATTTGGCCAGGCATTCCAACATGTTTTCGGACATTCTGACCATGGTTTGACACATAAAGTGTCATTACATGTGTTCTTTTCCAAACAACCTTGGTCCACGTGACAAAACACACTTAAGTGGATCTGTCGATGCAACCTCTGTCACACTAGGGTGCACCATTTCATTTGGCAGTTGCATTCCAACATGTTTTTCGGCTTTCTGGCCATGGTTTGACACATGGAGTGTCACTGCCTGTGTTGTTTTTGAAACCACATTGATCCACATGACCACACACAGTCAAGTGGATGTGGGGATGCAACCTCTGTCACACTGGTGCTCTGTTGAATTTGGTAGATGCATTCCAACATTTTCTTGGGCTTGCTAACCATGGTTTGACACATCGAGTGTCATTGCATGTGTTCTTTTCGAAATGACAACCCTTGATCCACATGACCACACACCCTCTAGTAGATGTGGTGATACAACCTGTGTCATACTGGTGGTCCATTACACTTAGCAGTTGCATTCCAACATATTTTTGGGCTTTGTGACCATGGTTTGACACATGCAGTGTCATTGCATGTGTTCTATTTAAAACCAACATGATCCACATGACCACACACACTCAAGTGGATGTGGTGATGCAACCTTTGTCACATTGGTGCTGCATTGCATTTGGCGCATGCATTCCAACATGTTTTTGGGATTTCTGCCCATGGTTTGATACCTGGAATGTCATTGCATGTGTTCTTTTCCAAACCACCTTGATCCATGTGACCACACACACTTGGGTGGATATGGTGATGCAACCTCTATCACACTGGTGCTCCGTTGCATTTGGCAGTTGCATTCCAACATTTTTTGGGTTTTCTGACTATGGTTTGACACATGGAGTGTCATTGCATGTGTTCTTTTCCATACCGCATTGATACACATGACCACACATGCTCAAGTGGATGTGGTGATGCAACCTCTGTCACAATATTGATCCTTTACATTTGGTTCTTGCATTCCAACATGTTTTGTCCTTTGTGACCATGGTTTGACACATGGAGTGTCATTGCATGTGTTATTTTCCAAACCACCTTGATCCACATGACCACACACACACTTAAGTGGATGTAGTGATGCGACCTCTGTATCACTGGTGCTCCATTGCATTTGGTAGTTGCATTCCAACATGTTTTTTGGCTTTATGACCATAGTTCACACATGGAGTGTCACTTCATGTGTTCTTTTCCAAAACACCTGGATCCACATGACCACACAGACTCAAGTGGATGTGGTGATGCAATCTCTGTCACGATGGTGTTCCATTGCATTTTGTAGTTGTATTCCAACATGTTGTTGGGCTTTCCGACCATTATTTGACACGTGGAGTGTCATTGCATGTGTTCTTTTCCAAGCCATGGTGATTAACATCACCACACACACTCAATTGGATGTGGTGATGCAACCTCTATCACACTGGTGCACCATTGCAGTTGGTAGTTGCATTCCAACATGTTTTTGGGCTTTCTTACCATGGTTTGACACATCGAGTGTCATTGCATGTGTTTTGATCCACATGACGACACACACTCAAGTGGATGTGGTGATGCAACCTCTTTCACGCTGGTGCTCCATTGGATTTGGTAGTTGCATTCCAACATGTTCTTGGGTTTTCTGACCATGGTTTGACAAATGGAGTGTCATTGCATGTGTTCATTTCAAAACCACCTTGATCCACATGACCCAACACACTCAAGTGGATGTGGTGATGCAACCTCTGTCACACTGGTGCTCTATTGCACTTGGCAGTTGCATTCAAACATGTTTTGGGGCTTTCTAACTATGGTTTGACACATGGAGTGTTATTGCATGTGTTGTTTTCCAAACCACATTTATCGACATAACTACACACATTCAAGTCGATATGGTAATGCAACCTCTATCACACTAGTTATCCTTTGCATTTGGTAGTTGCATTCCAACATGTTTTTGGTCTTTCTGACCATTAATTCACATATGGAGTGTCATTGCATGTGTTCTTTTCCAAACCATGGATGTGGTGATGCAACCTCTGTCACACTAGTGCACCATTGCTTTTGGCAGTCGCATTCCAACATGTTTTTCGGATTTCTGACCATGGTTTGACACATGGAGTGTCACATGTGTTGTTTTCAAAACCACATTGATCCACATGACCACACACACTCAAGTGGATCTCGCATTTGCACTCCAACATGTACTTGGGCTTACTGACCATGGTTTGACACATGGAGTGTCATTGCATGTGTTCTTTTCCAAACCACCTCGATCCACATGACCACACACACTTAAGTGGATGTAGTGATGCAACAACTGTCACACTAGTTCTCCATTGCATATGGTAGTTGCATTCCAACATGTTTTTTGGCTTCTGATGATGGTTCACACATGGAGTGTCATTGCATGTGTTCTTTTCCTAACCACATTGATCCACATGACCATACACACTGCAGTGGATGTGGTGATGCAACCTCTTTCACAATGGTGCTCGATTGTATTTGGGGATTGCCTTCCATCATGTTTTTGGGCTTTTTGGCAATGGTTCGACACATGGAGTGTCATTGCATGTGTTCTTTTCCAAACCACCTTATTAAAAATTACCACCCACACTCAAGTGGATGAGGTGATGCAACCTCTATCACACTTTTGCACCATTGCATTTGGCAGTAGCGTTCCAACATGTTTTTGTTCTTTCTTACCATGGTTTGATACATGGATTGTCATTACATGTGTTATTTTCCAAACCACATTGATCGACATGACCACACACAATCAAGTGTATGTGGTGATGCAACCTCTTTCTCACAGGTGCTCCATTGCATTTGGTAGTTGCATTCTGACATGTTATTGGGTTTTCTGACCATGGTTTGACACATGGAGTGTCTTTACATGTGTTCTTTTTAAAACCACCTTGATCCACATGACCATACACACTCAAGTGGATTGCCAATGCAACCTCTATCACACGGGTGCACCTGATCTACATGACCACACACACTCAAGTGTATGTGGTGATGCAACCTCTGCCACACCGGTGCTCAGTTGAATTTGGTAGTTGCATTCCAACATTTTCTTGGGCTTGCTGACCATGGTTTGACACATGGAGTGTCATTGCATGTGTTTTTTTTGAAACGACAATCGTTTATCCACACGCCCACACACACTCAAGTGGATGTGGTGATGCAAACCTTTGTCACATTGTTGCTGCAATGCATTTGGAGGTTGCATTCCAACATGTTTTTGGGATTTCTGCCCATGGTTTAACACTTGGAGTGTCATTGCATGTGTTATTTTCCAAACCACCTTGATCCTTGGGACCACACACACTCAAGTGGATGTGGTGATGCAACCTCTGTCACACTAGTGCATCATTGCATTTGGTAGTTGCATTTCAACATGTTTTTTGGCTTTATGACCATGGTTTGTCACATGGAGTGTGATACCTTCGATTCGGATTACGAATGTAGTATAGCTCTTTTCCCTAGTAGATCTAGGTTATCAAATCCATGGGAAGCGAATGCGTAGTGAAGTTACTTTAACGGACATTCGTGAGTTTTAGAATTCCTTTTGTGTTTTTACCGGACCAGTAGCTTGCGTCTTTTTGTTGTTGTCGTCGATGATGGAGCGAGGGGGCTAGGGCGTTCGGTTTCACCCGTAGCTATGCAAAAACATCTGATGGAAATCAAAGATATAAATAAAGTATGTGTGTACTTGTTAGAGCAAGATAAATTATATGTGGGCAGTGCATCCATAATTTCTATTGCCTCCGCAACCGCTTATAACAGTAACCTACTAGTCTCATCCATAGAAGAATGAGATCTAATGACATGCATAGTGATGTCACCATTAATCCCACATAAATCCCTCACATACAGTCATACTACCCCTTCTGTCACTAGGTTCCCAACCCACAGAACAGTCATCACTCATACTCCCTATACCTGGCTCAACCCTCGGGGTCATAGGTACCTGACAAGTCCTTAGATTGAGACAAGAGAGGATACAATAGTCATCATGTCATACAAACCAATACACGATCCCATCTACGATAAATCACATGCACAATTGCTACATGGATAGGTCGAAGCCCTTAGCCCAAGGAGAATTACTCACACATAGAGATGAGATCAACAATCACAAACATTGTAATGAAAATCATAAGATTGATAGCAATAGTCTTACAATGTTGCCAATCGGAGAAGAGATCTACTATTACAAGTGGTGAAAGATGGCTATGGAGATGGAGAAGCGTTTGGAGATCTGGAGGTGGCTTTCTGGCGCGGTATGGCTTCTAGGGCGTAATGTCTTCTGTTTTCCCGTCGCCTGAGGCTTCTTTATATGGGGTCCCTTCACGAAAGTTGTTCTATATGACCTAACGGAGGCAGCACCAACTATAGGACCGAAGCTATACAGTCGGAATTTTTGCTCCGGCCGTATAGTTGGTCGTTACGGTGTCTGCCTTTGTTGGACGGCTCCTGGTTTCTTCTGGTCGAAGGAAATATCATATCTTTGACTTTAATGTAGTGATTCCCTCCTTTAAACAACATTATCTGCGCAGGAAAAATACAAGAACACATGATTGATACCCCTCTGAATATTAGCATTAGTGGTAGGGTTTAGAGATATATTTTCATCAAAAATATGATTAATATCCAATTTAAATGTGGATGTAGATGGCTATATTTTAGAGCCATCAACCTCCCCAAGCTTAAACTTGATCATCCCGAGCAAGAAAACAAAAATCAAAAAGAAACTGAACATTTAAACTGAAACAACGAGATGGTGATCTTACTCATGATTAATAGTCTCATGTTTCCTCCACTTTCATAAATCTGAAAAACTTCAGCATAGATAGAGTATGGAAAGCGTATCATACGGGTTTCATGCATCCTAATAGCGCAGCAAAATTATTGTAAGCATGGATGATTCAAATGAGTAAATTTTATTCCATGTCAAGTAATCAACTCATAGGCTTGCCTTTGAATAGTAAAGTATAATCGTGTAAATTAAGAGTGTGAGAGTTTTCATGAAAAGCATATATACTAGAGTATCTCAATTCTCCCACATCAATGAATCAAGACTTTGCAAGCACTACTTATGTATTCATTGTCCTTCAAGAATTTCAGTTTTTAAGTAACTGAGAGCATGTCCAAGATTTTTATTAGTTTATCCGGCTGTGATGGACACTCGTGGCATCACTAAGGATTTTTTTCCTTTTGCATAGTGATTACTCATAACAGCCAAAGGAGTGTTTCCATCATGATTAAAACTACCTGAGAGTGTCAAGAATCTTACCCACTATAGCATTGCTACTACAAGTGTTTAATCAACTCATAGTCGAAATCTAGGAGTTTCCTCCATGAAGATCGTTCGTAGGCTAGCGGAGTTGTTGGCATCCCATGAAGTTTGACACACATAAATCTATATCATTATTATGATTAACAAGTCAAACTTTGGCATGCTCACAAAAACCGCTAAACATTAATTCAATCGAACAAATCCTTTCAAAGAGAGCTATTAAGTCAACCACCATTTTCAGTGGTGTCAAGCGTCTCAAGAAATAAGCCTTCAAGACTAAACACTACAATACCCAAGCCTTAAATTGTGAGACTTTTTATTATTACAATTGTTTAGCAATTTTTAGGCAAGAATTGGTTAATTACGAGAGCTGGAACAAAATGACCCCAATTAAATACCCATGCAAACGACAATCTTACTATGATACAAAGTGACGTGGGCATACCCTACAGGTACTCGAGTTTGGTATATACATCCCATATATGACAGGAGCCCATAGCATTACCAGGGCCCAATACAAGATTCGAGTGACCCACGGAGACTCCGACTGCTTGCTGCACAAGGCAATATCAAAGATAGAATGTTTAAAGGGATAAACCCTAACTTGTAACCGACTCGACCAACTACCCGAGACCTAGCCTATCTATATAAAGGCTAGGAGGGGGTGACGAGGAGAACAATCACAACCCTAGTTTCCACAACCATTGTGTAACACCCTCAAATCGTCCCTATGCAAGTTTTAGCGCTTCCCGCCAAACCCGCATAGAAACGATTCAAGGACGCCCACCAGGCACTTGCGTGCGGGTGGAGAACGAAGTAATACCATTACACATTAGTCCACGATGGAACCCACATAAGATATATATACAACAACGAGTCCATCAGTCAAGAATACAGATATACTATACAAAGATCCAAATCACCTTGAAAATGATAGAGCGTCCGACTATGGACAAGATGCAAATGGGGCGAAGAGCCCTGAAGAATAACCAATGGCGTCCATATCCCTGCCCAGGCCAAGCCGGAAGGGTAACCCTGCTAACGACATCGAACTCATACCTGCTAAAAAAAAGGGGTGCCGACAAAGGGCAAAGGAAAAAGAGGAGCGTCAGTACTGAGGCCAGTACACGGCGAGGCTAGAATTCGGTGGCTCTCGCCTATATAGGTATGGTGGACTGAAGCGGCTGTGAAGCATGCACTAAACAACCTATAGAGACTCAATAAAACTATCGGCTATTAGAGAGGGATAAGAAAGACCTATCCGGAACCAACCTTATACTAACACCAATCATACCCATCCAGGTATTTCCCCCTCGAGACCAAACGAGGAAGTCAAGCCGAGGAACTCACACAGTTGGCAGTTTTATTTATTCCATTATAGTTGAAGCACTTACTAATCAGATATAGATAACATGAGTCATCCTGATAGCATAAGTAGTGGGCAGTTTTAGTTAATCATTCAGTTGTAGTTGCAGTACTTACTAGTCAGACACAATTAGCATGTGACATCCAAACCCAGTAGTTGTTGGCACTTTTATTTCATTCCATTCGAGTTGCGATACTTACTAGGGAGGTATAACATGACACGATATACCCCAGTTCCACCAGTTGTTGGCACTTTTATTATCCATTCCATTGTAGTGAAGTTGATTACTAGTCACATATTAAGTCAAATTTATAGCACTACTTTAGTTATGCTTGTCTATGAGCGAGATACTGTGCTCCAAGTCGTCCATAACTGCAGACACGGCTTTCAGAAAGATTTACCCTGCAGGGGTGCACAAATAGCAACACACACACGATCAACCTCGGAAAAACCAACTCAAAACCCAATGAGGCTTTGACGACAAAGCAATCACAGGATTCATAAAATATTTCAGGGGGCCACCCCATTAAGCTACCCGCAACGAAGTTGGCCGGCTCCGAGACGGACCCAAGGTTTGTGCCAATGGCTGTAAACGACTGGGAACCCGAAAGTGTGACTGGGCTTGTCGATACCGCGAAAACATTCCACATTCCTAAACAGTACAGGTGCTCCACGCACAATCGTAAATAAAGCAGTAAAGCATGGCATAAGTACATGATAGTAAATAAAACCCCAAACTAGTTTGTGGCCCCAAGAAATAAGAAATGAATCAAGCTCTGGCTAAGTGGGATCCATAGAGCCTCCCGTATGTGGATAGTGCGAATAATCAAGGAACAGGTATCAAGTACTCGGGGCCTACGGGACACAAGTGGACATGAAAAACCAAATAGCATATTTTGCCCACCAGTGCCTCTTTCATTAGTTATCCCAACAATTTAATAGTTGTATTTAAATTCATGATCCTCTCCACCGTAAAGCATATGACAACATTCCAACAACTATGTGGTACTTCATGACACGGGATCGCAGCTGAGCAAGTGACTACGACTCGCAAGACCATCTATCTACCAAACAACAGGTAATAGGATGTTTCCAAGGCAATATAGAGGCTGCAAGGAATATAAATGGTGCACGGAAACTAAAGCATCGCAATACGGATAGCAATAGATCAAAAGGAGGAAATAAAGACTATAAATGCAAAATAGGTAGAAAGGGGGAGATTGCTCGCCTGGGAAACACTGCCAAAGATACATTATCCGAAGGACTTGTCGATACTCGCATCCACTCAACGGCCTAATCCGTGAAGAACAAAACACTAAAAGAAACACCGGATGCAATATTTAATACTACGGCAGAAGAATCGGCATGTTTATGATATGATGCATGACATGGCAAAGATGCGATGCGCCTAGGCAATATTAAGAGGAACCGGGGTCCCGTCGATTAATTAGAAGGTTCATGTTGTTTAGATACCCCGCAATGTAAATGTTGTCTTAACAAGGCAAAACATGGCATCGGGTCGCTACACAAATTTAAATGTAGCCAATATAAGACTAGAATAGCCCGCATATAATCTCCATATTTAATTTAGGTGAATCGGTATAATGCCCTGAACCCACATGATGAGATGTATGCAAGGATGAACAATTTAAATGCAATAGATTGATATTATATATTATAAAAATAGGGGTTGGATAGGGGTCACACATCAGATATCGGTGATCTTGGTGTTCACCGGGGGTCGATGGGGTTCGGTCTTGGCGGGATTGGCCTTCAGGTTCCATGTCGACGGTCTTGTCATCGATGAAGAACTTGGTTTCACATCGGTGGTTTTCGGAAGATCTTGGCGAAAGCCGGGATCAGAGAACTTCACGGGGATTTGTACTCTTCGAGTGGCACCGATACATCCCTAAAAACCATCGACATCGAGCATACATCCACGGAACAAGGCAAGGTAGACCTTCCTGCAAACATGTTGGTAACGGGACAATGTCGAAACACTGAGCCACGAGTACCAACTAGAACCACATGCAGGAATAGAGAAAAACACTAGCATCTGGGCAACAGGTCAAACACGAAAACTTGGTGTCAACTTGACGTGAACAACAGCGAGGAGAGGATCCAGGGGGCGCTCGGTGCTCGGCGCCGGGGTGCAGAGATGAGGGTCGGTGGCTCTCAAGTGGTGGATTCCGGCAGCGTCCGCTAGCGAGCTTGGCACAACCGGAGTCGAGGTGGGGCCACGGGAGCGCGCCGAGGCAGAGAAGACAACCTGCACACGGAGGCAGCGGACGTCGGGGTGGAGGCCCCTGGTTCTCCGGCGAGGACAGCGGGGAAGCCCTGCCGACGCCCGTGGAGAGGCGGTGGAGCTCGGTTCGAGGAGGCCGGCGAGGTTGTCCCGGAAGGAGGACGACGGGCGGCGTGGGGTCGCAGAGAGAGAGAGACAGCGGACGGCAGCAATAGCGCACCGGACGGGCAGGGCTCAACGGCCGGCAGCGCGAGAACGACGAGGAAGGCAGCCTCGCTGATGGCGGCGGGGCAGAAGACGATGGCGCGGCGGCAGTTGGACGATGGAGGTGGGGAGCTCGGGTCGGAGGAGAGCACCGCTGCAGCGGCAGAGCTGGGAAGAAGGGAGGCGGCGGCTCCAGACGAGGCCGCGGGCTCCTGGCGGTGGATGAGGATGGGTGGGAGGAGCGGGGTGAGGGATGGGGATCATGAGGTGGGTCGCAGAGGATCGAGGTAGAGTCGCTCGGGGACAGAGGAGGATACGGGTCTCGTGAGCGGTCGTGGTGGGGCCAGCCGTGGGGTGGGGCCAGGCGGGTTGGTGGACACAGTTTGAACATGGGGTGAGAGTAGGGCGATGCAGGAGCGTGTCAAGGCGCTGTGTACGCCGCTGAGTGCTGCGTGCGTGGCAGCCTAGGGGAGTGGCTACGGCAGGTGGAGGCAGTGGCTGGGAATAGGTGGGGTGTGGGATCAGGGTAGATTAGGGTTTAGTTTCGGTTGGGTAGTAGGTGGCTGGTTGGGCCTTTAGGGCCTGGCCAGCTACCTCCCTAAAAATACTTTTATTTCTTTATTTTTATTTTAGAATATTTTTGTAAATAGTTTTTAGACAAATAAAAGATCCACAGAAGATCGGGGTTTATAGTTTGAAATAAATATGTTAGAAAACAAAGGTGGGCTTTTAGAAAATAGTTTTAGACAAACCATGCATGATGATGACGATGCTCAAATGCAATGTGGCATGATGACATGAGCATGCGGTCATGATGATGCAATGCACAAAAACACAACGATTTTCTAGTAGTGGTTTTAGTGGGGTGCCACAAATTGCCAGATTGCATCTGCGCACTCCTATAACCTTCAATTCCCTTGATAATTCCAAGAGTAGACAAGCAGGAGTAGGGACCTCTATGAGGCCTGAACCTGGGTAAACCTTGCATCCCTGTGTGCTTGTTTGCTAGCCGATTGATGCGTCCAACACTCCCTCCTTCTCCAAAACCCAAGTCCATAACAATGGGCATTGATGAGTTAATCCCTCGTCAATTGGCGCCGTCTGTCGGAATTTGGAGTGCTTATGTCGCTGCTTCTTTGGCCCGTCAACCGTAATCTACAACTCTGCAACAGCGGAGATTCGCCAGCTCTTCGGCGCTTTCGACTTCACTATCCACACGCCGGCCACTCGCTCGGCTTTCGAGTCCGTGGGCGATGGGATCGGCCTGGCGATCGGGAGATTATGCTTCCAAGTTGGTCAGCTAGGCACACTTCGCCTCCCTAACCAGCCGACGGTCACTGCGATTTCTCCAGCATTATGGTTTCCACCACCAATCGGCACCCTGAGCGAGCTCAACGCCCCGACAACAGTTGGGGCACGGACAGCGACAGCAGTCGCGTATCCAATCTCGGTGACCTAGCCATAGAGGATGGAGCCTACGGCTCCGGATCTGAAAGTTTTGGGAGCAACAGCTTCCCCAATCATGTCATGTGCGCTACCATCAACGCAGGTGACACCGGTGTCAATCGCAACAACACCGGTACTGGGCCAACCAACGGCAAAATAGGTGGCCCCACCAACGGCGCGCCCACCAACAATGGGACAGAAGGGGACCCAAACCTCACGGCGAATGAGCGCACCGAAGAGCGCGTGCTGATCAAGCTCAACAACAACGAGTGGGCCCGCTATCGAGAGGCTCTGCGGGGCAATCCCCTCCCCTTGAACCCATCGCAACAAATGCTGATGGGTTACCACTGGCTGCTTAAAGAAGAGTACAAGCGCCAACAAGAAGTAATCGCGCAACTCAACGCGCGTAGGAAGGCAGCAGACGAGTCAAACCTTTGACAGGCTCAACTCTCCATGGGAGGATCCTCCTCTAAAGGCAACAACTACGTGGCCGCCAAACGGCGATCTCGACTGGCCCACCTCACCGACAAGGAGCGAAAAGAAGCCGCGAAAGTCCTTGACTTCGGCTCCATGACGATGGACACGCGGGGCAACATGCTCCCAAAGACACCACAAGCAGCGGTGACAGCAGCCACCATGTACCTCCTCAACAACCAGCCACCAGCTGGGGATCCGCGAGCTGCCATGCACCGATCTACGATCGTAGGCTTGGGCTAGTCGAAGATGCCCTCATCAAGGAGCCAACACCGGAGCTAAAGAAAACTAAAGCTCAAGACAATTAATACTATTCATACTCCTCCAGCGACAACAACCACGATCTGTCACGACGACGTCGCTCACAGCGGCATGACCACGACTACGACGCGTGTGATGACATCATGCAGCGCAAGGTCGACAAGATGCACGCAAGGCATGCTCACTCGACGGACTCGGAAGACGACGAGGTAGAGCTCTGCGATGCCAGATGTTTCACTAGAGCCATTAGGAATAAGCAAATGCCTAAAGGGTTCAAGCTCCCATCGGAGAACCCGAAATTTGACAGCCTACAGGTCCCAAAGATTTGGCTGGAAGATCACATCTCCTCCGTCAGGCTGCATGGCGGAAACTCAAGCACGACCATGCAATGCCTACAGCTGCAGGGCGCCGCCCGCGCATGGCTCAAAAATCTCCCGCGCGGATCAATTTGTAGCAGGGAAGAGCTGGTCTACAACTTCGTGCGCAACTTCAAGGGCACTTACAAAAGGCCCGCATCAATCGAGGAGCTAAGAGGCTGCCACCAGAGGTCTGGCGAGTCGCTACGCTTGTACATCCAGAGATGGTCCATAATCAAGAACGCCGTACAAGATATATCTGAGGATCTGATACATTGCAAATGTATCTATAATTTTTGATGTTCCATGCTTGGTTTTATCTACTTTCTTATGTTTTGTCCACACTTTGGAGTACTTTTCATATGATTTCTTGGACAAACCTGTTAACAAGAGCCATAGTGCCAGTTGCCTGTTTTCTGCTGTTTTTGGTTCCAGAAAGTCAGAAAATGAATATTCTCGGAATTGGACGGGACAAAAGCCAATATGCCTATTTTTCTCGGAGACTCATGGAGCCAGAATACGAGACGGAGAGGGGCCATAGGGTGGCCACACCACCCCATGGCGCGGGTCCCCCCAGCCGTGCCAGGGCATGGTGTGGGCCCCTGGCTGGCCACCGACCTTGCCTCCTTCGCCTATAAGAGCCTCCCGATACCAAAACCCTAGATAGTCAATCAGAAATCCACGAAAAGTTCCATAGCGCCGCCGCCACCAAAGGGGAGATTTGGGGGACAGAAAGACTCTGTTCCGGCACCCTGCCGGGACGGGGAAGTGCCCCTGGAGTCTTCTCCATCGACCTCTACCACCATCTCCATCACCATTGATGATTCCCATGATGAGGAGGGAGTAGTTCTCTCTCGAGGCTAAGGGTTCTACCGGTAGCTATGTGTTCATCTCTCTCTCTATGCATGATCATATTGTGATCATGAGCTTTGTAATCAAGTAGATCTACCTTGCTACTCAAGTGCTTTAATAGATCTCTGATCTCCCCATGTGTGTCAAAGTGACAGCATGCACACCATGGTGGAACTTAGGCTAGAGATTACAAATACTTGTTATGAGTTATATTTGGAGTTGGATGTCTTTATGAAATTGTGGTGTTTGTTGGAACCATCTAGTACTCAAGGTGACAGTGCGGGGTTTTCTAGATGGGAAAGACTTACTTTGAGGTGTGTTGTTATAGCCCTACCATCAATTAGAGTGTTCAACCGGACAGTAGTTAAGAGTAGCATCATAAAGCGAAGATATCTATATGAGAGAGTGTTCACTATTGAAAGTATGATCCCTAGGCCTTGTTTCTAAGCATTTATACACCATTTGCAACTAGATCTGTTACGTGTTTGCTTGCTTCCATCCTCTTTTCCACGCCATCAAGCTCTTTTCTATCACCGTTACCACTTATAATTATCTATACCACTTGTATTTCACTATCTTTTCACCGAACTAGTGCACCGATACACCTGACAAGTGTATTGGGTGTGTTGGGGACACAAGAGAGTTCTTGAATATTGATTGCAGGGTTGCTTGAGAGGGGATACCTTTGACCACTTCCTCCCTGAGTTCGATAAACCTTGGGTGATCCACTTAAGGGAAAACTTGCTGTTGTTCTACGAACCTTTCCACTTGGAGGCCCAACAACAGTCTACAAGAATAGAAGTGCGTAGACATCAAGCTATTTTCTAGCACCGTTGTCTGGTAGGTAAGGTAAAAGGTATTCACACCGGAGGATTAAAGAAGAAGAACCTCCCACGGCAAACGCCTATTTTCTGGCGCCGTTGCCGGGGAGGTAAGGTAAAAGGTACTCACATCCTCCGGTGTGAGTGCTCGAAGTTATTTCCTTTAGATTCTGCAATTTTGCCTTTTTGTTTCTTGTTTTCACTAGTTAGGCTTAATGGAAAACAACAACAAAATTAGAGAGCTTTATAGTATTTATCTTGAGTTAGGACATGAAGTTTATTTGCATGCTAATAGCAATGTTGTTAATATGAACTCTTTGGACACCATTATTTCTAATGCTATGGAAAAGTCTAAGCCTGGGGATGCTAGTTTTTTTGAAAATGATCTTTTTAGTCCCCCAAGAATGGAGGAGAAAATTTACTTTGATGATACTATACCTCCAATATATGATGATTACAATAATGAATATGATATTTTTAGTCCACCTACTATTGAGGAGAAAATTCATTATGATTACAATTTGCCTCCTATATTTGATGATTATGGTGATGAAAATAATAATGATAGCTATTTTGTTGAATTTTCTCCCACTACAATCAATAATAATGACTATGTTTATGTGGGGAGTATTAATTCTTTTATGCATATGGCTCATGATAAGAATGTTTCTTGTGATAGTTATATTGTTACTTTTATTCATGATGCTATTGAAAGTTATTATGAGAGAGGGAAACATGGTTTTATGTGTCTCAAAAATATTAAGTTTCCCCTTTTTATGTTGAAAGTCTTGAAGTTGCACTTGTTTTTATTTACTATGCTTGTTGCTTTGTGCTTTCATGACTTGTTTCTTTACAAGATTCCTATGCATAGGAAGTAGGTTAGACTTAAATGTGTTTTGAATTTGCTTCTTGATACTCGCTTTTACTTCAATTCATATTTTTTTATGTGAGCATCTTCTCAAACTATCATGCCTAACTTAAAGGCGTTAAAGAGAAGTACTTATTGGGAGATAACCTAAAAGTTTTAGATGAGTCTTGGAAGTTATTACTTCAATAATGACCGCTCCTTATCCTTTTTATTTGCTTTTTGTGCCAAGAGTAACCTCTAATGAGAGATAAGTAATGATTGGGAAAGTTGTTGTCCCGAAACAGATTTCTGTGCTTCACCATGAACATTCGTGTAAAATCTCTGAACGTCTTTTTGTGGCGTGAATTTTTGTGCTTCTGCCCCAGGTTGTTCTCTAACTTTCGTTAGTTCAATACTTTTCGATTTGAGCAACAGAAGGTCTTCGAAAAATTCGTCTTTACCTACTGGTCTGTTTTGACAGATTTCTGCCATTATTTGCATTTGCTTCTTGTTGGTTCCTTTTTTGAGTTCTTTTGGGGAATTGAGCTTTTTGAGGGAAGTGCTACAGTAGCTTGTGTTTTAATGGAAGTTTATTGGTGTTAGAACTGAACCTTAAGACTAATTATCTTGAGTGCACTAATGTTGCTAATAAAGATTGTGTGAAGTTTTGTATGAAGGAAAAATTTCAGGTGTATGGAAGGAATGAGTAATGAGATGAAGGATGGACTAAATCTCAAGCTTGGGGATGCCACGCATGTCACCCCAAGAAATATCCAAGAAGTACAAGCGTCCAAGCTTGGGGATGCCCAAGGCATCCCCCTCTTCATCAATATAAATCCCCAGTTTCTTCCAGACGCTTCATTTTTATTGTTTCATGCACAGTTGTGTTGTTCTTGGAGCGTCTTCTTTTTCGTTTTTGTTTTGGTTTTTCGTGTGCTTTGTTTTCTTAGTTTTCTGAATAAATTGGTTGGCCCCCTCTTTCATACATTGGTTTGCAAATAGTTTGGTTTGGATTGGAAAAGAGTAGGAAGGTTCGTGCTTATGTGGTAAAAAGAGCTCATTTTTTACTGTGGCCTATTCTCTGTCATGCCATGCTTGATATTGTTTTGGCTTTATGCTTAGTATTCTTTGTTGTAGCATGACTTTTTATAAACAATTGAGATTTCTTAATGTGCCTTGGATGAATCATGCGTTGTTTTAGCATATCAAAGCATAGTATAGTGGTATTCTCCTTTGATGCTTTATTTGGGTTGACTTGGCGCATGCTCACACCATGTTATGACTATCTCAAGTCACCATAGCCTTTATGATCCTTTAGTTTTCAACTTGTAGTATCACTTTATGGTTTGATCAATGATGTTTTGTCACTCTACATGATTATGGCCATTATTGCTCTCTTAGTTTGTCGCTCCTTGTCTTTTGCTAGCCTCCACAACCAAGTATGAGTTCCACTCATGCATCCAACTCCCTAAACCAAGTTATTACAAAGAGTCCATCATACCTACCTATTAGCTTATGCTATTCCAAGTATATTCATGCTTTTGTTTACCTTACAAATTAAACTTGTTATGAGAAAACTAGTGATTAAAGCTCTCACGATCTTGATGGCACACTTTACTTTTCTTGCCCTTAATAAACTTGAACCATTGTGTTGTCTATGTTGTTTTTTCTTGCACTTATTTATTGGGAATTAGCAGAACCGTGCTTTCATGTGGAACGCTTTCAACATTGCACTTGGTACTTGTACCTAGTTGATATCATGCTCTGTTGTATATGGATGTCGTCAGTGTGAAATGAAAGGGGAGCTTGTAAGTCCATGGAGTTATGTATATGTGTTAGAGAAACGCTTGGGCCGCTAGTCTAATCCATGCTGACATGGTGGAAACCTGCAGCGTAACCATAATGAGTTGTCTATGAAGCATTCTTCTAATAAAAAAAGAGTCCTATATTGAGAAAAAAGAGAAAAGAGAAAAACATGAGATTGTGAAAAGAGGAAAGAGAGAAAAAAGCACCATATTCCCATGGTAAATAAGAAGATTGCTGAGATGCTCGTTGTTTGCTTGCCTTGTCATTTTGATATGGGGATTCTTCCGTATCTTCGGGCAAGGGGTGCCCCGTTGGCGGTTCTCTATGATACACATGTACTTACAATGACAAGAACTTACCGGTGACTAAACTTGAGTAGCATGAGGAGCGGTCCTCGTATACAAGGGACATGAGATTTCTAACTTATACTTCGTCAGGCATGTACACCATAGTTTGTTCACTTTAACCTTAATCACTTCAAGATGCTTATGATAGGGGCCATGAGAGCTGAAAGCTATAAGTACCATAATTTTTGGAAGCATAGTGGCCATTCTTAGTTGTAAGTGTATTGTCCCAAGACTACATGATTGATGCATAACTTGATATTTCTTGTTTTAAACTATTTGTATCTAGTCACTCTTATGAACTTTGAAGGTGTCCTATGCATTTATATTTGCTACTCTATGAGGGACAAGCTGAATACTATTATGCTATGATTTCTTTATGTTAATCAAACAAACGTCTTGCAAAGCATTGTTATTCATGAATCTTTTGTTTGTGCCTTTTCATGTTGCATCATAGTTTCTTTGTCTTATTGCTAGAACTTTGTCTTTCATGTTATGATTGAAGTACTATGATCCCAGCTTTGAATGTTTTACAAATACTTTGATCAAGTTTATGATGGTGCATGTCACCTCAAAAATTATTCTTTCTTTTTATCACTTACCTTCTCGAGGACGAGCAGGAGTTAAGCTTGGGGATGTTGATACATTGATGTTCCATGCTTGGTTTTATCTACTTTCTTATGTTCTGTCCACACTTTGGAGTACTTTTCATATGATTTCTTGGACTAACATATTAACAAGAGCCACAGTACCTGTTGCCTGTTTTCTGTTGTTTTTGGTTCTAGAAAGTCAGAAAATGAATATTCTCAGAATTGGACGGGACAAAAGCCAATATGCCTATTTTTCCCGGAGACTCACGGAGCCAGAATACGATACAGAGAGGGGCCACAGGGTGGCCACACCACCCCATGGAGCGGATCCCCCTGGCCGCGCCAGGGCATGGTGTGGGCCCCCTGGCTGGCCACCGACCTTGCCTCCTTCGCCTATAAGAGCCTCCCGATACCAAAACCCTAGATAGTCAATCAGAAATCCACAAAAAGTTCCACAGCGCCGCCACCACCGAAGGGGAGATTCGGGCGACAGAAAGTCTCTGTTCTGGCACCCTGTCGGGACAGGGAAGTGCCCCAGGAGCCTTCTCCATCGATCTCCACCACCATCTCCATCACCATTGATGATTCCCATGATGAGGAGGGAGTAGTTCTCTCTCGAGGCTAAGGGTTCTACCGGTAGCTATGTGTTCATCTCTCTCTCTCTATGCATTATCATATTGTGATCATGAGCTTTGTAATCAAGTAGATCTACCTTGCTACTCAAGTGCTTTAACAGATCTCTGCTCTCCCCATGTGTGTGAAAGTGACAGCGTGCACACCATGGTGGCACTTAGGCTAGAGATTACAAATACTTGTTATGAGTTATATTTGGAGTTGGATGTCTATGAAATTGTGGTGTTTGTTGGAACCATCTAGTACTCAAGGTGACAGTGTGGGGTTTTCTAGATGGGAAATACTTACTTTGAGGTGTGCTGTTATAGCCCTACCATCGATTAGAGTGTTCGACTAGAGAGTAGTTAAGAGTAGTATCATAAAGAGACGATATTTATATGAGAGAGTGTTCACTAGTGAAAGTATGATCCCTAGGCCTTGTTTCTAAGCATTAATACACCATTTGCAACTAGATCTGTTACGTGTTTGCTTGCTTCCATCTTTATTTCAGTTTGCCTTTAGTCTTTTCCACGCCATCAAGCTCTTTTCTATCACCGTTACCACTTATAATTATCGATACCACTTGTATTTCACTATCTCTTTGCCAAACTAGTGCACCTATACACCTGACAGGTGTATTGGGTGTGTTGGGGACACAAGAGACTTCTTGAATCTTGATTGCAGGGTTGCTTGAGAGGGGATACCTTTGACCACTTCCTCTCTGAGTTCGATAAACCTTGGGTGATTCACTTAAAGGGAAACTTGCTGCTGTTCTACAAACCTTTGCACTTGGAGGCCCAATAACTGTCTACAAGAATAGAAGTGCGTAGACATCAGGATCGCGCAATCGACGCGTTCAACGACGATGTTCGTTGCAGAGAACTCAGGTAGGAGCTAGGCCGCTCGAAGCCCAAAACAATCGACCACTTGATGGAGATTGCGAATCGGTGGGCCGAGGGAGAGGACTCGATGAAAAATCTCGTCTACTCCGATGATGACGACGACCTCGGGCACAGACGTGATCGCCGAGGGAAACGTCAAATGCACGTCTACGAGGATTGCAAAGAGGTCAACATGGTCACAGCCGGCTATGCCGACAAACGCGACGACAACCGCAACAGCAGATACCGAAGCGATGGATACCTCGATAGCGGGAAAACCACACAAGTGTGGATGCACTGCACTCACGATGAGGCACCTGGACTATCCATCCAGGACAAATTGTCCAGACCGTGCAACGTACACTTCTACATCGACAAGCACGAAGGCAAGAAAAAGTCCAGCCACCTTATGAAAGACTACCGCGAGCTCCTAAAGCTCCACGAAGGCCTGGCCTAGATGAATCGTGACATGATCAACCAGCGATACGGATCTGCCCCGACGCTGTGGCTCACAGAGCACCACCACCACCACCTAGACCACCACCACCTGCGACTGCGACAGTCCAGAACCATGGAGGCGAACCATACCCGCGAGCGCTGGTTAACATGGGGATGATCCAAAAAGAACGCCCCTCAAATCGAGTGCAGAAGGCTATCACTCGCCAAGTTAATCTGGCGATAAACTCTCCGCCCTCCACCACTGAGTACCTCAGTGGAAGCGAGTCCTGCATCACCTTCGACAAGCGCGACCATCCGCGCCAAGTACCTCGCCTAGGCCACTGTCCCCTCATACTTGAGGCACAAATCGGAGGCTTCGATATGAGTCGCATCTTCATGGATGGCGGAAGCAGAATCAACCTCATGTTCGCATGTACCTTGCACTCAATGAGAATCCCTCTGACATATCTGGAAGTTTCCGACACAATGTTCCGTGGCATCGTCACAGGGAAGGGCATATACCCCTTGGGCAAGATCAACCTCAACATCATCTTTGGCACGCTGCAAATATTTCGGCGAGAGCGCATTGACTTTTAAGTCGTCTACTAGCCTTCACAATCCACTGCATCCTCGGACGTGTCGTGTTCGCGAGGTTCATGGCGGTACCACACTGCGCCTATTTGCAGATGAAGATGTCAGGCCCAAATGGCGCCATCATAATCAATGGAAGCTTCGAGAGGTTTTACAGCTGCAACAGGGAATTCAACAGAATCTCCCAGTCCTTCGGCATGCAAGAGGAACTCGCAAATTTGAAGGAGACGATAGACAATAGTCTGCCTCCCCTGAATAAGCCAAGATCACCCTACCTATCCTTCAACTCGTCTGTGCATACCAAGAAAGTCCAGGTCCACCCAACGGACCCGACCAAGACGGCCCTCATCACCAACAACTTGAGTCCCACATAGGAACTCACGCTCGTCAAATTCCTCCGTGAGCGCTGGGAAATCTTCGCCTAGTGTCCAGCGGACATGCCAGGAGTTCCTAGGGAATTTGCTAAGAACTCACTCAACGTGAATCCAGACACAAGGCCAGTGAAGCAAACAATACATCGATTGTCTAAACCAAGAGCAAAAGCAGTTGGTATGGATGTCAACAGACTCCTCGACGCTAATTTCATACGCGAGATCAAGGAAAGCACCTGGCTCGCAAATCCAGTGCTTGTGCCTAAAAAGGACACGGATATCCTACAGATGTGCGTGGACTTCACCTCTTTTAACAAGCACTGCCCGAAGGATCACTTCCCGTTGCCACGGATCGATCAAATAATCGACTCCACTGCAGGATGCGAGCGCCTCTGCCTCCTCGACACCTACTCAGGGTACAATCAGATTCGAATGAAGGAGCAAGACCAAGAGAAAACGGCATTCACAACACCCTTTGGTGTGTTCTGCTATAATACGATGCCCTTCGGGCTAAAAAATGTAGGAGCCACTTATCAGCGGTGTATGTAGGCCTGCCTCAAAAACCAGCTTGGTCGCAATATCCAAGTCTACATCGACGACATCGTTGTCAAAACCAAAGAGGAAGCCGCGTTACTCGACGATCTCCGCAGGACCTTCGATAACCTCGACCGCTTCCGGATCAAGCTCAATCCGTACAAATGTGCCTTCGGCGTACCATCTCGGCAACTACTCGGATATCTCATCTCCGCGAGGGGGATCGAGGCAAACCCGAAGAAGATAAAGGCCATACTAGCCATGGAGAAGCCGAAGAACGTAAAAGGCGTCCAACAGCTGGCTGGGCGAATTGCGGCGCTCAGTCGATTCATCAGTCGAATGGGCGAAAAGGCACTGCCCTTCTACCAACTTATCCGTAAAGCTGACAAGTTCGAGTGGACAGACGAAGCGCAAGAAGCATTCGAAGACCTGCAGCGTCTACTATCCACCTCGCTAGTATTGGTCACGCCTCGCGAAAAGGAGCCGCTGTTGCTATACATATCCACCACGAACTAGGTGGTCATCATTGTGCTCATGGTGGAGCGAGCCGAAGAAAACAAGGTCCACGGGGTTCAGCGCCCAGTATACTACCTCAGCGAGGTGCTCACGCCAACAAAGCAGTGGTACCTGCACTACCAGAAGATGGTGTATGGCGTCTTTATGAGAGCCAGGCGATTGTGCCACTACTTCCAGGAGCACCCAATCGTGGTGGTAAATGATGCCCCACTCGGGCACATACTCAATAATCCTGACTCCACTAGAGGAGTCGTGCTCTGGGGACTCGAACTGTCTCCACGAGACATCACATACGAGAAGCACGACGCAATCTAATTGCAACTTCTCCTAGACTTCCTCGTGCGCTGGATGGAGAACCAGCTCCCCGACAAGCCATACATGTACTACCTTTAGATAATGCACTTCGACAGGTCCAAGCGAAAGGACAGAGCTGGCGTAGGTGTCATACTGACATCGCCCCAAGGAGAAAGATGAGGTACGTTCTGCGAATGTAGTTCACAGCCTCCAACAACGAAGTTGAATACGAAGCCTTGATCCATGGAATGCGGATGGCGAAAGCCTACGGTGCCAAGAGACTCGTCATCTACGGCGACTCCAAACCGGTGGTCAATCAAACAATGCACGAGTGTGACGTCCTGAGTGACAACATGATTGCCTACCGTGACCTCTACGACACACTCGAGGGAGACTTTGATGACTGCGAGCTACGGCACGTTGGTCGCGAAAGTAATGAGGAGGCAGACATACTCACCAACATCGGCCCCACCTATGCCCCAATACCACCTGGAGTATTTCTAGAGTGTATCTGCGAATGCTCAATAAAACCCAAGGCTTTAGCGAAGAAGACAAGCATGCCAACGGACTTAGGGGCTACACCACCGAACGAGCCAGTGACACTCGATGACACAGAGCCAGACACAGGACTCGAAGGTCCCATGGAAGTCATCATGATCGAGCCATCCTGGACACAACCATATGTTACATACTTGCTCAGCAAAAGGTTGCCATATGACCATACTAATCCGTGCCATATAGCGCGATGATCCAAGGCATTCCCCCTTATCAATGGCGAACTATACAAACGTAGCATCATAGGAGTTCTTCAGCGGTGCGTCTCCAACGGGGACGGAAGAGCCATCCTCCTCGACATACACGAAGGCACTTGCGGGCACCACGCCGGTAGTCGTGCTCTAATCTCCAAAGCTCTACGAGCTAGATTCTACTGGCCAACGGCCATGCCCGACGCCAAAGACATCGTTCAGCACTGCAATGCTTGCTAGCGATTCGCAGACAAACTGCACACACCTGGCGTAGAGCTTAAACCAATACCAGTGGCTTGTTCCTTCACACAATGGGGACACGACATGGCCGGCAAGCTCCCTAGATCCTCGCGAGGAGGATACATCTACCTCCTAGTCACGGTCGACAAATTCACCAAGTGGATCGAGGCCATGCTGGTGACGAATGAATCAGGAGCCAGCGCCGTCAAGTTCTTCGAGTCCATCGTCTACTATTTTGGGGTGCCACATAACATCATCACGGATAATGGAACAAACTTCACCTCCAAGGAGTTCCAGGAATTCTGCGAAAACCTGGGAATTAACATTAGCTATGCCTTGGTGGCCCACCCTCAGACCATCGGTCAAGTCAAAAAAGTTAACGACCTCATCCGCGGCGGAATCAAGAAAAGGCTCCTCCGGCCACTCGAACAAGCTGTCGGGTGCTGGCCAGACGAGCTACAATCGGTACTTTGGAGCCTGCGCATAACTCCAAATAGCTCCATAGGCTACACTCCGTTCTTCATGGTGCACGGTGCTGAAGCGGTACTACCTGGAGAAGTACGTTACAAAGCCCC
The DNA here is from genome assembly GCA_910589775.1 of Avena eriantha. Lineage (NCBI taxonomy): Eukaryota > Viridiplantae > Streptophyta > Magnoliopsida > Poales > Poaceae > Avena > Avena eriantha. Next base: position 317,357,506 of record OU342741.1, read on the forward strand.
GCAGGAGGTTGCATCCAATGAGAAAGAGTCAACTGTCGCACTCGAAGACTTCGTCGACCTCCTCGATGAGGCACGCGAGATTATAGCAGAGAGATCCACGATCTACCAGCAGAGCCTCTACAACTACCACAGTAGAAGGCTATGCCCTAGATCCTTCGTCGAAGGAGACCTGGTCCTGCTACTGAAGCAACAAGGGCACCTCAAGTTCGAGTCCCCTTGGGAAGGACCTTACGTGATTACTGAAGTAATCTCAGGTGGCGCCTATCACCTTAAAGATTTCAAGAGTAGAGTTGCATACTCCAACCCCTGGAACGTCGCTCAACTGTTCTGTTTCTACCCTTAGATGTTTTTACTTTACAAATAAGGCTATTCAACTAAGCTACTTAGCCACACATTGTACCTCGTGATGTTCTGCGAATAAATAAAGCTAAGTGCCCCAAACCTTGTATCTTTTTGTTTTACTGACAATTACACCACTCGGGGGCTGCGCCGCCCTTTATAACTTGTTCCATGAACAACACAGTATCCTAAGTAGCTGACGCACAATCAATCGAACCCTTGATAATACCAATCCAGCTGCAACGCACCTGACGGGTTGGCAAGGTGCTGAGATGAACACATGTCAGGCTAACAAAAAGGAACTGTACCCTACAATACTCTCAAAAAATATACAAGCTACCAAGCTCTTTACACATTAATGGGTATCAAACATACCCGCCATAGTTATATGAATTTTACAACACTTATACATCTATGTGCAGGATACACTATTGTTGCAAAAGGAGAACACTTGTTTGCTCCTCAAGGAAATCTACAATATCCTCAGTTGGCTGGTCAACCTCTTGATAGTGCGGAACCATATTCCAAGTCATCCCTTCAGGCGGCGGCGGTGGTCCAACGGTAACAGATGTGACGTCCACATCTGGCCGATGCAGTCAAATCAGCGACAATGCAGCCTTGGCACCAGCGACCAGCTACTGGCACATGCACTCATGAACCATGCTGATATCCTAAAACTTCACCAGAAGAGCCAACAGACTTGAGGGCACAACATCCAGCAGAAACATCGTCCTATAAATACACTTCAAGCATGATTGCACTTTCTTCAAATAATAAAGCACTCGCGACGCACGATCTTGCAATGTCGCCAATGCGACTGCACGATCGTGGTCCACCTAGAACTACCCACTAGCCTGCAGCTGCTCCTGGGTTAAGTCATTCGTTCGAATGGAAACCTAGTCCTTCTCATTCTCCGGATGACGAGCGCTAATAACTATAAAAGCAAGAACAAAGTATAAATACAAGGCATCACTGCGAATGGCTAAAGAAAAGATAAGAAGATAGAGAGCTAACATTTAAATTGCTCGTTCAACTATGCAACTTCATCCAGGAGATACTTCTCGCGAGCGGTAGCCTTCTCGGCCTTCGACTTCCACACATCCGTGTTACCGTAGACAATGGGAAACTCCCGCTCCAACTGCTTTATACAGTCGCGCAGTCGCGAGAGCAGTGATACCTCCTCCACCTTAGAACGCGGTTACGCTGCGGTTTCATCGATGGGAGGATATTCATGAGGATCACTCGAAGGACCACTCAAAGTACCCTATTACAACCAAGTAAGAGGAAAATGAGAACAATCATACATCGATAAAACAAAAAGGGGCGGACTACATTCAAATTTGGCAAAAGTATCAACAGGGGCACCTCGGAAAACATGGTTCAACAAAAGGAAGCTAAACTATTACAAGTGGTAGCTAAGGAATGATTTGCTTCTTCGACTTGGACTTCGACTTCGAGGGCTTCCTCGAATCCGTGGCAGTCTCTGATGCCACAGACTTTCTGGTGGTAGCCCTAGACGCTGCAGCATTTGTCGCTTTCACTCGTCGTAGGTCCTCAGAATATTTGGCGACTGTCTCAATGAGACGAGGCCCATATTTACTACGTCTAGTGGCGAAAGGCTAGAAGACTACCTGTTGACCATCTACATCGACATGCATCGCCTCGGAGATCGCGCTCAGGTCCAACTCTGCACCATGTGCTTGTGCCATAGCGAGTGCCATAGTGGCGCTACCAGACCGCTGTGCATTCTTGAAGTCCATTGGGAAGACTTCTACGAAGGACTCCACCAAGCCATCAAGAGTTTCGATTAAACTGGCCTTAGGAACCATATCCTCATGGAGGAGGCTCAGCACGCCTTTGGCCTTCCCAAGCGTATCCTGGAGGGAGACACTGTGGTCCTTGACTATAGCCAGGGCGCTAGCCAAGGCATCCGCACGGCGCAAGGCCTGTGCGTTGAAGCTTACGCCGACGGCATCTACATACACATGGTATTAGCACGGCGACATGAAATAAAATAGGGAAAAACAGAAATGAAGTTGAACAATACCTGAGAGAGATTTCGCAATCGAGAAAAGTTGTTCTTCGAACAACTTCTCCCTTTTGGCACTAGAAGCACGCAGGTCTTCCTCGCATTTCTGCGACTCCTCTAGAGCCGCGACTGCCTTATCGCGCTTTTTCTCCGCTGCGGCAAGTCCCTTCTCGAGGGAAGTGACACAACGGAGAAGCTCATTATGCTCACCTACAAAGGACAGAGCATGACAACAACTCAGTTTACAAATTGCTACATAAGCAAAGCAAAGAGAAAATATTAGTACAAACCTTGGACTGCGTGGTGGCGATTATCCAGCAGGGCATGTTGTCGACCCACGGCAAGGATTTGCTCTGCAAGGTGAGTGGAATCCTTCACGATAGGTTACACCAAAAGAAATGAAGATTCAACGTTGAGAAAAGGCACAAATTCACAATTCGACTACTAGTGGCAAAAGATACTTATGTGTTCCTCTAGGGACTCTGAAGATTCCCATCGAGTGGGCGTCCATGCAACCATCTGGTGTCCCCATTATGAGTTGGCACCGGAGTGGGCCGCCATCGAAGGAGAAGGCGACCATACGGCCACCTCCTTGTTCTTGGAGTTTGCGACTCCGGATTCTTTCACAAATTGGCAGTGTCGGAAGATGATGACACCGTTTGACTGGAAATGTGACCAGTATCACTTCAGAAGAGAAACTTCAAGGAGAACAAGATGAACTCGCAAATATAACTTACCCGTCAAACTTGTCCAGGTCGAAGGAATCATCTGACGACTCCTTCGGCAACCTCAGCTTCTTCCGTGCAGGAGGAGCCATGGAACGTACAGGCATGGCGGGGATTGGCTCTTCTGCAGCAGCAGGAGGACCCTCCGACATCGTCGGCGAGGAGGCATCCGAATCCTCACTACGGGAGCGTTTGCGAGTCCCGTGGTCACTGGACTCGGGGCTTCCTCCTCTTCCTCCATGCGGACCGTGGAGCCCGACTCGCCTTCTTCATCCACCTCGCGAGGAATAATCCCTTCAGGTCGAGGAGGCAAGTTGGTGGCCACAGCCTAGTCCTAACAAATAGGAAAAGCATCAGTATACAAAAGCACTTGATAAGCAATTGAAAAATCTCGAACACTTCATCGGAAAACACTACCTCAGGTGAAGGATTGTTGGGGTCGAAAGGAGGCACGACTGACTCGCCTGGGAGATACTCCTTGGAGGTGTACTTGGTCACCAGCCGCAACCTCCTGTCCACCTCACCCAAAGAAATGCCCTCCGCAGATATGCGAGTGACATCGCCAGTGCCAATCCACCGGTACATCGGATGGGCTCTGGCCTGCAGAGGCTGAACACGGCGGCGCAACCACGTGCGAATGATTTTAGCGCCACATTCCTCTTTGCCTATTGAGCTTTCGAGGTTGCAGACATGCTGATACAGCATCTCCATCTCCTCAGATTCGCCAAGCATCACGATGTTCTTCCAGGATTGCCTCCTCTTGCAGACCGCCACGGGATCAAAGGGCGCAAGTCCGTAGTGCTCTCCGTCGGCCTTCTGGTCGCGGATGTAGAACCACTCATCTCTCCATCCTTGGACAGACGTGGTGAGTTTGAAGTCGAAATAAGTGACAGAGGAGTCGACGTGGATCCCGCAGCCTCCTACATCGTAGACTACCGAACCCGACCCCTACTGACGTTTGATCTTGAAGAGTTTTTTAAAGAGGTCAAAGTGTGGCTCGATTTCGAGCCAGCACTCGGAAAGAGTGAGGAAGCAGGCAATGTGGAGAGTAGACTTTGGGGACAGCTGGTGCAGCTAGAGCCCGTAGAAGCAAAGAAGACCCCTAACAAACGGATGCAGGGGGAGAGAGAGACCGCGAATGACGGACATTACTCGGAAACCCACAGGAGGACTGGGGATTACCTCGTCACCAGGGATGCAAGAGTCATCCTCAATAAGGGCGCCATCTTGGCACTGGGTGAACAGCTCCGATGGCTTGATGACGGATGGGCGCCATGACCCATTGGTGACGCGAGTGCCCGCGCCGTTCTTCCTAGCTACAGCGGCGCTGGTGCCCATGGCGGCGGCGCCCTTCTTATTGGCTGCGATGGCCACAACCGCAGATCCACTGGTGGAACCTTCCTTCTTCTTGCCCATCTTGCGCTGGCGATGTGAGCGCAGGAAGTAGCTGGGGAAGACACGGAGTTGGTCTAGTGCCACGGAGGGAATGTATGCAAAGGAGCAGCAAGAGCAGCAATGGCGGGGGAGTGCAAGCAAGAAGAGATATGTGGGCAAATTACCGCACGGCGTGCCCCTACTTAACCTCCTAGCTGATGTTATCCAATGGCCAGAAGAAAATCTACTAGATGCGTGGCGTACAACGACATTGATGCGTGGTAAGGGTAAACCACGAACCATCCCCCACTATTCCCATGACGCGCAGAAATCGATGAGACATAGTTAAAACAGAAGATTACGCATGCCTGGTCAAATCCAAGTCAGAAAGTGGGACCCACTAATCGTCACGCCCCGTCAAAGCCGCTGACGCGGACAACTGAGGTCATCCTATCGTCAGCACTAACATCATCAACTCCAGCAGGAGAACACTTTGACTTTTTTAGTCCTTACTTGAGTCTTCGACTCAACCAAGCACTTGGGGGCTACTCCTAACAGGAGCGCTGCCCGCGCACCTGAAGACAATAATAAATATATCCAATCATCATGAAAACCCTTCACTCGAATCAACGATTCGATTGTGGACTTCGGGTTACTCCCATAGGGAGTGCTGAAAGCGCATTCGACTGAAACAAGCAAAAGACAACAGCAATCGCAAAATACTTATAGTCCCCACTCGAGTCTACAACTCGAATAGGCACTTGGGGGCTACTCCCATAGGGAGCGCTAGCCGTGCACCCTATGATTATTTCCTTTTCTTAAACATTACACCGTGTGTTGATAACATCCACACTTGAATGCTATGGCGACGCCGCCTTATATTTTCCCTGCAAAGAGACCGTGTCTCCCGGGTCACCCGAATCATCTCCGCGATGACAAAAATTTCAGATGCCGCGCTTACAACGTGAATAATATAAGACCTGAATAAGGCCTGGCAACGCATCTGCTGTGCTCTACCAGAAATTAATCCATACCTGCGGGTATGATGAATAAGCCTTGACGGCCGTGTCGAGTGCTCACACTTACACACTGGGATTCGACTCCTGTGAGACCTCCGTGGCCTGAGTCGAATTACACCAGCACTTTTCCGAATTCGAGTCCGGGGACTCGAATTTGAGTAGATTGCCTTGTTTTTCCCTAAGGCAGTTAACTGATCCCGATGCATCGGATGAATCAGGCACGTATATCAACAATCCCTATGACATCAACCAAAGCATTCGGAAATATACTCAACTATGCTCTCGAAAAGATTTCATGAAATCTCCACTCGAATCTACGATTCCACTTGACACTCGGGGGCTACTGACGTGGGCATACCCTACATGTACTCGAGTTTGGTATATACGGCCCAGATATGACAAGAGCCCACGACGTTACCAGGGCCCAATACAAGATTCGGGTGACCCATGGAGACTCCGACTACTTGCGGCACAAGGCAATATCAAAGATAGAAAGTTTAAAGGGACAAACCCTAACTTATAACTGACTCGACCTGCTACCCGAAACCTAGCCTATCTATATAAAGTCTAGGAGGGGGCAGCGAGGAGGATAATCACAACCCTAGTTTCCACAACCATTGCCAGATTACATCTGTGCATCCCTGAAACCTTCGATTCCCTCGATAATTCCAAGAGCAGACAAGCAGGAGTAGGGACCTCTACGAGGCCTGAACCTGTGTAAACCTTGCGTCCCTGTGTGCTTGTTTGCTAGCCGAGTGATGCCTCCAGCACTCCCTCCTTCTCCAAAACCCATGTCCATAACAATGGGCATTGATGAGTTAATCCCTCGTCACAAATACTAACTCCACCAATATAATATCTCAACATTTACTGCTAACTAGCATGGGTTTTTCAAACTTCAAAAGTGGGGAGTCATAAGGCATACCTCTCATGTTTGGTTCCACTTCTCTCTTCCTTTTTTATTTCCTTCTTGGAAACTCGAAGTCGATCACTCTCCTACAAATATACGAAGACCTCGAGGTGAAAAGAAAAGAAAGAGGAAAATAAGGAAAAATGGAGAAATCTTTCTGATTTTTAAGAGAGGGAAAGAAAGAATAGAAAATTGGCGGCAAAGCGTGGCTAGAAAATTTCGAAAGAAAATAAAAAGAACTAAAGATAAAGTGTTGGGGAAACCAACATGAGTGCTTATAAACTCAAATAAAAACGTAACCTCGAAAAACAAAAACAAATGAACGCCAAACAAAGATACATGAGGAAACTTCCCCAAGCTTAGGCTTTTGCAAGCCCTTCAAATCATTATGGTGGTGGGAAAAGTCGTTACTCCAGTTCGCGAATTGAGTGGAGAGGTTACTTGTTGATTCTCGGAGGTTCAAAGAGAGGTTGTGCATCCTCTCCACAGTCCCAAAAAGTCCTTGGAAATCTTGGTATGTGGCGAACCGGGTTTGTGGCTGCTCCTCTTGATGAGAAACTTCTTGCTCCTCCTCTTGGTCCTCATCCTCTTCAGGAATCTCCTCCTCGGGTTGGTGCTGCTCAACCTACACATCATATAGCAAACGTCCTTCCTCGATAGAGAAAATACCATTAGGCAAAGGAGCGGGGTAGATACGCCCAGCTCCAACATTATGCAGGTAATAAACACCATCTCTCCTAGGGAGCATTACGCAGGCCCTCAAGGTGGAGAAACCAACACGCGTCTCACCTAGTACGGGTTGCAACTCACCTAGATCGATGTCTAGGGAAGTGGCAAGCACGGTGATGACGCCTCCTCCAGTGATTGGCCCTTGGCTTTGGGAGGCTTGCTACTCTAGGTAGCGCACAAGGATGGCGCCAAGTTGAGTGACAGGTTGCAGTTGATGTAAGCAGCCTTGGCGAGAACTAGGATGTCCTCCTCGTTGAGTCTCGTGAACTCATTGCATACCTGCAAGGTGTTAGCAATAATATAGAACAAATAGCGAATTGCAGGATGTTGAATATTCTTCCCCTTGTTCACTCTACTAGTGAAGCTCATTCCATTATAGTATTGATTGGGGGAAGAAATTAAGCCAGTAAAGGATGCGAGTAAAGCATCAATATCATTGTTTGGAAAATTAAAGCATGCACACCATTGATCGAAAGTTAAGGTGTAGTTGTTGTTCATCAGACGGAAAGAAATAGTATCCTCTCCTTGCCACAGTTTAACAGTGCTTTGCAATGAACTTAGGAATTCAATAGTTAAGCAGCGATAAGTAGGTACATCATTGTACACAAAATTTTGCAGGCCAACTCTATTGCAAAGTAAATTGAAGTCATTAGAAATACCGAGTTGTTCAATATAAGGGGGCAAGCCCACTTGGTGGCCTTCACTTTGCGGTTCTTAATCTTGTTGAAGTATTCGCGATTCCTGATCCCTGAACCGTATCCCCATGCGTTCCTGGTTGATTGCCCGAGAAGCGCTAGCGGTGGCACGAGCACGAATTTGACTTCTTGTGTTTATCTTCTAAAACATTGAAGAAAGGCAAAAATAAATATTTTTGATCCAACAACAGTAAGTATAATATGTTCCACATCTAAGCACACTAAAGAATCTCCTCAAGATAATAATCTAGGCAAGAAAATCATGGCAATTGGTTCATAGTAGATCTCACCCTAGATTGATAATGAAAATAGATCAATCTAATTAACAATAGATAATGACATAAGTAGGATAAGCAACTACCATGCAAATAAACAAAATATAACTTATGGTGCTAATTGTTCTATAGTAATCATCATGTAATAGAGTCCACTATGAGCAATTTATACTCTGATCAAAAGACATAAGACGAAGCAGCCAAACCAATGGAACAACCAAGATAATATAAACTTTATCTGTATGTAAACTGATCATAAGTCGAATACTCTGAATCTCACTTATCAATTGGTTGACTGGTTGCACTAATAAGCAGGGCAGGACAATTAAATATCAGAAGGATAAGCATCTTTCATGCAATTAAAATAGGCGATTAAACAAGTCATGACATATGATGTTGGTTTTTCAATAGTAATCATCATGTAAAACAGACTACTATGAACAATTTATACTCTTCTCACTAGACATGTCATGAAGCAGTCAAACTAATGCAATAGACAGGATAATGCAACCCTAATCACAAGACTTGTAAAATCACAAGCTATTTCATAGGTAGAAAAAATAAGAGAGAATAACTGCAACAAAATAGGTAAATTGGTGGAATGAACAGGATAATGAACAACATTTCTCTGGCAAAGTAAAAAAACATGAGCATCGAGGATGAGCGTGTTTCCTTGCCTGTAGGCTATAGGGCCTTTTTGATACCGCGTTTCTTGCAGTGACTCGAGGCACGTGGCATCGAGCTAGACGACGAGGTAGCAGGCCTCGTCAACGAGGTGGGCGAAAAGGTGGATGGGCCTTATCAGTGTGGTGATGGCCCTTCTCAGCGAGGTGGACGGCAAGGTGGACAATGAGGTGGACGGCGAGCTGGCCAACTTTGCTAGTGAAGTGTACAACGAGGTGGTAGACAAGGTCAGCCAGCTGTCGGCGAGGTGGAAGACCAGCGAGGTCGACAGACGTGGTGGACAACTGGGACGGTGAGGAGGGGCTAGGGTTTGTGCTAGGGTGATGGTAAGGTTACTACTACAGGGACGGACGGAGATGAGGGGATTAAAGGAAGAGGACGGAGGGACAGATAACGGCGGGGAGGACGAGGGGAAAAGGGAGAGGGTAGTAGGGTAGTAGGGAGGCAGACGCCGAGTGCGGTAGGGAAATTTGGATCTCTCTCATTTCGGCAAGGGCATAAAAAGGGTTTCAAATAGATTACATAAATTACCTTTACACGAATGCTTGGGTGGCACTGTGCGGGTTGGCTCAAAGGTAATTGCAGCTCTAGAATTTTTTGTTTGCATAGAAACTCTTCGGCGCTAGCGCCAAATTTCACATGAGCGGGAGGACCTAACCTAGAAATTTGGGGTAGGTTTCCTAGCCGTCGGATGCATGATGGAGGGTTAACCATATTTTAGAATGTCTTCCCTAAAAGAGCCTGGTGAAGAAAACTATAAATTATTGATGAATAAATCTTGAAAAAAGCAATAATGTGGACTACTAGTTTATATTCTGGCTCGTATAATGATCTGAAGAGAGGTAAAAGTATTTTGGGTAATATATTCAAATTTAGATAAGATTCAAAATGCGGTTCTGAATGATGGATTTCTCCAGATTAGGGTTGAACGATGAATTTGTATCCTTATTTTGGTTAGTTTTAGGTCATAGCAACAGATATAGTAGATATCAAAGTTTGAGCCCAAGAAGATGCATCACAGAGACCAAACATAGGAAAATCAGTTTCCACATCTATGTGTTGCACCACCAGTGTGACAGAAGTTGCATGCATTATCACAGAATCCACTAGAGAACACATGCATGACTCTAGGGGGATCCATGTGTGTTAGACCAAAAACATCATATAGGAAATAAATAACTAGCTTCCATGTTGCACGGCCAGTGTGTGATAGAAATTGCATCACATAATCCACTACTAGCTAGAGTGTGTGTGGGCATGTAGATATATATCGATGTGGTTTAGGAAAAGAAGACATGCAATGTCTCTAGGGGTTCCATATGTCAAAAACCATGGCCACAGAGATAAAAACACATAGGAAAGGTAGTGTTGCACCAGTGTGACAGAAGTTGCATCATAGAATCCACTTGAGTATGTGTGTGGTCATCATGCATGTAATGTGGTCATGTGGATTAATGACTCTAGTGGATATATATCAATGTGGTTTAGGAAAATAACACATCATGCAATGACTCTAGGGGATCCATGTGTCAAATTATGGTCACAAAGACCAAAAACACATATATAGCTAGGAAATCAGCTTCCACGCATTGCATATGTTGCACCAGTGTGACAGAAGTTGCATCAAAGAATCCACATGAGTATATATATGTGTGTGGTCATGCATATTGAGATATTGTGGTTTTGGAAAAGAACACATATGCAATGTGGTCATGTGGATCAATGACTAGTAATGGATATATATCAATGTGGTTTAATTGGGAAGAGAACACATGCATGACTCTAGGTGTCAGACCTAACATATGGAAATAAATAACAAGTGTGATAGAAGTTGCATCACAGAATCCACTACTTATTGAGTGTGTGTGCATGGGGATGTATATATATATATCAATGTGGTTTTGGAAAAGAACACATGCAATTTGGATCATGTATGTGGATCAATGGCTCTAGTGGATATCACATCTGTGGTTTAGGAAAGAGAACACACATTGCAATGACTCTAGTTCGGGATCCATGTGTCAAACCATGGTCATAGAGACCAAATTAAAACATACAGGAAATAAACAAGCAGCTTCCACATTGCATATGGCACTAGTGTGACAGAAATTGCATCACATAATCCACTGAAGTATTTATGTGGTCATGTAGATATATCAATGTGGTATTATTGGAAAAGAACACATGCAATGTGGTCATCATGTGGATCTATCAATGACTCTGGTGGATATCAATGTGGGTCAGGAAAAGAACACATGCATGCAATATGAATCTAGGAGATCCATGGTCATAGAGACCAAGAACACATAGGAATTAAAGTAGCTTCCACATTGCATGCATGGTTGCACTAGTGTGACAAAAGTCATGCATCATCACAGAATCCATTGAGTATGCATGTGTATGGTCATGCATGTAGAGATATCATTGTGGTTTTGGAAAAGAACAGTCCATATATATATAGTGTATATATATCAATGTGTGGTTTGGTAAAAGAACACACGTCATGCAATGTATCTAGGGGATCGATGTGTCAAATTAAACAATGCATGGTCACAGAGACCAAAAACACATAGGAAAGCAGCTTCTACATATTGCATGTTGCACGACAGAACTTGCATCACAAAATCCACTGGAGTATGTGTGTGGTCATGCATGTAGATATCATTATGGTTTTGGAAAAGAACACATGCAATGTAGTCATGTGGATCAATGACTCTAGTGGACATCAATGTGTTTTTCAGGAAGAGAACACACGTGCAATTAATTAACGACTCTAGCAGCTAGAGGGTGTTGGGCCACAAAGATATAAACAAAACTTTTTCGCTAACGCGGAACTCCCAAGATCCAGCTCAGGTTATAGGCCACGAGATTACCGCTAGACGCGCAGAAGCGGAAGTTGATGTAGTGCGTCGAAGCAGTGCCGAACGATCCCATGGACAGCCCTCTGAATCCCACGGACAGCTACACCGGATCCCACGAACTCCTTCGCTAGATCCCCATGAGCTTCCCTGTCTCCAGCGCCGCACATGCAACGCCTCTACCGGTATCCACACGTACAGGAAGGTGCTTTGGATAGAGGATTGCTAGATCATGTCGAGCCTGAAATGGAAGTGGAGAAAGTGACGGCTAGGTCAGTTACTATCCCTTGTCACTCCACTTATATACACTCCTAGTTGGGCTCAACGCTTGAGGTCCATCTAGGCTGTACTTCAATCTCCACATGGATCTAATCCGCATGGGCTCCTTACCCTTAAGTGTGTGACCCTGTAGGTTCACGTACACCTGGACACGACATGATCTACTCCTCCAAGTATCTCGTCATGGCTTTGAGTCCAACTTACTTCCATGAACAATCGGTCTCAAGTCGATAGATGGTAGCGGCCTCTAGCAAGATGTGCCAACTCCCAAGTGCCATAAAGTCAGAAGACGAACCTTCAATGTGACTTTCATCCAAGTCCCTTTGCCACACGATATATTTGCTAAGCTATAGGCGAGTAGTTGCCATCCCTTAAATAGCTTAACTCTCTTCTCGTACCATGATATGTGATTCACTGGACTAACTCTTAGTCCGACTCCTAAGTTAACACTTAACTGAGTAGCGCATGGCCATGCTTCCGAATCATATCACACGAGAGGGCCCAGAGAATATCTCTCCATTATGGAGGGGAAAATCACATATTGGTAATCCACGTCACGCATCTTGCTTCACAACCAACCCGAACTCTACCTTTATAACTGCCCATTTACCGAACAATGTTTGATAGAACCTAAGTTGCCGATCCACAACTCGGATCATGCAATCACCTCAGGTCAAAGGATTCCATTGCTTGAGACTGCAAATGACAACATGTTCGTCGCATCTCAACTGTGGGTCAGTCTGACTCACTAAACTCTTTAGCTGAATCCGTGTAAGTCGGAATAGCATCACCATTCCCATGACAAGTGGAACCGTGTCATCAGCCGACTTGCACATTGGTCTAAGTTGTGTGTCCAACACAACCTCAACGACCAAGGACGATCTAGTATGAACAATCATGAATATATAGCTCCACAACTAAATCACGTATTAAGTGATATATATCTGATGTTCATACAAGGACAAAATTACTTTATGAATACTTTGGCAAATATCATCAACCATGATTGCCTCTAGGGCATATTCCCAACAGTCTCCCACTTGCACTAGTGTCAATCATCCTGACATCATATGTCTAGGCATCTAATGCCCATGGCTCTTACGTGCACCTCATGCTTAGGCTGTGGAAGTGGCTTTGTCAACGGATCTGCAACGTTTGCATCCATGTGTACCTTGCATAACTTGATATCACCATGATCCACGAACTGGCGAATCAGGTGGTATCGCATGAGTATATGTTTGTTCTTCTGGTGCTGTCTAGGTTCCTTGGCTTGTGCAATAGCACCATTGTTGTCACAATACACATCTAAAGGATTGGACAAGCCCTAAACCACACCAAGATCAATCAGGAAGTTCCTGATCCAAACAACTTCCTTTGGCGCCTCCGAGGCAGCAATATACTCAGCTTCTGTTGTAGATGCAGACACAGTCGCTTGCTTGGAACTCTTCCAGATCACAGCCCCTCCGTTCAAAATGAACACGTACCCAGATCGCGAACGAGAATCATCAGAGTCAGTAAGGTAACTCGCATCTGTGTAACCCCTTCCACTGAGTTCAACCTCACCTCCATAAACTAGGAACACATCCTTAGTCCTTCTCAAGTACTTAAGGATGTTTTTAACTACTACCCAGTGGATTTCTCCAGGGTTAGCCTTGTATCTCTTAACAACACTTAGAGCATAGGAAACATCTGGCCTAGTACAAATCATGGAATACATGATGGACTCGACTACCGAGGCATACAGAATCACACTCATCCTACTTCGCTCTCAGTTGTCGAAGGACATTGAGTCTTGCTAAGTCTTATGCCATGGGACATCGGTAAGAACCCCTTCTTAGACGATTCCATGTTGAACTTCTTCAAAACTTTGTCCAAATATGTACTTTGGCTCAATCCAATGAGCCGCCTAGATCTATCTCTATAGATTCTGATTCCTAGTATGTAAGTTGCCTCACCCAAGTCCTTCATTGAGAAACTCCTTTCCAATGACTTCTTGGTTTCTTTCAACATCTGGACATCATTTCCAATCAATAATATGTCATCCACATATAAGATCAGAAAGTTTACTTTGCTCCCACTAAACTTCTTGTACAAACAAGAATCATGATCACTCTTGATGAAGCCAAATGATTTGACTACCTCACCAAAGCGAATGTTACAACTCCGAGATGCTTGCTTCAACCCATAAATGGATTTATGAAGTTTGCATACCTTGTTAGCATTAGCCGGATCGACAAAACCCTCGGGCTGTATCATATACACGTCCTCGATTAATTTTCCATTAAGGAAAGCCGTTTTGACATCCATCTTCCATATCTCATAGTCGAAATAGGCTACTATAGCTAACATGATCCAAACTGATTTAAGCATCACTACAGGTGAGAAAGTCTCATCGTAGTCAACTCCTTGAACCTGTCGGAACCCCTTCGCGGCAACCCATGCTTTATAGATAGAAACATTTCCATCCATATCAGTTTTCTTCTTAAAGACCCATTTGCACTCGACGGGTCTTGCACCGTCTGGCAGATCAACCAAGTTCCAAACTTGATTATCATCCATGGACGTTAACTCGGATCTCATGGCTCCAAGCCATGACTCAGAATCAGAACCCACCATCGCTTCCGAATAAGTTCCCGGCTCATTACTGTCTTACAGCAATACATCACGAACATTTCGCAATCTTGCCGATCTTCGCAGTGTAGGTGCAGCTGCCGGCTCAGCTACCACGACTGGCTCAACCTCCATGGCTTTCACCAAATCGCTACTGACTGGTTCCTCTCGAACTTCTTCAAGCCGCACCGTACTCCCACTGACTTCCCGACTGAGAAGCTCTTTCTCAAGGAAAACACCGTTCCGAGCAACAAACACTTTGCCCTCTTCTCGGTTGTAGAAGTAGTAACCCAAGGTTTCTGTTGGATACCCAACAAAAATGCACTTATCCGACTTGGCTGTAAGCTTGTCTGACAGAAGTCGCTTGACAAATGCTTCACAACCCCAAATCTTAAGAAAAGAAAAACTCGACTTCTTGCCAGTCCAAATCTCATGTGGTGTCTTCTCTACCGATTTTGATGGTACTCTGTTTAGTATGAACGCTGCCGTTTCTAGACAATAACCCAAAATGATAAAGGTAGATCTGTCCGACTCATCATTGATCATACCATGTCCAACAAGGTACGATTCCGCCGTTCCGACACACCGTTCCTCTGCGGTGTGCCCGGTGGAGTGAGCCGAGGAACTATTCCACAACTCTTTAGATGGTCATCAAACTCATGGCTCATGTACTCGCCTCCTCGGTCCGACCAAAGAAACTTTATTTTATTGCCGAGTTGATTCTGTACTTAATTCTGGAATTCTCTGAACCTTTCAAAGGCTTCCGACTTATGCTTCATCAAGTAGACATATCCATATCTACTCAAATCATCAGTGAAGGTAATGAAGTACTCATAACCACCCCTGGCTGTCGCACTCATTGGACCACATACATCACTATGTACTAGTCCTAACAAGTCAGATGCCCTTTCACAACTCCTTTCAAAAGGTGTCTTGGCCATCTTGCCCAGAAGGCAAGATTCGCATGTCTCGAACGACTCCAAGTCAAACGAAGTTAGAAGTCCATCATCATGGAGCTTCTTCATGCGTTTCCAACTTATATGACCAAGCCGATAGTGCCAAAAGTAAGTCATATTTAGATCATTTGTTTCAACCTTTTCACATTTACGTTATAGACCGACCCACCATCAAGATTCAAAATAAATAACCCATTCTGAACTGGTGCAAAGCCGTGAAACCTATCATTCAAATATAAAGAACAACCATTGTTCTTAATATTAGACTCATAGCCTTGTCTCATCAAGCATGAGGCAGAAATGATGTTTCGACTAAGCACTGGAACATAATAACAATTATTTAGTTCCATTAAGAATCCTGAAGGTAAATGAAGTAGCATCGTGCCGACTTCCAACGCAGCAACTCTTGCTTTGTTGCCGACCCGAATGTCAACCTCGCCTCTTGCTACGCCCCTAGTTCTTACTAGTCCCTGCAACGAGTTGTAGATATGAATGACTGATCCGGTATCATATACCCAAGAACTACTGGGTGCATCAGCAAGATAAAGGTCTATAACATTGCAAACAAGTGTACCTGAGTTGGAAGTCACACCTCCACTCTTGGCATTATCCGCCAAATACTTGCTGCAATTCCTCTTCCTGTGGCCATCCATCTTGCAATAGAAGCAAGCGGATCTGGCTGAAGGAGATGACTCAGTCCCTGAGGAAATACTTGGGATCTCATCCTGAGCATTACCTGCTAACTTAGCCTTATTCTTCTTAGTCCAAGAACTCTTCTTAAACTTAGCCTTATTTTGTACCACCAACACTTGGCTAGTACCTTTCTTGAGATCAACCTCTGCCTGCTTAAGCATCCCATGCAATTCAGTGAGCTTCTTATCCATACCATGCATATGGTAGTTCGATATGAACTGGCCATACACACTAGGAAGAGAGTTCAGAATTATATCTGTAGCGAACTCTTCGCTAAAGGGGTAGCCAAGCCTTTGCAGAGACTACACATAACCAACAATCTTGATTACATGCGGACTCAGTGGATCACCATCCTTAAGCTTACAACTCAGCAAAGCTTGAGAGACTTGGTACCTCTTGGTCTTTCCCTGAGCTTGGAACATACTTTTGAGGCTTTCGATCATATCGTAGGCCTCAACATTCTCGAACTGCTGCTGCAAGTCTGGTTCCATGTGAGCAAGCATAAGACAACTAATTTCTATAGACTCATCACATGTTCTATGATAGGCATTGGTTGCTGCCACACTCGCATTCTCATCCGGCACATCTAGAAGCGGGTTGTCTAGAACATGGTCCCTTTTTTCTTGTTTGAGAACAATTCTCAGATTATTATACCAGTTGGTGAAGTTTGTTCCATTAAGTTTATCTTTCTCTAGGATGGTCCTCAACGCAAAACTAGATAACTGAAGGAGACTGCTACTAGGTGTCATTATCTACAACAGAAATATGCAAAACACATAAGACAAGTATTCATAAAAGAGCAGGTGTATTAAACATTTTAATACTTATGCTCCCACTAGAACCAATATACCTCCGATGGTTACTTAGTGATTCAGGACCCTAAATAAGCAAGCCGACTAGTGAGCTTTAGCATCACCACTAGCCGTCAAGTGATCTAGGTAGGAAACTCCTTGCCAGTCGCATCTCATGCGACTCATGTTGGTCGGGTGGCATCACATGCCCCGGCTCCTGACCGCCCTCGCCCCGATCCCCACAACCATTGTGATAGACCCGTCTAGCTTACCAAGTGCTTCCGCTGTAAGAGTCCGACTCGAACCCATCTATCCGAAAAGAATTGGTAGCACCTCAATTTTATGCGCCCACTACCAAGAATGTCTGACTTGTGATGGTGCAGCACCGACGGGGAGACCGACTAGACATTCTCTGACGGATTAAAGTTTAACCACTATCTCATAGGGGTAAAACTAGAGAGATAACAATCACACAAAATAATCCAATTATAATGTGAAATGGTATGGCTCTCTTCTTGGTGATCTCCATCACCATGAACCTGCTCGTCATGCCTTCGGCTGCAGTGTCCTTCAAGTCCTCCAAACATGCTACACTAGCACTAAGTAATTTACAAGAAGATGGCATCTCATGCCGACACGCAGGTCGTTATACAATAACAGTGACAACACTTTGGCTCCAGCCAGCTGACAAACCCGTGATACACAGATCACATATGGATTACACACATCACATGCACATAAGCCATACCATTCACAACTTCATGCAAAAACAAGTTATGCATAGATATGATATCTACCAGCGTTGTGAACCTCGCAACAACATCTAATGCGCTATGACAGGGCGAAGCCGGCAGCGCCCGACGATTTTTCTGAAATCGCATATCTAATCTGCATTCCGAACGATGGATTCCTTCATTGGATAAAACACTTTCACCCAAATCTGATCCATGTGCAGATCTGACCAATCTCATTGATCATCTGCACCTGATCTTCCATGCACCCCCGAGTGCGATTGATCCAATCAATCTTGCACAAAACCAATCTATCTCATAGATCGACCACCGAAACCCTAAGGGGATCTCATCCACCACCTCGTGCATATCACATACGCACAGATCTAGAGCCTAAATCGAGAAGCTATTGCTCTGATACCACTGTTGGGCCACGTAGAGATAAACAAAACTTTTCCCCTAATGCGGAAGTCCCAAGATCAAGCTCAGGTTATAGGCCACGAGATTACCGCTATATGCGCAGATGCAGAAGTTGATGTAGCGCGTCGAAGAAGTGCCGAACGATCCCATGGACAGCCCTCCGAATCCCACGGACAGCTACACCAGATCCCACGAACTCCTTCGCAAGATCCCCACGAGCTTCCCTGTCTCTAGTGCCGCACGTGCAACACCTCTAGCGGTATCCACACATACAGGAAGGAGCTTCATGAAGGGAATATGCCCGAGAGGCAATAATAAAGTGGTTATTATCTTATTCCATGTTTATGATAAAAGTTTATTTTGCATGCTATAATTATATTAATTGGAAACGTTAATACATGTGTGTTTAATAAAAAAATACAAAGTTCCTAGTAATGCCTCTCATATAAACTAGCTCGTTAATTAACAAGATGATCAAGGTTACCTGATCATGGACATTGATGTTGTCAATAACGAGATCACAACATTGGTGGAATGATGTGATGAACATTCATCCAAAGTATAGCATTACGATCAGAGTCATTATGTTTATATTACTATAACATCATACAAAGTAATCTTAGTCCTTAGGCCATGAGATCATGTTAATTGCTAACACCGGAAGAGTATCTTGATAACATCAAACGTCACACCGTAACAGGGTGACTATAAAGGTGGGTTAAGTGCTACGAAGGTGTTATGTTGAGGCTCATGGATCAAGAGTGGGATTTGTCCATCCCGATGACGGATAGATATACTCTGGGCCCTCTCGGTGATATCACATTGAAATAGCATGCAAGCAAGTGATGTGATCACTAGAATGTTATATCACGGGAACAAGAAAAGATTACTTGTCAGTAACGAGCTCAAACTAGGTATTTGGATGCCGATGATCGAATCTCAGACATGTAATATATCACGAGACAAAGGGATTTAGTCATCATTGAATGTGTAGGAGTCAGTATGGATCTCCAGGTCTCGCTTCTGATTATTGATCTAAGAGGGGTCTCGATCATGTCTGCATTATTTGCGAACCGTAGGGTGACACACTTAAGGGATACCGACACCATTTGGAGCAAATATGTTTCAGATAAAGATTTAAGAAAGCGCTGGAATTATTTCAACAGACACCAACACTGGTTCGGGTAAAATTGCTGAAATTGGTTCTGCATGTAATATTGAAATGTTGCAGGGGGTTTTATGTGAATGTTTGATAATTAAAGAAATTAACAAAATTCTGAATAAATTTAATAAAAGAGTTTTATTAAATGAGAGAGCATTAAACTTAGAGAATTTTAATGCATTTAAAGTGGAGACTTTAAAAGAGAATGTGAAGGGGCATTTTAATGTGGAGGGAGTTAGCACCACATGAATGGGGGAGGTGAGGGGTCACCTCCATGAGGCGCCGTCCATGGAGGGGGTACCCCCTCCTCCTTTAAAAGGCCACCCCTCTCATCCTTCTTCCTCACACCTCCTTGTGAAGGATCTCTCTCCCCCTCTAGTATTATTCCCCCATGGTCTCGGATTAGCGAGATTCATGTTCCCGGTGGCTTTATCTGGAAAGGAGTTGCTACTTCTGCTGCTTTGCTGGAGTGAGGGATAGACGTTGTCGGGGTATCGGACGTGTGTGCGATAACGGATGCACCGCTGCTTTGCGGTGCTGGACTTGGTGGTGTTGGACCTTGCTGGAGCTGGATTTGATGGACGTGCTGGAGCCAGACCTGCTGGCCTTCATCACGATCTTGAGATCGGCAAGTGTACGACTACATCATCCACGAGTTTCGTCTCGTTAACAAAGCTTTGTTGTCTTCGGGGGTAAGTTCTCTATGGATGTATATCCACCCATTTCTTGTATCTAATAGATAGATCTTGGCGTATAGTTCCCATCGTAGGAATTTTTTGTTTTCTATGTTGCGAACCCAACGGTGGTATCAGAGCCTGATCTATGCGTAGGTGCTTTGCACGTGTAGTACACATATGTTTATATGTGGGCGATGATGATCATGTTATTGCATCTTGTATCTATTTTGGATATTGGTTGCATAGTGGGATGAAGTGGCTCGGACCAACCTTACATGTCATCGTACACAAGACCGGTTCCACGACAGACATGCAACTAGTTTTTCATAAGTGGCTGACGGGTGTTTGTCTCTCCTACTATAGTCAATATCTAATTTACAACGAGTTGCTAATAACTTAGTCATCATCGTTGTGGTTCCATGTTCGTATGTAAGAACGGTTTTGTCTTCAAAAGCCCTAAGCCAGGTAAAACTTGCAATTGAAAAATTAGAGGCGTCTAGTTTAGATCATTGCTAGGATTGTGTCATGATATGGAAATATTGTAAGTTGATGTATAGTTGATACTCTTACAACACACCTAACGTGTAAGTTCCATAGGCTTTGGCCTTACACACAAAGGAATGATAGAGATCATACCATGATGCATATGATAGAGATCAAATGCATGGACCATATCATCCCACTTTACACATTAGATGTTTGCATCTTATATTCCTAGTTTGGCGTTTTAGTAGCAATATAAGATGATCCCTCATTTAAATATCAAGATAAAATGTGTTCTTCCTTAAGTATGCACTATTCTATGGATCGTGTTTCGAGACATCACGTGATGATCGGGTGTACTCGACTCTACGCTCTCATATAACGGGTGTAAGACAGTTTTACACACGTGAATACTAAGGTTCTTACTTAGCAAGCCTAGCATGTACAGACATGGCCTCGGAACATGGACCGAAAGATTAAGCATGAGTCATATAGTTGATATGATGCCCATATAGATGCTCGCCTTTGAACCTACACCGACTCACGTGATGATCGGACTTGGTGTAGTGTATTTGGTTCATGTAATCACCAAAAAGGCACGAGGGATGTCATTTTTGATTGGGAGTTCATTTCTAATTTGGATTAGTCAAACTCAATTTGTCATAAACAAAATCGAAGTGAATTTGCATAATTTGTTGTCGTCATTGGCATATGTTCACTACCTTATGCTTAGTTTTAATTGAGATAATAGAACTATAGAATTTTCGATATTGACTTTACGAACTGGTATCGTATTGTTTTGAATGTCAATTTAAAGTTTATAAGTCCTATTGCAAACTTTCAGCAAACTCTATTTATTCCATGAAGTTTAAGAAGTAGTATTAAATCAAGAGTAAGAGTTCCAATGTTAGTATCTAAAGTATCATGTTTTCCTCCATGATTATTGATATTCAAAATTTGTTTTAATATCAAGATTATATAGGAGCTGAAAATTGTTCAGAAACCATCATGTGTGCAAGATATTGTGATACGTGAAACAATGTTTTTGGTTGCATTATGATAGAGTATAATTTAGCAAAATACATGTTCTCATATTGTATGAGAATTTGTGAAGGATTGAGATGCAAAGCATCTGGATCTCCCAAAAAGGTTTTGGGAACTAACATTATATTCGTGATTCTTCCTTATAGGCTATAGTATCTTAATCATGAAAGTTGTCATGATAAGGATGAATAGAAGATGTAAGTAAAATGTTTACTACACTAATAGATTACTAAATAATGGATTTTTGAAAGAACACCAAACACTTGATGATGGTGATCCACTTCAAAGTGCAAGTCCAAAGGTATTAGTATTTGACTATATACACTTTGTACTATGTGTCATGTGAATGACACCACTATTGATGTTGATAGATTCTTTTAAAATAAAATTAATTGTTGAAATAGAATCTATAAAATATTTGGTAGAAAAGAAAAGGTTGGAGATGTCCAACTTAGGTATATAGAAGATATACATGTTATGGATGTATTCCTTGCTTGTTAAACAATGTGGTTCTGAGGTATTGGATACCGGTATTGGATACCAAATTGGTTGGTGTGAAGTGTCATACAGAACAACACAATTCATGAACTGGAATGGCCTAAGTAACTGGCAAAAGAATAAGTGATGATGTTCATCGAAAACAAATAAAGAGTTATTGTGTTTTTCATTGTCGTCAAACCTAGCCTTCAAGATTTGCTTTAATAATTGTTATTTTGTTCCAGTATTATGAGAACAATGGTTGTTCAAATAATTACCGTATTCCATAAATGATGGATGAACATTTACAAGTCTAGTGGGATAAATCACATCCATAAACACTATTGCTAAAATGTCGCAAGACAAATGATTGAAAGATCACTTATGAAGTGACATCGCTGTTTAAATTATATTGGAAACAAAACATGAAGAAACTCCATGTTGATGGATTTTTGGAGTCTTTGATTTTGATCAATTGAAGCTTGTGAAACTTTCCTCGAGATAATTGAAACTCCGTCCATAGGACAAAGAGGAACGGATGACTAACTTATTGGATATTATGCATGTTGATGTATATAGTCCATTATGTGTAGCCATATGCAATGGATCTTCTTGCTTCATATGCTTTCTCCAGAAATTTAAGTGAATATATCTATATATTTACTTAATAAGGAAGAAGTATGAAACATTTGAAAATTGTTCAAAGACTTTCAAGATGAAGTGGAAAATCATTGTCACAAGAAAATAAAGAGTTTATGATTCGATCATAAAGGAAGATATTTGAGTTACACATTTAGCAAAAACACCTAAGATTTGAGGAATTGTTCCATGATTTGTGTTTCCCGATAAACCATAGGAGTATGACATATTCGAGAGATGAAATCAAACCATGTTTGACATGGTAAGATCAAACGTGTCATTTATAAAACAGCCATTATGTTTTAAGGATTAAAGATTTAGAGACTACCGCTTTCACACTGAAAAGAGCACCATCGTGATCCGTTGAAATGACATCATATGAGTTATGGTCTGGGATAAAACCTGAATTGTCTTTTCTTTAATTTTGGTATGCTATGCATAAGTAAAATGTTTACAACCAAAGTCGGATAAGCATGTCTTTGTAGGTTATCCCAAAGAATTTGTTGGGAATTCCTCCATAACACCGAGGACAAAAGAGTTTGTCGCTTGGAACATCAAGTTTCTTGAGAAGGAATTTTTCGTGAAAAGTTAAGTTGGAGGACAATAGAACTTTGATAAGGTTGTTGAACCTTAGCTATTTGTACTAAGTAGCGCAGCGCCAGAAAGTTTCCCGGTGGCAGCCACAATGCTCATGGCTCCCGTGATTACAGAGGTTGTGATCTCGGAGATTAGAGTTCCTATTGAATCGTGTGGGTCGGTAAGAATCAAATAGTGTGATTTGGTAAGAAAGTCGTTATTGTTTTGACAATGATGAACCGACTACATGCAAAGAAGCGATGATGGGCCCTGACTCCATAAAATGACTTGAAGTCAGAGAATTCGTGATAGTATCCATACACGAGAAATCAAGTTTCTGAACTTGGAAGACCCTCCGGAAAGGCGTAAAGCCTATCAGTTGTGTTTGGATCTATAAAGAAATAGACATAGATATTTAACATCTATGAAATAGTCGACATGTCGGAAATAAGTTTACGACAATGTTCAAGGAATTGACTATGACAAGATTTGATCTTTCATAGCGATATTTAGTCTTGACGGATTAATGTACCAACCACTACATATAATTTGGTATATGGTAGTTGAATAAACAAACCAAGGTTATTATAATAGAATGGTTACCTAGGACATGTACATGACATGGTCCGAAGGGTTTTGTTAATTCAAAGGATGCTAAAAGGGCATGCAAACTTCAATAGTTGAAGTGAGCATAGCGGAGTTGGAATCTTCACCATGATGAAAATGTTAAAGGAGTTTAATTTCATCGGAGATGATGAAGATGCTTGCATTTGCAAGAAATTAAGTGGGAACCCTGAGACAAATTTCCAATACATTATGCAGAGTACATATTGTTGATTGGAAATGATGTATCTTTTATTGACACAAGTTAAGTATTTCATTAAAATAGGATTTCGATGAAAGACTTTGGCAAAACCAGAATATTTGGCATCAATGTCTATATGGATAGATTGAGGCGCTAATATGGTTATGCCAGACGTACATATATGAGATATTGAAAGAGTTCAATATGGAAACAACAAGAAAGGTTCTTGCTGCATGCAAAGGACTGTATCAAGATTCAAGTGTTTCAACACTTGGTAAGTAAAATCACATGAATATTTTGATCTATTATACCATGATATGTACATATCCAGATATGTCCTATGCTCAAAATGTTATGAGCACATACCAGAATGATTCATAAGGTGATCATTGGACGATAGCAAAGATATTCTTATGAGCTTTGGAAGAACTAATAATATATCATGTATAAGTGACAAATAGTTAAAGGTAGTTCATTGTAAAGTGTTATATTGATACTAGTTTGTCACAAGATACAAATTAAATTTATCTCAATTTAAACTATGGGTAGCACAATGTAATGGAAAGGATGTTCCATGATGGATTTCGATGAGTTCCAAAGTTGAGACATTGTGACGGATGCTACAACAAAAGGCTAAGTATATGACTGCTATAGTAGCAGCAAAGGAGGGCATTTGTGTTATGTAGTTTGTCATCAAACTAGGTGTGGTTCAAAGTGGACTAATACTACGAAGATATATTATATGACAATAATATCAACATATTTTAACCCAAATGAACTAAAGGTTTCACCAAAGGACCAAATTTATACAATGCCATCTCATTTGAGAATGAGTGATGCGTAGAGACGCAAAGACATGCAAATACACGCAGACCTGAAACTGTCAGATCCGAAAATTATGTTAACCACTAGCAATCACGTATATGCAACACCAGAAAGCCATAGGTGTTCAATACGCAAAGTTTTTCAAACTATATTATTGACTCTAGTGCAAGTGGGAGACTGAAGGGAATATGCCCGAGAGGTAATAATAAAGTGGTTATTATCTTATTCCATGTTTATGATAAAAGTTTATTTTGCATGCTATAATTGTATTAATTGGAAATGTTAATACATGTGTGTTTAATAAACAAAATACAAAGTTCCTAGTAATGCCTCTCATATAAACTAGCTCGTTGATTAACAAGATGATCAAGGTTTTCTGATCATGGACATTGGATGTTGTTAATAACGAGGTCACAAAATTGGTGGAATTATGTGATGGACATTCATCCGAAGTATAGCATTACGATCAGATTCATTATGTTTATATTGCTATAACATCATACGAAGTAATCTTAGTCCTTAGACCATGAGATCATGTTAATTGCTAACACCAAAAGAGTATCTTGATAACATCAAACGTCACACTGTAACAGGGTGACTATAAAGGTGGGTTTAATGCTACGAAGGTGTTATGTTGAGGCTCATGGATCAAGAGTGGGATTTGTCCATCCCGATGATAGATAGATATACTCTAGGCCCTCTCGGTGATATCAGAATTAAATAGCTTGCAAGCAAGTGATGTGATCACTAGAATGTTATATCACAGGAACAAGAAAAGAGTACATGTCGGTAACGAGATCAAACTAGGTATTTGGATGCCGATGATCGAATCTCAGACATGTAATATATCGCGGGACAAAGGGATTTAGTTACTAGAGTTAAAGGTTCTCACGATCACAGATGTCATCGTTGAATGTGTAGGAGTCAGTATGGATCTCCAGGTCCCGCTTCTGATTATTGATCTGAGAGGGGTCTCGATCATGTCTGCATTATTCGCGAATGATAGGGTGACACACTTAAGGGATACCAACACCATTTGGATCAAATATGTTTCAGATAAAGGTTTAAGAAAGCGCTGGAATTATTTCAATAGACACCGAAACTATTTCGGGTAAAATTGCGGAAATTGGTTCTGCATGTAATGTTGAAATTTTGCAGGGGGTTTTATGTGAATGTTTATTAATTAACGTAATTAAAAAAATTCTGAATAAATTTAATAAAATAGTTTTATTAGATGAGGGAGCATTAAACTTGGAGAATTTTAATGCATTTAAAGTGGAGACTTTAAAAGAGAATGTGAAGGGGTATTTTAATATGGAGGGAGTTACCACCACATGAATGGGGGAGATGAGGGGTCACCTCCATGAGGCGTCGGCCATGGAGGGGATACCCCCACCTCCTATAAAAGGCCACCCCTCTCACCCTTCTTCCTCACACCTCCTCGTGAAGGATCTCTCTCCCCCTCTAGTATTATTCCCCCATGGTCTCGGATTAGCGAGATACATGTTCCCGGTGGCTTTATCTGGAAAGGAGTTGCTGCTTCCGCTGCTTTTCTGGAGCAAGGGACGGAGGTTGTCGGGGTAACGGACGTGTCTGCGATCACGGATGCACTGCTACTTTGCGGTGCTAGACTTGGTGGTGTTGGACCTTGCTGGAGCTGGATCTGATGGACGTGCTGGAGCCGGACCTGCTGGACTTCATCACGATCTTGAGATCGGCAAGTGTACGACTACATCATCCACGTTCCATCTCGTTAACAAAGCTTTGTTGTCTTCGAGGGTAAATTCTCTATGGATGTATATCCACCTGTTCTTGTATCTAATAGATAGATCTTGGCGTATAGTTCCCATCATAGGAATTTTTTTTTTCTGTGCTGCAAACCCTTCACTTCAGACAGAGGATTGCTAGATCCTATCTAGCCCGAAATGGAAGTGGAGAAAGTGACAGCTAGGTCAGGGACTATCCCTTGTCACTCCACTTATATACACTCCTAGTTGGGCTCAACGCTTGAGGCCTATCTAGGCTGTACTCCAATCTTCACATGGATCTAATCCACATGGGCTCCTTACCCTTAAGTGTGTGACCCTGTAGGTTCACGTACACCTGGACACGACATGAGCTACTCCTCCGAGTATCCTGTCATGGCTTTGAGTCCAACTCACTTCCATGAACACTCGGTCTCAAGTCGATAGATGGTAGCGGCCTCTAGCAAGACGTGCCAACTCCCAAGTGCCGTAAAGTCAGAAGACGAACCTTCAATGTGACTTTCGTCCAAGTCCCTTTGCCACACGATATATCTGTTAAGCTATAGGCGAGTAGTTGCCATCCCTTAAATAGCTTAACTCTCTTCTCTTACCATGATATGTGATTCACTGGACTAACTCTTAGTCTGACTCCTCAGTTAACACTTAACTGAGTAGCGTATGGCCATGCTACCGAATTATATCACACGAGAGGATCCAGAGAATATCTCTCCATTATAGAGTGGCAAATCCCATATTGGTAATCCATGTCAGGCAGCTTGCTTCACAACCAACCGGAACTCTACCTTTATAACTGCCCATTTATGGAACTGTGTTTAATAGAACCTAAGGTGGCGATCCACAACTCGGATCATGCAATCACCTCAGGTCAAAGGATTCCATTGCTTGAGACTTGAAATGACAACATGCTCGTTGCATCTCAACTGTGGGTCAGTCCGACTCGCTAAACTCTTGAGCTGAATCCGTGTAAGTCGGAATAGCATCACCATGCCCATGACAAGTGGAACCGTGTCATTAGCCGACTTGCACATTGGTCTAAGTTATGTGTCCAGCACAACCTCAACGACCAAGGACAATCTAGTATGAACAATCATGAATATATAGTTCCACAACTGAATCACGTATTCAGTGATACATATTTGATGTTCATACAAGGACAACTTTACTTTATGAATACTTTGGAAAATATCATCAACCATGATTGATTCTAGGGAATATTCCCAACCAAGGGTCCATGTGTCAAACCATGCATGGTCTCATAGAGACCAAAAAACACGTAGGAAAGCAACTTCCACGTTGCATATTGCACCAGTGTGTGTGTGTGACAGAAGTTGCATCATAGAATCCACTAGTGTAGGTGATCATGTAGATATATCAATGTGGTTCTGGAAAAGAACATATGCAATATGGTCATGTGTGGATCAATGACATCTAGTGTGGATATCAATGTGGTTTAGGAAAAGAACACATCTAATAACTCTAGGGGTTCCATGTGTATAACAATGGTCATAGTGTAACATCCTGATTTTTACAGTAGATTTTTTTCCTTTTTCAAAGGATGTTGTGTCGAAATAAAATAATGTTTTATTTTGTGTTTCTCAAATCAATTCGAACTATATTAGAATTAGTTAGACATATAAGAAGGAGAATAATTCTCTCAGAGTACTTCTTGTATTTTTTATTTGGAACTTCTTTTAATTTACCTATTCACTTTTTATTAATTCTTTCCAAACAAAACAAATCATTGGCCCACTTCCATGCACCATATCCACATGCGCGTGCATGCTCTAAGCTAGCCTACTGTAGCATATAGTATATATGTCCTTCTCTTTCTAATTCTCTCTCTAACACACATATATACATATGCATTGCATGAGTGGCATGAGCTGGCTGCATACACTAGTTCGTTTACAACTCTTCTTGTGCTTTTCTTTATTTTCTCTTTTCTGTGTTAGAGACTCGAAGATGTTCTGCTCATTTTTTTCATTTCCCAAGAACCGACTCGCTCAGCCCCAGGGCCACACAAACATCGCTAGGACTAGTAGACTACATACCTGGGCTGTACCAATCGTTCATGCCCAGCAATCAAACAAGCTGAAACGACAACCTTTTATTCGTCTCCCTGCACGGGCACAGGCAGCCTTCAATAGCCAGACTGAAATGCCACCATCAGAGCCTTGATTCACTAGAAACCCATTACACTCCCATATTTTAAGACCCATACATCTCTCAGTCTCTCCCTCTTGCCATTCTACTTCACGACCCGAGCCTTGGCTCCTATCTCCAGTTTATCTTGGAGAGCTCTGCCGGTCGCCGCGGGATGCCGGCCACACTTCCGGCAGCTCCGGTGAGGAGAGCACGAGAGTAGGACAAACTGGTGCACCGCGACTAAGAGGAGGAGCAGGGCTGATCCATCGGGCTAGAAGGACAAGCCGCTGATCACTGACGACGTACTCCGCCGCTGTTTAATCTAAGTTCACCGTCTTTCTCGGACGACCGTGTCGCACTCAGTGAGCTCCAGCTGAAATCCTTGCACCTAGCTACTACCTATGTTCATGGATACCTCCTAGACATAGTCGCTGATCTTAGTTCCGTAGTTCGCACGGCTTCCAGTGAACCAAAGGCCAAGCGGTGCCATGGACAGATTAGACTACCAAGCACTTGTCCGATGAGCCCGATCCCAACTTACAAAACGTCCAGAATATTCTAGGAACCTATCGATACTGTCAGATGCGAGTATATTAAGTATATTAGAGTTCATCAATCTTTTGTAAAAAAAGCTACCGTCTCCTGTACTCTACGTACACTATGCATATATGTGTATGTCTCTGTAGTTGCATGTCCCGGTAGTGCATGCATACAATCACTTCTGCTAATTTTCAATATGTTGCTACCTGTGATTACTTTGTCTTGACCCATGTATTGCATACGCTAGTCAGATGGTATGTTATTACACATGCTTAGTTGTATACGCTCGAGACTTGGACAATTTATTCTTAGTATTGATAGGGGAACGATATGCGCGAGGGAGGAGCGGGAGGCAGGCGCAAGAGAGATCATCAAGAAGAAGGAACGTTCAATTCGGACAGATAGAAGTCCTGAAATTGAAACGGACGTGAATTCCTCATACGAACTCCAAATCGAGCAAATAAGCACTTGTTGGATAGATAATTCCAAGATCTTTCCAATGAGTACTTCCACGTCTAAAAGACACCAGATAATCCAGCGCCCACACCCTGGATAATCCGGCACTGTTTTTTGGAGATTCTGCTAAGGACTTCGTGCGTGACTTCTGCACGGCCCCGGATAATCCGGCTCACTTAGACCGGATAATCCGGCCCAAGAAAGTTCCCTTCAGATCCGGATGGATCTGACTGTATCAGTCACGTTTTCGTTTCGCGTCGTTTCAATGTTCCGGCGGCCATATAAGCCCTGAAACGCCCTCTAGATTAGGTTAGCTAGAAATTGAGTCTAAAACTACTGTGTGAGTTGCTAGGTGAGCATCCCTCAGGGGACGGCGATGTCGTGTTATCTATCGTATTGATATTGTCACGGACGTTCTTGTGTTCATCAAGGATTGTCGTGTTTTGGTTTGAGGCGTGGTGATCTTCATCACGTTACTTGCTAGATTGATTCCTCTTCTTCAGGTTGCGTTCATCGCGCGATTGGGAGATTACCATCCAGGTTGACTCGCTGGGAAAGATCGGGACAAAACTATAGGATCATCAGCTCTAATACCACATGATACAGATTACGCCGATGGTCCGATAGTTTTGTCCCGATCTTTCACAGCGAGTCAACCCGGATGGTAATCTCCCAATCGCGCGATGAACACAACCTGAAGAAGAGGAATCAATCCAGCAAGTAACATGATGAAGATCACCACG
Source organism: Avena eriantha (assembly GCA_910589775.1). Classification (NCBI taxonomy): domain Eukaryota; kingdom Viridiplantae; phylum Streptophyta; class Magnoliopsida; order Poales; family Poaceae; genus Avena; species Avena eriantha. The sequence continues at coordinate 317,387,961 of OU342741.1, forward strand.
CCTCAAACCAAAACACGACAATCCTTGATGAACACAAGAACCTCCGCGACAATATCAATATGATAGATAACATGGCATCGCCATCCCCGGAGGGATGCTCACCAAGCAACTCACACAATAGTTTTTGACTCAATTTCTAGCTAACCTAATCTAGAGGGCGTTACAGGGCTTATATGGCCGCCGGAACACTGAAACGACATGAAACGAAAACATGACTGATACAGTCAGATCCATTCGGATCTGATGGGAACTTTTTTGGCCGGATTATCCGGTCTAAACCGGATTATCCGGGGCCGTGCGGAAAGTCGCGCATGAAGTCCTTAGCAAAATCTCCAAAAAACAGGGCCGGATTATCCAGGGTGTGGGGCCGGATTATCCGGGGTCATTTATATGTGGAGGTACTCATTAGAAAGTCCTTGGAATTATCTATCCAACAAGTGCTTATTTGTTTGATTTGGAGTTCGTATGAGGAATCCACGCCCGTTTCAATTTCAGGACTTCTGTCTGTCCGAATTGATCATTCCTTCTTCTTGATGATATCCCTTGCACCTGCCTCCCGCTCCTCGCTCGCGCATATCGTGCCCATATCATGTGGTTTTTATGCCAAGAATAACCTCTAATGAGAGAGAAGTAAGACTTGGGAAAGTTGTTGTCCCGAAACAGATTTTTGTGCCTCACTGTAAAAAATCATGAAAAATCCCTGTAAGTCGGATTGAGATGTAATATTTTGTGCATATGCCCCAGGTTTCTATCTAACTTTCGTTAGTTTATCACTTTTGGATTTGAGCAACAGAAAGTTTTAAAAAAAATGGGTTTTACCTGCTCGTCTATTTTGACAGATTTCTGCCATTATTTGCATTTGCCTCTTAATATCTTTCTCTTTGAGTTCTCTTTGATCACTTGAGCTAAACCGAAAGACTTATTATCTTGAATACACTAATATTGCTAATGAAGATTGTGTGAAATTTTGTATGAATGAAATTTTAAAGTGTAGGGAAGAATAATGTGATGAGATGAAGTATGGACAAAAGGTCAAGCTTGGGGATGCCACTCGTGTCACCCCAAGAAATATTCAAGAAGTACAAGTGTCAAAGCTTGGGGATGCCCAAGGCATCCCCTTCTTCATCAATAAAAATCTCAGGTTTTCTTCCAAACGCTTCATTTTTATTGCTTCATGCACAATTGTGTTGTTCTTGGAGCGTCTTCGTTTTTGTTGTTAGTTTTCTTTTGTTTGGTTTGCTTAAAAAAATTGGTTGGACCCCCGCATTCATACATTGTTTCAATTAAGTTGATTAGTGTTGGAAAAGAGTAGGAAGCTTCATGCTTATAAGTGGTACGAAAGGAGCTTGTTTAGATTGTGGCCTAGACTTTATCATGTCATGTTTGATGTTGTTTGACTTTATGCTTAGTAATTATTGATGTAGCATGACTTGTTCCAAACAATTGAGATTTCTTAATGTGCCTTGAAAGAATCATGCGTTGTATTAGCATACAAAAGCATAATATTGTGGTATTCTCCGTTGATGCTTTATTTTTGGTTGTCTTGGCACATGCTTACACCATGTTAAGACTATACCAGTTACCTTAGCCTCTATGATCATTTAGTTTTTGACTTGTAATATCACTCTATGCTTTAATTAATAATGTTTTGTTGCTTTGCATGATTATGGCTATTATTTCTCTCTTAGTTGGTCGCTCCCAGTCTTTTGCTAGCCTCCACATGTACCAAGTATGAGTTCCACTCATGCATCCAACCCCCAAGAAAACCAAGTTATTCTAAAGAGTCCACCATACCTACCTATTAGCATTATTGTTATTCCAAGTATATTCATGTTTTTATCTACCTTCCGAATTAAACTTGTTATGTGAAAAATAGTGATTAAAGCTCTCACAAACTTTATGGCACACTTTGCTTTCTTGCACTTAATAAACTTGAACCATTGTTTCCATCTATGTTGCGTATATGCTTGTGCTTTATAAGTTGTGAATTAGCAAAACCATGTCCCATGGGGAATGCTTTCAACATTGCACTTATCATTCATTTGATATCATGTTCTTTTGTTTATGGATCTCGGCGGAGTGAAATAAAAGGGGAGCTTGTAAGCTCATGGAGTTTGTATGTGTGTTAGAGAAACGCCTGAGCGGCTAGCCTAAGCCATGCCTAATCATGGTGGAAACTTGTAGCATAACCATAGTGAGCATTCTGTGAAGCATCCTCAATAAAAACCTATGCAAATAGCAAATAAAAAGATTGCTGAGATGCTCATTGTCTATTGCCTTGTCATTTTAATATGGGATAGCTCCTGTATCATGGCACAAGGGGTACCCCGTTGGTGGTTCTCTATGATACACATGTACTTACAATAACAAGAACTTACTTGTGACTAAAGTTGAGTAGCATGAGGTTCGGTACTCATAAGCAAGGGGCATGAGATTTTAAACTTATAACTTGTCAAGCATATCCTCATATTTGTGTCACTTTAACCTTAATCACCTCAATATGCTTATGATAGGGGCAATGAGAGTTGAAAGAGAATAAGTACCATAATTTTTGTAAGCTCTTTATGGGACTTGAATTCTTGCTTCCCTCTTTGAAGGGCCTTTCTTTTTTACTTTTATGTTTAGTCTCCATCTTCTATCTTTATGCACCAATTAAGATAACATAGTGGTCATTCTTAGTTTAATGTGCATTCTCCCAAAACTTGTTGATTGATTCATAACTTTGATATTGCTAGTTCTTAAATTATTTGTATCTAGTCACCCTTATGAACTTTGAAGGTGTCCTATGCATTTATGTTTTGCTATACCATGTGGGACAAGATGAATACCATTCTTATTATGTTTTTTATATGTGAAACAAACAAACATATTTCAATACATCGTTATTCATGATCTTTTGTTTGTATCATGTTACAACATAGTTGCTATGTCTTATTGTTAGAACTATATCTTTCATGTCTATGTTAGAATACTATGATCCCGGATATCAATGTTTTAGAAATACCTTGATCAAGATTATGATGGTGCATGTCACCTAAAAAATTATTGTTTTTATCACATACCTACTCGAGGACGAGCAGGAGTTAAGCTTGGGGATGCTTGATACGTTGTAAACGTATCTATATTTTTTGATGTTCCATGCTTGTTTTATATCTACTTTCTTATGTTTTGTTCACACTTTGAGGTATTTTTATACATTTTCTAGAACTAACCTATTAACAAGATGCCAGAGTGCAAGTTGCTTGTTTTCTGCTGTTTTTGGTTTTAGAAAAGCTAGTAAGGAAATATTCTCGGAATTGGATGGGACAAAAGCCAAAGTTAATATTTTACCCGAAGCAGCACAAAGTCCGGAGGGGGACGAAGTGGCGCACAAGGGCGGCCACACCTGGTGGCGGCGCGGGCAGGGGGCACGCCACCAGGGTGTGTGGGCCCCCTGGTACTCCACCGAACTTACCCCTTCCCCTTATAAAAGCCTCCCGGGACGGAAACCCTAAGTACCCGATCAGAAATCCACAAAAGACTCTATAGCCGCCGCCATCTCCATTCCTAGATATGGGGGGATCCGAAGGTCTTCCCGGCACCCTGCCGGAGGGGAGAGATCACCCTGGAGGCCTTCTTCATCACCATGCCTGCCTCCGGTGTGATGCATGAGTAGTTCACCCTTGGACTATGGGTCCATGTAGTAGTTAGATGGTTGGTTCTCCTCTTTTGTGCTATCATGTTTAGATCTTCTGAGCTACGTTCATGATTAAGATCATCTATTTGTAATCTTACATGTTGTGATTGCAGGGATCCGATGGATATTGAGATGATATTTCAAATTTATTATTGATTCTATCATGTCTATGTTATTTGTGATCTTGCATGCTCTCCTTTGTTAGTAACAATCTTGGCCAAGTAGATGCTTTCAACTCCAAGAGGGAGTATTTATGCTCGATAGCGGTTTCATGCCTCTAGTAATCTAGGGAAGTGACATAAATCTCTAAGGTTGTAGATGTGTTGTTTCTACTAGGGAGAAAACAACAATCCTTTGTCCATGGGGCAATCATATTGTTTACTTTACACACTTTGCTTAATGCAATTATCTGTTGCTTGCAACTTAATACTAGAAGGGGTTCGGATGATAACCTGAAGGTGGATTATTAGTCATAGATGTAGTTGGATTATGGTCTATGTATTATGTTGTAATGCCCAGTCGAATCTCATAGGAGTCAAGATGTCTAGTATATGCATTGTTATGCTTTCTGAAATCTGTCAATTGCCCCGCTGTAATTTGTTCACCCAACATGCTATTCATATTAAGGAGAAACACCTCTAGTGAACTATGGACCCCAGTCCATTCTTTTACCATTGATATACCATCTACTGTTTACTGTTTACTTTCTGCAAGCAATTACTATCTTCCATACTATACGTTTAATCCTTTGTTTGTAGCAAAACCGGTGAAATTGACAACCTCACTATAAGTTAGGGCAAAGTTTTGTAGTTGTGGTGTGCATGATTCCATGTTGTTAGAAACACCTTGGAGTTGTTTCCTTGCTCCTACTAGTTCGATAACCTTTGTTCATAACTGAGGAAATCTTGCTGTTGTGCTCATCATACCTTCCTCTTGGGGTTTCCAACGAGCTCGACGTATCTTGAGCCATCACACACCAAAGGGCACCACCTACTTCGATGATCCACCTCCAAGGCATCAAGCTCCACCACCTACATGGCGTCATGCGCCACCATCTCCAAGGAGATGAGAGCCATCAGCTCCAAGCCGTCAAGCGCCACCATCTCCAAGGAGCCAAGAACGACAATCTCCAATGCATCAAGTGCATCTACCTCCAAGGCGTCAAGTGCCATCAACTCTAAGAAGAGTGGCGCCCAAACATCATCTTCCACACAAGGCGCCACAAAGCAAGAATATTCATCGACATACATCCTCTAGAGATCATTGACAACATCAAGAGGATACAAGACGTTGCACAAGGCATCTTCGCCGTGAATACAGAGAATACATGTTGAGCACCATCCAGAATGCTCAACCAAGGTCAAGAAGGCACCACCATCAAAAGAAGAGTGCCAAGGAAAAGGATCATCGTCGCGAGCGTCATGTGAATGACCAAGTGCTTCTCCAACATAAACCTTTGGCAAGGCACGCTAATGACCTCCGTTAACACCATCATAAGGCAGCTTCAACTACTAGTGCCACCACCAAAATGGCACCAAGAGCAAGACTTCTTCCACGCCATCAAGCTTCAGCGCCAAGACTCCAAGTTCAAGAGGAAGCATCCAACTACAAGAGCTTCAATGGAACTACTTCTTCAAGCACTCCAAGAATGTTATTCAAGCAAGAGATGGACCTCTACTTTTCCAAGTTGGACGAGACATTCAAAAACATGACCCCCCAAGAGATAGAAGAAAACAAGTTGCTTTTCTAACAAGTGTATGCAAGAGCTAAAATGGCATCAAGGACCGATACTTCCAATTTGAGTGCCACCACCACAATGGCACCCAATGTACAAGACGACGACAAGGTTGAGAATGGTGAGCATGAGACTTTCCCTTCACCAAAGGAGGCGCATGTTGTTGAGAGAACCGATCCTACGCCCATATGCTTGAGTGATGATGTGGTACCAATCCCATGTGAGTATGAGAGCCCCTTAACCCACTTGAGTGAGAACAAGAGTGAGATGAGTGACTCCACCACACGTGAGATTGAGTGCTTCCACTTTGAGGGCATGAGTGATACACCGAGTGAGTTGAGAGTGGTAGTTGATAGGTCATGTGAGACCACTTGGATTTATAACAACTTACCCTCTACCTCTAGTGTGTTTTCTCATGATGTGCTAGGTTCCATGGATCAAGAAGTGTCAAGCTTGGAGATGATGATGCCTCCGACCAAGAAGATGAACATGGTGGATGAAGCTTAGGCCATCCCCATACAAGAAGAAGAAGTCGCCCACATGGAGGCTAATACTACCACAACACCCACTTCATATGAGAGGTATGAACAAGGTAAAAATAAGGGGTTGATGATGCCATGATCCCACTAGTGGACATGTTGATTTGTGATGACTTGCATGCTATGGATGATACTTGTGCCATGACATATGTTCCATTCTTATTCCCATGTGTTGATTTTGCTATGCATCATGATGACCATGTGGAATCCATTTATTGTGATGATATTGCCATAGACATGATATGCTCTAAATGTTACATTGATGATATCATTGCTTGCACTTTGTTGAAAAATTGATCTTTACAATGTTTTGCTTGCAATGATGTTAAAAACGGCACCTCTTGGACCATGCTTTGTCATAGATGTTTAACAATCTCTCTCATTGCTTGCAATAAGTTGAATAATTTCTCTTTCACTTGTTTTGCTTGCAACAATAATTATCATATGTTGTCTATTGAGATGGCCTCCATAGCTTTGTCAAATTTTGGAGATTTTGGTAAATTCCATGATAAGCATATTCCCCACTTGCATACTCACCATACATCTAGTTTACACTTGATTGACATTAATGGTGATGTGCACAAGAAGAGATACGTCATGATGGATGATGTGTGTCTCTACCACGTACACACGTTCTTCCTTTTATATATGATGTGTGTAGGTACTCGCACAAGAATTTCAACCTCGACTGAGCACGAGTTGACAAAAAGAGCTCTAGAGAGCATCCCCCAAGTGAGTTCAAGATCAAACCCAGCTCTGATACCTTTCGCATGCTTTGCATCTTTCATGTTGAAAAATTGCTCTTTTCTATGGTTAGCTTGCAAGCATGTTAATGGTATTCTTTCTCCTTGTGACAATCATGTTTTTTTGCTATTGGATATTGATGCTTTGTGTGTTGCGACAAAAATGTTGAACAATTTCTCTTTTCGATTTTTTATGTGCAACCATAATGTCGTTATGAGCATGTATTGTCATGAGAGCTTCCAAGTCTCTCGTATAGTTGTTGCAACAAACATAAGGACCACTTTCTCTTTCATATGGTTTGTTTGCATACTTGTTCCTTTTACTTCTGCTTGCGATAATCATATGCCCATGAGCTTTGATTTTGATGATTTGTGTGTGGCATCCAACACGTCGAACAATTTCTCTTTCCAATGGTTGGTTGTCCCACATAATGATGTCATTTTGGATGTTCTTCCTCCTGTGTTTTTGCTAAATTATCCTAGCTTTGCTTCAAAGATGTTGATCAATATTTTAGTCAATTGCTTTGAGCACCACACTAAGATGTTTTATGGAGTTTTTGAGTTCCCACATTTGGATGATGTTCAAATAATTCCCATGCAATTTGACCTTGCATATGCATTCCGTTTGCTATACTTGAGTTGTGCTAATAGTGCTGTGAACAAGAATGGACATGCCACAAATGACATGCTCCTCTATCACACACAAACATAGGTTGCTTGGTCTTTGTTGTGTGAAGGTACAATTTCTTACACGTCAACCTCTCTGGACCATAAGTTGACAAGACGAATTGAAGAGAGTTACCTATGGTTTCCCTTCAACGAGCCATCTCTACATCCAAAGGTGATTTCCTTCTACTTGAGGACTCATGCTATAATCTTCATGAATTGGCTACTCTTTGAGTGTTGTTTTGCTTTTATGGTGATCTTTGTAGGCTTCATAGAATGTTGAGGGCAAACCTCTAGGGCGACCCGATCTTTCACAAATCCCTTTCAAATCGAAGATGGAGTGCGGGGAGAAGAGGGGAGGATGAACACGACAAACCCACGCACGAAGAACACGGTGGACACACACACGCAAAACCACGATACACACCAATATCTCACGCCAGCGGTGTCCGGTCCGGCGTAATCCCTAGGATCAGTGTCGGGCGGAGGACTCTCTCTCTCGAACCGGCATGGCGAGAAGGGAGACTCGGTGAGATCTTGACGTCTAGGCAAAGGGACTCCGATGCCTAGGCCTTGTACAATGCGGAGGCACGATGTAAACTACAACAAGGTTTGGGATATTTGGTGCTCCTTTGTCAAAGGAGCATGAGGCAAGAACTAGATAGATCCACAAGGGGTTTCCACTAATTCCAAATATAATTCCTAGGGTTTACAATAGAGGTGGGCACTATATATAGGCCAGCCACTAGTACATGGGTAGTTTAGGCAACAAAGGGTAAAGTCTGGACGGACTAAGGGGTACATGGGCTACATGCCCAAAAGGCTTTCACATGCCTGGTCCACTTACACTGGAGACTCCGGGGTCAAGGGGCCGGAGACTCCGGGGTGGCGCTCGGACTCCGGGGTAGTCTCTAGGGCGGCAGACAGAGACTTCCAGCGAGGGGTCCGGAGTCGTGGCTGGAGTCCGCGAGCGGAGACTCCGGGGTCGATGGCCAGAGACTCGGGGTATCTAGGTCGGAGACTCTGGTGTGCATGGAGACTCCGGGGACGACGATGCTCTCCGGTGAGGACTCCGTGGGGGTGTACTGAGCGCTCCTGGTGGGGGTCCAGAGAGAGGTCCGGAGTCCTAGCCGGAGACTCCGGGGATGCAGGCCGGAGACTCTAGGCTTCAGGGCCAGAGACTCCGGGGCTTCAACTCCAGCAGCTCCTTCTTCTTGTCCCGCTCCTTGCGCTTCATCCGATGGAGGTTTGTATCTGATAACACAAAGTGTAGTTGCATGAAGTAGCAAGCCATTCATAGATGTGTCAAAGTCACACGAGGAAAGGAGCAGTTCACCTTAGCTTGTAGGAGTTTAGCTCGCGCACGAGTCATTGGTCCACGTGGGGGACTTGGTGGTGGAGATGTCGTGACGTTTGTAGGATGGGATGCATCAACTCCCTCCTTGGGAAAGAGTCCTCCTCGACTCTTCATGGGTATCATCTTGATCATCTCCATGGTAGGGGAAAGGTCCTTGACGTTGAATGTATTTCTTGCAAGGTACTTCGATGTCAGAATGTCAATGATGTAGGCGTTGTTGTTGATTCTTTTGAGGACCTTGAAGGGACCATCTCCTCTTGGTTTGAGTTTGGAATCATGTTCTTTGGGGAAATGGTCCTTGGTCAAGCGTATCCATACAAGATCACCTTCCTCGAAGATCAACTCTCGTTTATCCTTGTTGAGCCTTGAATCTTGACAAAGGACTTGCTGCTCTATAGTAGCTCTTGTTACTTCATGAAGCTTCTTCGTAGCTTGTGCGCGCTTCTCAATGTCCATGTTGGTGCGCTCATGGAGGGGTAGTGGTAGGATGTCGAGCATGGTGAGGGGCTCAAAACCATAGACGATCATGAAGGGGCTCATCTTGGTTGTGGAGTGCTTGGCTCGGTTGTAGGCGAACTCGGCGTGGGGAATGCGTTCCTCCCAATCCTTCAAGTTCTTCTTGATCAACACATGTAGAAGAGTTCCGAGGCTTCGGTTTACAACCTCGGTTTGTCCATAGGTTTGAGGATGCAACATAGATGAAAATAGGAGCTTAACGCCGAGCTTGGCCATGAGGGTCTTCCATAAGTAGCTCATGAATTTGACGTCGCGGTCGGAGACGATTGTTCTTGGCACACCGTGAAGACGGACGATTTCCCTAAAAAAACAAATTGGCAACATGTGAAGCTTCGTCGGTCTTATGGTAGGTATGACGTGTGCCATTTTGGAAAAGCGATCCACGACAATAAAGATAGAATCATGACCATGCTTGAAGGGAATATGCCCGAGAGGCAATAATAAAGTGGTTATTATCTTATTCCATGTTTATGATAAATGTTTATTTTGCATGCTATAATTGTATTAATTTGGAAACGTTAATACATTTGTGTTTAATAAACAAAAGGAAAGTTCCTAGTTATGCCTCTCTTATAAAATAGCTCGTTGATTAACAAGATGATCAAGGTTTTCTGATCATGGACATTGGATGTTGTTAATAACGAGGTCACAAAATTGGTGGAATTATGTGATGGACATTCATCCGAAGTATACCATTACGATCAGAGTTATTATGTTTATATTGCTATAACATCATACGAAGTAATCTTAGTCCTTAGACCATGAGATCATGTTAATTGCTAACACCAAAAGAGTATCTTGATAACATCAAACGTCACACTGTAACAGGGTGACTATAAAGGTGGGTTTAGTGCTACGAAGGTGTTATGTTGAGGCTCATGGATCAAGAGTGGGATTTGTCCATCCCGATGATAGATAGATATACTCTGGGCCCTCTCGGTGATATCAGAATTAAATAGCTTGCAAGCAAGTGATGTGATCACTAGAATGTTATATCACAGGAACAAGAAAAGAGTACATGTCGGTAATGAGATCAAACTAGGTATTTGGATGCCGATGATCGAATCTCAGACATGTAATATATCGCGGGACTAAGGGATTTAGTTACTAGAGTTAAAGGTTCTCACGATCACAGAAGTCATCGTTGAATGTGTAGGAGTCAGTATGGATCTCCAGGTCCCGCTTCTGATTATTGATCTGAGAGGGGTCTCGATCATGTCTGCATTATTCACGAATGATAGGGTGACACACTTAAGGGATACCAACACCATTTGGATCAAATATGTTTCAGATAAAGGTTTAAGAAAGTGCTAGAATTGTTTCAATAGACACCGGAATCGTTTCGGGTGAAATTGCAGAAACTGGTTCTGGATATGATATTGAAATGTTGCAGGGGGTTTTATGTGAATGTTTGTTAATTAATGTAATTGAAAAAATTCTGAATAAAATAAATAAAAGTGTTTTATTTAATGAGAACTTGCATTAAATTTGGTGGAAATTTAATGGAGGTGAGTGGAATTTTGAGTGGGTGGCTAATTATGTGAGTGGGAGCTCCACCCACATGAATGTGGAAGAGGTGGGGGCACCTCCCTTGGCCGCCGGCCATGGTGAGGGGCTGCCCCCTCTCTCCCTATAAAAGGCCCCCACTCCCTCCTCTCATCTTGCACCACCTCCTCGTGAAGGTTCTCTTCTCCCTCTAGTTATTCCCCATGGTCTCGGATTAGCGAGATACATGTTCCCGGTGGCTTTATCTATAAAGGAGTTGCTGCTTCCGCTGCATCGCTGGAGCGAGGAGGCGGAGGTTGTTCGGTGTACCGAACGTGTGTGCGATCACGGATGCACCGCTACTTTGCGGTGCTGGACTTGACGGTGCTAGACCTGATGGTGCTGGAGCTGCTGGACCTGAAGGACTTCAACACGATCTTGAGATCGGCAAGCGTACGACTACATCAACCACGAGTTCCTACTCGTTAACAAAACTCGTTTTCTTCGAGGGTAAGTTCTCCATGGATGTATGTCCACCTGTTGCTCTGTATCTAGTAGATAGATCTTGGCGTATAGTTCTCATCGTAGGAAAATTTTTGTTTTCTATGTTGCGGACCCAACAGTGGTATCAGAGCCTGATCTATGCGTAGGTGCTTTGCACGGGTAGTACACATATGTTTATATGTGGGCGATGATGATCATGTTATTGCATCTTCTATGCACTTTGGATATTGGTGGCATAGTGGGATGAAGCGGCCCGGACCAACCTTACATGTCATCGTACATGAGACCGGTTCCACGACTGACATGCAACTAGTTTTTGCATAAGTGGCTAGCGGGTGTATGTCTCTCCTACTATAGTCAATATCTGATTTACAACGAGTTGCTAATAACTTGGTTATCCTCGTTGTGGTTCATGTTCGTAGGTAAGACCGGTTCTATCTCCGAAAGCCCCAAGCCACGTAAAACTTGCAATTGATAAATTAGAGGCGTCTAGTTTAGATCGTTGCTGGGCTAGTGTCTTGATATGGTGTTGTTGTAAGTAGATGTATGATAGATACTCTTACAACACACTTAATGTGTAAGTTCCATAGACCTTGGCCTTACACACAAAGGAATGATAGAGATCATACCACGATGCAAATGATAGAGATCAAATGCATGGACCATATCATGTCACTTTACACATTAGATGTTTGCATCTTATATTGCTAGTTTGGCGCTTCTAGTAGCATTATAAGATGATCCCTCATTTAAATATCCAGATAAAATGTGTTCTTCCTTAAGTATGGACCATTTTATGGATCGTGTTTCGAGACATCACGTGATGATCGGGTGTACTCAACTCTACGCTTTCATACAACGGGTGTAAGACAGTTTTACACACGCGAATACTAAGGTTCTTACTTGGCGAGCCTAGCATGTACAGACATGGCCTCGGAAAGGTTAAGCATGAGTCGTATAGTTGATGTGATGACCCTATTGATGCTCGCCTTTGAAGCTACACCGACTCACGTGATGATCGGACTTGGTGTAGTGGATTTGGTTCATGTAATCACCAAAAAGGCACGAGGGATGTCGTTTTTGAGTGGGAGTTCTTTCTAATTTGGATTAGTCGAACTCTATTTGTCATAAACTAAATCGAAGTGAATTTGCATAATTTGTTGTAGTCATTGGCATCTGTTCACTACCTTATACTTAGTTTTATTTGAGATAATAGAACTATAGAATCTGGATATTTACTTTACGAACTGGTATCGTATTGTTTTGAATGTCAATTTAAAGTTTATAAGTCCTATTGCAAACTTTCAGCAAACTCTATTTACTCCATGAAGTTTAATAAGTAGTATTAAATAAAGAGTAAGAATTCCAATGTTAGTATCTAAAGTATCATGTTTGCCTCCATGATTATTGATATTCAAAAATTGTTTTAATATCAAGGTTATCTAGGAGCTGAAAGAATTGTTTCAGGAACCATCATGTGTGGAAGATATTGTGATATGTGAAACAATGTTTTTGGTTGCATTATGGTAGAGTATAATTTAGCAAAATACATGTTCTCATATTGTATGAGAATTTGTGAAGGATGGAGATGCTAGGCATCTGGATCTCCCAAAAAGGTGTTGGGAACTAACATTATACTCGCGATTCTTCCTTATAGGCTATAGTATCTTGATCATGAAAGTTGTCATGATAAGGATGAATAGAAGATGTAAGTAAAATGGTTACTACACTAATAGATTACTAAAGAATGGATTTTTGAAAGAACACCAAACATTTGATGATGGTGATCCACTTCAAAGTGCAAGCCCAAAGGTATTAGTATTTGACTATATACGCTTTGTACTATGTGTCATGTGAATGACACCACTATTGATGTTGATAGATTCTTTTAAAAGAAAAGGAATTGTTGAAAGAGAGTCTATAAAATATTTGGCTGAAAAGAAAAGGTTGGAGATGTCCAACTTAGGTATATAGAAGATGTACATGTTATGGTTGTATTCCTTGCTTGTTAAACAATGTGGTTCTGAGGTATTGGAAACTGGTATTGGATATCGAATTGGTTGGTGTGAAGTGTCATACAGAACAACACAATTCATGAACTGCAACGGCCTAAGTAACTAGCAAAAGAATAAGTGATGGTGTTCATTGAAAACAAATAAAGTGTTATTGTGTTTTTCGTTGTCGTCAAACCTAGCCTTCAAGATTTGTTTTAATAATTGTTATTTTGTTCCGGTATTATGAGAACAATGGTTGTTCAGATAATTACTGTATTCCATAAAGGATGGATGAACTTTTACAAGTCTAGTTGGAGAAATCACATCCATATATATTATTGCTAAAATGCCGTAAGACAAATGATTGGAAGATCACTTATGAAGTGACATCGCTGTTTGAATTATAATGGAAAGTAAACATGAAGAAACTCCATCTTGATTGATTTTTGGAGTCTTTTGATTTTGATCAATTGATGCTTGTGAAACTTCCCTCAAGATAATGGAAACTCTGTCCATAGGCCAAAGAGGAACGAATGACTAACTTATTGGATATTATGCATGTTGATGTATATAGTCCATTATGTGTAGCCATATGCGATGGATCTATTTGCTTCATATGCTTTCTCCGGAAATTTGATTGAATATATTTATATATTTACTTAATAAGGAAGAAGTATGAAACATTTGAAAATTGTTCAAAGACTTTCAAGATAAAGTGAAAAATCATTGTAACAAGAAAATAAAAGAGTTTATGATTTGATCATAAAGAAAGATATTTGACTTACAGGTTTAGCAAAACACCTAAGATTTCAGGAATTGTTCCATGAATTTGCATTTCTCGATAAACCACAGGAGTATGGTATGTTCGAGAGATCAAATCAAACGTTGTTTGACATGGTAAGATCAAAGGTGTCATTTATAAAACTGCCATTATATTTTAAATATTAAAGCTTTAGAGATTTCCGCTTTTACACTGAAAAGAGCACCATCGTGATCCGTTGAAATGACACCATATGAGTTATGGTTTGGGATAAAACCCGAATTGTCTTTTCTTAAATTTTGGTATGCTATGCATAAGTAAAATGTTTACAACCAAAGTCGGATAAGCACGTCTTTGTAGGTTATCCCAAAGAATTTGTTGGGAATTACTCCATAACACTGAGGACAAAAGAGTTTGTCGCTTAGAACGTCAAGTTTCTTGAGAAGGAATTTTTTGTGAAAATTAAGTGGGAGGACAATAGAACTTTGATAAGGTTGTTGAACCTTAGCTATATCTGCTGAGTAGCGCAGCGCCGGAAAGTGTCCTGGTGGCGGCCACAATGCTCATGGCTCCCGTGATTACAAAGGGTGTGATCTTGGAGATTAGAGTTCTTATTGAACCATGTGGGTCGGTAAGAATCAAATAGTAAGATTTGAAACAAAAGTCTTTATTGTTTTGACAATGATGAACCGACTACATGCAAAGAAGCGATGATGGGCCCTGACTCCATAAAATGACTAGAAGTCATAGAATCCGTAATAGTATCCATACACAAGAAATCAAGTTTCTGAACTTAGAAGACCCTCCGAAAAGGCATGAAGCCCATCGGTCGTGTTTGGATCTATAAAGAAATAGAGATGGATGTTTGACATCTATGAAATAGTCAACATGTCGGAAAGAATTTTATGGCAATGTTCAAGGAGTTGACTATGACAAGATTTGATCTTTCATAGCGATATTTAGTCTTGACGGATTAATATAGCAACCACTACGTATAATTTGGTATATGGTAGATGAATAAACAAAAAACGCTTCTTCTGATAGAATGGTTACCTAGGACGTGTACATGACACGGTCCGAAGGGTTTTGTTAATTCAAAGGGTGCTAAAAGGGCATGTAAACTTCAATAGTTGAAGTAAGCATAGCGGAGTTGGAATCTTCGCCATGATGAAACTATTAAAAGAGTTTAAATTCATCGGAGATGATGAAGATGCTTGCATTTGCAAGAAATTATGCGGGAGCGCTGAGACATATTTCTAATACATTATGTAGAGGACATATTGTTGATTGGAAATTTTGTATCTTGAATTGACACAAGTTAAGGATTTCATTAAAATAAGATTTTGATGAAAGACTTGGGTAAACCCAGAATATTAGGCATCAATATCTATATGGATAGATTAAGGCGCTAATATGGTTGTGCCAGACATACATATATGAGATATTGAAAGGGTTCAATGTGGAAACAACAAGGAAGGTTCTTGCTGCATGGAAAGGATTGTATCAAAATTCAAGTGTTTCAACACATGGTGAGTAAAATCACATGAAGATTTTGATCGATTATACCATGATATGTATATATCCGTAATGTCCTATGCTCTAAATGTTATGAGCATATACCAGAATGATTCATAAGATGATCATTGGACAATAGTAAAGATATTCTTATGAGCTTTTGGAAGAACTAAGAATATATAATGTATAAGTGACAAATAGTTAAAGGTAGTTCATTGTAAAGTGTTACATTGATAATAGTTTTGTCACAAGATACAAATTAAATTTATCTCAATTTAGACTATGGGTGGCACAATGTAATGGAAAGGATGTTCCATGATGGATTTGGATGAGTTCCAAAATTGAAACATTGTGACGGATACTACAATAAAAAGGCTAAGTATATGACTGCTATAGTAGTAGAAAGAAGGGCATTTGTGTTATGTAGTTTATTATCAAACTAGGTGTGGTTCAAAGTGGGCTAATATTATGAAGATATATTGTATGACAATAATATCAACATATTTTAACCCGAACAAACTAAAGGTCTCACAAAAGGACCAAATTTATACAATGCCATCTCATTTGAGAATGAGTGATGCGTAGAGACGCAAAGACATGCAAATACACACGGACCTGAAACTGTCAGAGTTGGAGATTATGTTAACCACTAGCAATTGCATATATGCAACACCAGAAAGCCATAGGTGTTCAATACTAAAAGTTTTTCAAACTAGATTATTGACTCTAGTGCAAGTGGGAGACTGAAGGGAATATGCCCGAGAGGCAATAATAAAGTGGTTATTATCTTATTCCATGTTTATGATAAATGTTTATTTTGCATGCTATAATTGTATTAATTTGGAAACGTTAATACATGTGTGTTTAATAAACAAAAGGAAAGTTCCTAGTTATGCCTCTCTTATAAACTAGCTCGTTGATTAACAAGATGATCAAGGTTTCCTGATCATGGACATTGGATGTCGTTAATAACGAGGTCACAACATTGGTGGAATTATGTGATGAACATTCATCCAAAGTATAGAATTACGATCAGAGTCATTATGTTTATATTGCTATAACATCATACGAAGTAATCTTAGTTCTTAGACCATGAGATCATGTTAATTGCTAACACCGGAAGAGTATCTTGATAACATCAAACGTCACACCGTAACAGGGTGACTATAAAGGTGGGTTCAGTGCTACGAAGGTGTTATGTTGAGGCTCATGGATCAAGAGTGGGATTTGTCCATCCCGATGACGGATAGATATACTCTGGGCCCTCTCGGTGATATCACATTGAAATAGCTTGCAAGCAAGTGATGTGATCACTAGAATGTTATATCACGAGAACGAGAAAAGAGTGCATGTCGGTAACGAGATCAAACTAGGTATTTGGATACCGATGATCGAATCTCGGACATGTAATATATCGCGAGACAAAGGGATTTAGTTACGACATTAAAGGTTCACACGATCACAAGAGTCATCGTTGAATATGTGGGAGTCAGTACGGATCTCTAGGTCCCACTGCTGATTATTGATCAGAGAGGGGTCTCGATCATGTCTACATTATTCACGAACCGTAGGGTGACACACTTAAGGGATACCGACACCATTTGGAGCAAATATGTTTCAGATAAAGATTTAAGAAAGCGCTGGAATCATTTCGATGCAAACCGGAATCGTATCGGGTGAAATTGCAGAAACTGGTTCTGCATGTGATATTGAAATGTTGCAGGGGGTTTTATGTGTATGTTTGTTAATTAATGTAATTGAAAAAATTCTGAATGAAATAAATAAAAGTGTTTTATTTAATGAGAACTTGCATTAAATTTGGTAGAAATTTAATGGAGGTGAGTGGAATTTTGAGTGGGTGGCTAATTATGTGAGTGGGAGCTCCACCCACATGAATGTGGAAGAGGTGGGGGCACCTCCCTTGGCTGCCGGCCATGGTGAGGGGCTGCCCCCACTCTCCCTATAAAAGGCCCCCCACTCCCTCCTCTCATCTTGCACCACCTCCTCGTGAAGGTTCTCTTCTCCCTCTAGTTATTCCCCATGGTCTCGGATTAGCGAGATACATGTTCCCGGTGGCTTTATCTGGAAAGGAGTTGCTGCTTCCGCTGCATCGCTGGAGCGAGGAGGCAGAGGTTGTTCGGTGGACCGAACGTGTGTGCGATCACGGATGCACCGCTACTTTGTGGTGCTGGACTTGATGGTGCTGGACCTGATGGTGCTGGAGCTGCTGGACCTGAAGGACTTCAACACGATCTTGAGATCGGCAAGCGTACGACTACATCAACCACGAGTTCCTACTCGTTAACAAAACTCGTTGTCTTCGAGGGTAAGTTCTCCATGGATGTATGTCCACCTGTTGCTCTGTATCTAGTAGATAGATCTTGGTGTATAGTTCTCATCGTAGGAAATTTTTTGTTTTCTATGCTGTGGACCCAACAATGCTTAGATCTAGGCAATCCTAACACAAAATCCATGCTAATGTCTGACCAAGGTGAATGAAGAATATGCAATGGCATATAAATACCATAAGGGTTAGCTTGCGACATAGCTTGAACACATGTCGTGCATTGTTGAACGTAGCGCTCCTCGTCGCGCTTCATCTTGGGCCAAAAGTAGTGAGTGGAGAGCATGTCCAATGTCTTGTCATGGCTAAAGTGACCCATGAGGCCTCCACCATGAGATTCTTGGAGAAGCAAAAGTTGGAGCGACGATTTCAGAATGCAAAGCTTGTTTTGTTTAAAGAGAAAGCCCTGATGCAAATAAAATCATCAACTCCTTTGTCAATGGAGCACTTTGCGAAAATTGGTTCGAAGGACGGGTCAGAAGCATACAAATATTTAATATCCTCAAGACCCAACGCGTTGATTTCAAGTCTCATAAGAAGGCTTGTGTGTTTGCGAGACAAAGCGTCCCCAACTACATTATCTTTGCCCTTCTTATACTTGACAATGTACAGAAAAGACTCCATAAACTGAACCCACTTAGCGTGTCTCTTACTCAAGTTGGCTTGGCCTTTGAGATATTTCAACGACTCATGGTCATAATGTATGATAAATTCCTTGGGCCATAGGTACTGTTGCCAAACTTGAAGGACATGAACTAAGGCAAAAAGCTCTTTGTCATAAATCAGATAATTAAAGCGATCACCATCAAGTTTCTCGGTATGGTAGGCTATAGGATGTCCTTTTGCATAAGGACTCCTCCAATACCAATACCACTAGCATCACACTCTATCTCAAAAGTTTTTGTAAAATCCAGTAACGCAAGAAGAAGTGCTTCGGTGAGGCTCTTTTTAAGTTCATCAAAAGCTTTTTGTTGTGCTTTGCCCCACACAAAGGTGACATTCTTTTTCATCAAATCGTTGAGAGGACAAGCAATGGTTGAAAAGACTTTCACAAAGCAACGATAGAAACCGACCAACCCATGAAAACTTCGGAGTTCACTCACATTTGTTGGGATGGGCCAATCTCGTATGTCCTTTACCTTGGACACATCTATTTCAATGCCCTTCGAAGAAACGACAAATCCAAGAAAAATCAAATTGTCTTTAGCAAAAGTGTACTTGGGAAGATTAGCATAAAGCTTTTCATGTCGAAGGATTTTCAAGACTTCCTTAACATGTTTTAATATGGTCCTCAAGTCACTTGCTATAAACAAGTATATCACTGAAATAGACAACAACACTTTTTCCCATGAGAGAATGCAAGATATGATTCGTAAGGCACATGAAGGTGGATGGGGCATTAGATAAACAAAAGGGAATAACCAACCATTCATAGAGACCAAGTTTGGTCATGAAGGCTGTTTTCCACTCATCACCTTCAGCCATGCGTATTTGATGGTAACCACTACGAAGATCAATTTTCGAAAAAATAGTGGCTCCACACAACTCATCAAGCATGTCATCGAGACGTGGTATTGGATATCGATAACGCACGGTGATAGCATTGATTGGACGGCAGTCCATGCATAACCGTAATGTATCATCCGTTGGAACAAGAATCACGGGTACAACACTTAGACTAGTGCTAACTTGGATCAAACCTTTGGAGACGAGTTGGTTGATTTGACGTTCAATCTCCTTTGTCTCCGCAGGGTTCGTGCGGTAAGCGGCGCTGTTGGGAAGCGGTGCACCGGGGATGAGGTTAATGTGATGTTCGATGATGCGAAGAGGAGGAAGTCCATGTGGGAGCTCTTCGGGGAACACATCCTTGAATTCCTGCAAAACAATCATCAAAGATGGAGGAACATTGGTTAAATCATTAGTTCCTTGCGCTAGTCCCTTGCAAAGGAGGACAGAGTGCAAGATGGATGGGTTGTTCCGAACATCTCTCATCTCACTTTTGGTGGCAAGGAGAACACTCTTTGTTTTTCCACTCAAGTTTGGCTTGTGGCTCTCACTCACTATGAGATGGTTCTCGCTCTCACTGCTCTTCTCACAAGTAGGTGTTGTGCTTTGCGCCCTCGCTAAAGCCTTTGCATTGTCCGCAATTATTTGGCTAGGAATCATTGGTTGCAAAACACATGTTTTGTTGAGCCATTTGAAGGTGTACACATTGGTGCGACCATCATGTAGCGCAACCTTGTCTAATTGCCATGGTCGACCAGGAAGCATGTGGAAAACTTTCATAGGAACCTCGCATTCCACCGTGTCTTTTTACGGACCAATGGCGGAGGAGACCGATACGGTATGCTTGACCTTCACGGACCCTTGGTCACTTAGCCATTGCACGTGGTACGGGTGCTTGTGCGGATGGAGGGTGAGGTTGAGCTTCTCACACAACTCGGTGCTAGCAAGGTTGTCAGAATTCCCTCCATCGACTATCACTTTGATAGATTTTCCATTGATGTCGGGTCATGTTTGGAAGATATTTGAGCGTTGGTCTTCATACTCTTGTGCTTGAGTGGTCAAGATCCTTGTGAAGACAAGTGATGGACTTGCGTCATGTTCACACATGAGGTGTTCTTGGTCATCTTCCACTCGTTGTCTTGCCATTGCTTCCTTGACTCGGGCATCAAATTCATCTTTACTCAAGTACTCTTCATCGCCATTGACATGAATGAAAAAAACTTTCTTGTTTCCACACTCGGCCGATTTGTGTCCTTTGCCTCCACACTTAGAGCATTCACTGTTGAAAGGTGTATCACTCTTTGCTCGTTTGCCACTTGGGGGCAGTTTTCCTTGAGGAAGTGTGGGCTTAAAGGAAGGTTTGCAGGTACTTGAGGAGCTTCCGTTGAAGGTTGTTGGTGTAGCGGTTGAAGCTTGCTTGTAGGTGAAATACGTCTTGGGGTTGTTGTACTTGATGTCCTCTTGCACTTGATGTTTGGCCTTTGTTGCGATGTGCACAAGCTCAACCATGTTATTGTATGTTTGGAACTCGAAGATGCACTTGATTGGGTGGTTCAACGCAATAAGGAAGCATGCCATAGTTTGCTCCGTGCACTCTGCAATGTTGGCGCGGATCAAGTTGAGTTCCATTTCCTTGAAGTACTCTTACACGGTCTTTGTTCCTTGACGAAGCGATTGAAGGTTGTTGAAGAGGTCACGCGTGTAGTGCGCGGGGACGAAACGGGATCTCATGTGAGCCCTCATGTCATGCCAAGTTGTGATTGGCGGCTCTTGTCTTGCGTCACGAGCAACTTGAACTTGTTCCCACCAAAGGTTGGCGTAATCATCAAACTCAGCGAAGCCATGGCAACCATATTCTCGTTGCTATAATTGTGCATGCGGGAGATCTTGTCGACTTTGAGTACCCATGAGAGGTATTCTTCGGGGTCATTGGATCCGGTAAACTTGGGCATTGTGAACTTGAGCTTGCTGAAAGTTTCTTCATCATTGTGGTCATTGTGACGAGCTTGGTGGCCTTGTTGATGAGCTTTGTCTTGATATTGTTGTTGCGGAGCTTGCTCTTCCTCTTGGCGCGGTTGTTGACGATGTTGAGGCACTTGGGCCCCATGAGGGTGTTGAGGATGTGGAGCCTCATGACGCGGCTGATGACAAAGAGGAGGCTCATTCCTGGGTTGGTGATATTGATTAGGCACATGGGCCTCACGGCGAAGATCATGGTCTTGAGCCTCTTAACATGGTGGGCGTCGCTCAACTTGTACCACTTGACGCTCCATGGTTTGGTGTGGTGGAGGAGGCGCGTCATGATGACCATGGTGTTGGTGTGGACGTTCATGACGATGATGACGAGGAGTAGGATCTTGGAGAGAATCATGTCGATGACGAGCTTGATTCGCCAAATTGGAGTCATCACTTGTTGTGTCAAGTATGTGTCGCGGGCGATGGTGGTGGACTTGCGGTTGCGCTCACGGTTCTTCTTGTGGTTGTTCTTGTTGGATCGCTAGGGCCCTTGCCTCATGACGGTGTTCTTCTTGCCTTACTTGTGGTCTTGAAGAGAAATCACCATCATAGCTTTGCGGCGTGTCGTGGGGAAGGTACATAGTTCGAAGAACTTCCATCTTCAACCACAGGGGCATCATTGCGTCTTGGAGCACTTGGATGTAGATCTTGTTGAAGAGATTCATGACGACGCGAAGAGCTTGATGCACGTGAACACGGTCTTGCCATTCCGTCGATGAGGCGTTGAAGATTGTCATTTGTTTCAGTGATGGAGCATTGAAGTGCTTCATTTTGGTGGCCAAAGATGTGATGCATTGCATGCACTTGTTATGCGAGGCCGTCGACTCGGGTGTCGATGTTCTTGAACTCGGCTTGCATCTCGCCAAATTGTTCATCTTGTCGCGCCTCAAGGGCTTGGCAACATTAACGGAACTCTTGCTGGACGATGAAGTGACTTGCGCGCGTCATGTACGGTCCATGTTGTTCTTCTTGGGGAGGTGCTTGGCTCGACTCACCGTGCCTTTCCATAATGCAAAACACACAAGTATTGTATATGGGAGTGGAGTATGGTGGTGTTAGCCTTGTACCTCACCTTGGGGATTGCACCAAACTAGAAAGAACAAGTGAGAGCTATAAGCATGCAAAGTGGGATTGCAAAGAAAACTCACACTAAAGAAAGAACTAACTCTCAAAAGCTTGTTGGTGGTAGGTTAGGATTGTGGAATGCCAAAGAACCAGCCAAAAGAAACGAGGTAGTCATAAGTGGGTAAGATCCAACAAAACTCAAGTCAAAGGCGAAGGTCAACAACTCAAAAGGGTGACGAGAACATACGACTGTATATACACACATGGAGATTGTTGGGATTGAAACGACTATGAAAATGAGCAAACAAAATGTCCTAACAAAGACTAAGCTCATTGTCGTGTCAATGCAAGGAGAGACCATGGCTCGTTTGCAAAGACCTTGGGCACTCTTCTTTCTCTCTTTCTTACAAGCTTTTAGACTCTCATTTGCAATGGGAGACTATTTTTCTTTTTCTTTTGCTTTGTATCTTTTTCTTTCTTTCTTTGCTCTCCCTTGATGCTACCAAGTAACTCTTGCTATTGCTTTTACACTCTCACTATCCAAGGACAAGTGCACAATGCTCAAGCAAACACAAGATGAGCCACTCTCGTGGGATAGGTACACACGAAGGACGATAGGGGTTAACAAGGTGACACAAGTTATACATTCGTTGGTGATGATGAACTTGGCATCGGTGGTGCGGGATAATGTTCGTGGGCCGTGGGGTCGATGAGCGCAGAAGTTGTTGATGCGGAAGCTTATTGTTAGTTGCTGACAAGCACACGTGCACAAACAAACAAAGGAAATTAGCCAAAACAGAAAAGAGGCAAAAACTGTCAAAAACAGGCGTCAGGGCCGGAGACTCCGAGCGTTGAGGCCGGAGACTCCAGGGTCGGGGACTCTGTTCCTCTTCCTCGTGTTCTTGAGCGGAAATCCATGCCTTTTGGCCTCAAATCCGCGAAAATTTGACCAAATTGGGTTGGGAAAACGCAGGATAGAGCTGGACCAACACCTAAGACAAGGTTTGGTCATATCAAAACCACAAATAACACTCCAAATCAAGAGATCGATCCAAAGGCAAATTTGGGGCTCTTTTTTTGGGGATTTTCGAATTTTTAGTGGATAGAAGAAAAATTTGTGGGGGAATTCATGAGAAACGAAGCTGTTGATACCAATATATTGAGGGAAAACCTCCAGGGCGGCCCGATCTTTCACGAATCCCTTTCCAATCAAGGATAGAGTGGGGGGAGAAGAGGGGAGGATGAACATGATGAACTCACGCATGAAGAACGCGATGAACACACACACACACAAAACAACGATACACACCAATAGCTCACGCCGGCAGTGACCGGTCCGGCGCAATCCCTAGGATCGGCGTCAGGCGGAGGACTCTCTAGAACCGGCATGGCGAGAAGGGAGACTCGGTGAGATCTTGACGTCTAGGAAAAGGGACTTCGATGCCTAGGCATTGTACAACGCGGAGGCATGATGCAAACTCCAACGAGGTTTCTGATATTTGGTGCTCCTTTGTCAAAGGAGCATGATGCAAGAACTAGATAGATCCACAAGGGGTTTCCACTAATTCCAAATATAATGCCTAGGGTTTACAATAGAGGTGGGGGGCTATATATAGGCTAGCCACTAGTACAAGGGTAGTTTAGGAAATAAAGGGTGAAGACTGGACGGACTAAGGGGTACATGGGCCACAGCCCCAAAAGGCCTTCACATGCCTGGTCCACTTACACCGGAGACTCCAAGGTCAAGGGGCCGGAGACTCCGGGGTGGCGCTCAGACTCCGGGGTTGTCTCCGGGGCGGCAGGCAGAGACTTCCAGCGAGGCGTCCGGATTCGTGGCTGGAGTCATAGGGCGGAGACTCCAGGGTTGATGGCTAGAGACTCCGAGTATCTGGGCAGAGACTCTGGTGTGCATGGAGACTCCGGGGCGATGATGCTCTCTGGTGAGGACTATGTGGAGGTGTACTGAGCGCTCCTGATGGGGGTCTGGAGTCCTGGCCCAAGACTCCGGGGATGCAGGCCGGAGACTCCGGGGCTTCAACTCTAGCAACTCCTTCTTCTCGTCCCCCTCCTTGCGCTTCATCCGATGGAGGTTCATATCTGATAACACATAGTGTAGTTGCATGAAGTAGCAAGCCATTCATAGATGTGTCAAAGTCACATGAGGAAAGGAGTGAGTTCACCTTAGCTCGTAGGATTTTAGCTCGCGCACGAGTCATTGGTCCACTTGGGGGACTTGGTGTTGGAGATGTAGTGACATCTGTAGGACGGGCTACATCATAGAAGGTGCAAGAACATTGAGGTGTTGTCAATTCAATCTTCCCAAGGACGACTATATGGTGAACTCCAGGATCAAGAAGGTCTCTCGACATCTTCTACTTTGTTATGAGCGTGTATAGTCGAGGACGACTCTTTTTGAAGGGAGGGGAGATGATGTAGCCTGACCTTCGGTCATTACCACATCATGGTTTCCAACTGATGCCAAGTTGTCATGGCCTCCAAAGGTGAATCTGTTCCTCTATGCGAGCCCACTTCCTACCCTCTTGAATGGTATACTACTTCATACTCCGTCCCATATCCATGATAGGTTCAAACCAACAAGTACGGAGGCATGGGAGGAAGCCTGGAGCACCAAGCCCAACAAGACGGAGGCTTGGAAGAGAAGGCAGAAGAAGCAACAGCTGGAGCACCAGAGTCTCTGGCCACGCCGGAATCTCTGGCCTGCGTACCCAGGAGTCTCCGGCCCTTCTCCGGAACGGCCCCCAAATCGAGCTCGAGGACAGTCTAACTGCCACTCCGGAGACGGACCAGAGACCGACAAATCTCCGGCCTAGACCGGAGTCTCCGGACCTCCACACCGGAGTCTGCGGCCTGAGCTTAGGGGCCTACATGCCGCCAACTGGGAATGTGGCCCATGTACCCCTTAGTCTGCACAAACTTTCCCCTTTTATTCCTAAAGTACCCTTGAACTAGTGGCTGGCCTATATATAGTGCCTCCACCCCCTCAAGTAACCCTAGGCATAGATGATAGACTAAAGACAACCCCCTTTGTGGAATATCTAGTTTTGCCTGATCCCCTTCTACCAAAGGGGTCGACTATCGTCACCACCTCGATGGAGTTTGCATCGCACCTCCCTCGTTGTACAAGGCCTTGGCATTGGTGTCCCTTTTCCAAGACGTCAAGACCCTCTCCAAGGTGTTCTTCCCTCTCCGCGTGGGAAAAAGGGAGCATGTTGACCGATCTTTCCTTCCGAGGATTCTATCGGACCGGTGGCCACCAGCGGGAGCAATCCGCCTTGTATCGTGTAAGTTTTGCATGCATTCATTGTGTTCTTCACGAGGTGTGCGTCCGCTTCTGCTACCTTCTCCCTTCCCCTCGCTTTCCCATCTATTTGACCACGAGATCCATGAAGATGGGGCCACCCACGGGGTTACCCCATAACACGAGGTATGTTCTTCTAGACTTGTTTAGTATTTGGTTTTTCTAGGGTTGTTATGGATTTTTGTTCTTATGGCAATGTGGTCATCTTACTGGCTTGTTCGAATAAGAATGATCGAGCGCTAGCTTTTCAAATGCATGATGTTCAAACTCATGAACTTGTCTTGCTAAGTTACGTGTGGAACCCAAACATGTTCATGGCAATTATCTCTCGGTGCATGGTCAGTATGCTTGGTAGTCTAGGGACTTGATATTTTCATATGGACACAGTTTGTGTGGGAACCCCGATTACATCTAATATACTGCCAAGTGCCTTACAGTAGCAGCTAAGTGCTTCTCAGTGGCCTTGTGTATGATCTATCCCGGACTTGGTGATTTTGTGGAAGCACTTGGCAATGTTGGGAGGCTTCACACCTATTTCATGTAATATGCTGCCAGGTTGCTTTGCGTTGATAGCCAAGTGCTTCTCGGTGGTCTGATATATGCTTTCTCCTGGAATTTTCTGCTTTTGAGGAAGAATTTTGAAACATTGGGAGGCTTCACACCTATTTTATGTCATGTACCGCCAAGTGCTTTCCGTTGATCACAAAGTTCTTCTCGGTGGTCTTGTATATGCTTTCTCCCGGACTTGTTGCTTTAGAGTAAGCACTTGGTAATGTTGTTCGTCTTCATGCATATTTCATGTCATATACTGCCAAGTGCTTTCCGTTGATAGCCAATTGCTTCTCGCTGGTCTTGTATATGCTTTCTCACAGACTTGGTGCCTTTGAGGAAGCACTTGGTAATGCTAGAAGTAATAGTGTAATTTACGGGGCATGTTCGAACCTTCATGGAAAATAGAGGAGTTGGGGGAGGGACGAATCCATGCAACGTGGGGATCGATATCAGTGGATCGTGGTAGAAAGGCCACTCTGCCACTTACAATGCCCCATCGCGCATTTAAGTTGTCTGCAAGGAGTCAGCCCACCGCCCATTTGGAAGGGAGATTCGAGGCGGCTGGCCACGACGCATCGGCCGGACCGACTTAGCTAATGGCACGGGCCCTTGGGGTCACAAGGGCCCCTATCGTGGGTCAGGGCAGGCGGCGGGCGTAGGCGTCGCTTGCAAGCTTGGATTCTGACTTAGAGGCATTCAGTCATAATCCGACACATGGTAGATTCGCGCCACTAGCTTTTCAACCAAGCGTGATGACCAATTGTGTGAATCAACGGTTCCTCTAGTACTAGGTTGAATTACTATCGCGACACTTTCATCAGTAGGGTAAAACTAACCTGTCTCACGATGGTCTAAACCCAACTCACGTTCCCTATTGGTGGGTGAACAACCCAACACTTGGTGAATTCTGCTTCACAATTGTTGGGGCTATACTTTCCGGGTATCCTCACTATGCCTCACTGACTAGGGTGGCCCACTTCAGGTTAGGGCTTTGCTTCACGGGCGGCCCAGTCAGGGAGAAGAGAAAGAGTCCAGTCCGGCTACGGGAAGGCCCAGAAGACTTACCGACATATGCCTGTTGTGTTACTTTTAGTTTAAGATGTACTCTCTAACCGACTCTTAGTCGTAGCCGGATAGGTCTCTCCTGTAAACCCTAGGCTGGATATCTATATAAGCCATCCTAGGGTACGCCTTTAGGGCACCCCACAATAGTCTACAATCTCAACACACACAGGCGAAACCCTTGTAACCCATATTCCGGCTCTGCCATATTACTGGATTGCTAGCAGGAGTAGGATCCATCGAAAGCCGGTGGATTCGAACCTGGGTAAACTTGTGTGCTCACCGTCTAGGAATACCGTACGTCTCAAACCCCTCTCTTCCGCACACCTCGAGGACCCCCTCATGGTGTACTTGTCATCAATCTGACGATAGTTCGTGCCCACCATGGGGCAAGTGAGCTTCGGATATGCGTTCCAGCGTAATCTACAAGAATTGGAGTCGGCGAGAGCATCATCGTTGGTCGCGGCCTCTACGCCAGCGACGTCCCTCTCATCGTTCTCGACGAGACCTGGATTCTGGCTAGGGAGGCCGTGACTGCCTACACCATCATGTCTTTTGGCGAGATCGATCAATACAAGAAAACTTTCCTTCCGCAATGAATTGGCCCCACAGTTGTCGGAGAAGGCACGTCTTCCGCGACAAAATTCTTGGCTCGGCCATGGCCGATGGAAAACTTTTTTTTCCGGTTTAGCGGCCCTCTACTATGACGGATCTACTAAAAACATGGAGGAAGCTCGGCCAACGCGTGGCTGAAGCAAGATTTTGGTTTCCTCGCGCGATGTTGACTCACCAAAGACTTTTGAGGCGTGTGGGTCCCGGACATCAGTGTCTCTAGCGGACCATACTTTTCGGTCGCGCCTCCCTGATTTGAACTTGATAACGTAGCTCGAGGCGTCTGCCGTTTAGTCAGACTTCTAGGTCCCACATGTCAGCCTCTCATTAGAAGGATCGTGTGTATGATGGAATTATTTTCCTTTGATCGCGCTACCCTGTTCCAAAGTTAATAGCGCTGCTCGATGCATCTACAGTCTAATCAACCTCCTAGGACCCACATGTCATCATCTCATTAGAAGAAACGTGTGTATGATGGAATTTTTTCGTTCGCTGACGCTACCCCATTCCAAGTTGATAGGGCTGCTCGACGCATCTACCGTTAAACCAACCTCCTGAGCCCCACATGTCATCCTCTCATTAGAAGAAACTTGTATATGATGGATTTTTTTCCTTCACTCGCGCTACCCTGTTCCGAACTTGATAGCGTTGTTCAATGCATCTACCATTTAATCACGATGCTAGGCCCCACATGTCATCCTCTCATTAGAAGAAACGTGTGTATGATGGATTTTTTACGCTCTATCGTGCCTTCGTGTTCCGAACTTGATAGCATTGCTCGCTGCATCAGCCGTTTAATCAAACTCCTAGACCCCACATGCCATCCTCTCATTAGAAGAAATGTGTGTATGATAGAATTTTTTCCCTCAGTCGCGCCTCCATGTTCTGAACTTGATAGTGTTGCTCGCTGCATCATTTGTGCTGGTGGGTACCTTATGTCAGTCTCACATTAGAAGAATCGTGGGTATGACAGAATTTTTTTCTACTCTAGCGCCACCGTTTTCCTAACTAGATAGCGTTGCTTCACGAATCTGCCATTTGGTCACGTAGCTGGGTCCCACATGACACCCTCTCATTAGAAGGATCGGTTGTATGATTTATTTTTTCTCTGCTCGCGCTCCGTGTTTCGAACTTGATAATGTTGCTCGTTGCATCAGTCGTTTTTTCAGGCTGCTGGGTCCCCCTATGTCAGACTCTCATTAGAACAAACATGTGCATGATGGACTTTATTCTCGCTTGTGCCTTGCCGTTTCGAACTTGGCAACGTTGCTCGATACAACACCTATATAAGGCTACGCTGGTGGGACCCACATGTCGGTCTATCTTTAAATGAAATGTGTGTATGTATGATAGACCTTTTTTGGCCTCATCTGCTATTTTGGAATTCCAATAGATTTAAACTATGTATGTCGCCACTACGCCAAAGATATTAATAGAAAATATATTATTAAACATTCCTTAGTACCTTCAAGTTATGTTTTAATGTTTTTAAAAAGATGTCGTGTGTCCGTGTTTATATTTAAAAAAATAAAAGGGCATCCTCCTGGCATTTCAATCTATAAAATGCCACATATATAATGGACTAGTTTCTTAAAAATATAGCGGAGTTTTTTAAGAGGTGGGGGGCAATGCTCAAAAGGCTGAATTAAAAATATTTTGGGCTATTCTACATGGTCCATCTACATGCGCTATACTCCATGGGATCCTTTCTTAAATTTCACTAGGTTGTGCTAAGCAGTCCCTTGACCCTGACAAGACCGAATCAAAATGTTCTTGCATATGCTCCATGGGATCCTTTCTCAAATTTCACTGGCCTGTGCTCAATAGTCCCCTGACCCTGCACTAAATAAACCAGCTCACTAACCTCGAAAAGGCGTGTGTGTATGTTGGACTGTTTTTTTGGGTCGAACTTGATAACGTTGCTAGGTACTCCATGTTAGCCTCTCACCACGCTGGACTTTTTCTCGCTCGCGCCTCCCTATTTTGAACTTGGCAATGTTGCTCGATGCAGCATCTCTATAAGGCCGCGCTGCTGGGTCCCATGTGTCTGCCTCTCTGTAAATGAAACATGCACATGATGGACTTTTTTTTCAGCCCCGTCCGCTGTTTTCACATCGGTCCGTTGCTAGGTCTAAATATACATGGTACAAAGTAAAGGACCAAATATACACACATGCTATATAGATGTCGATCAAATATTTTTTTTTGAAAATTATCTATTATAATTTTATATAGTGATGATATGTCATATGTCTATTATCTTGTTCTCATGCGTAGGGTATGTGAAACTTACTAGTAATGCAGTAGTTTCAACAAAACAACATAGGTAGGCGGAGATTTTTCCGGGGGGGGTGCTTGATACGTTGCAAAGGTATCTATAATTTTTGATGTTCCATGCTTGGTTTTATCTATTTTCTTATGTTTTGCTCACACTTTTGAGTATTTTTATACACTTTCTTGGACTAAGCTATTAACAAGATGCCATAGTGCCAGTCGCCTGTTTGCTACTGTTTTTGGTTCTAGGAAAGTGAGAAAATGAATATTCTTGGAATTGGACAGGACAAAAGCCAAAGTCAGTTTTTCACCAAGGGGGACACGGAGCCAGAAGATGAGACGGAGAGGGGCAGGGGCTAGCCACACCATGTGGTGGCGCGGGTTAGCCTTGGCCGCGCCTACAGGTGGTGTGGGCCCCTCTGGCCTCCACCGACCTTGCCTCTTCTCCTATAAGAAGCCACCCGATGCATAAACCCTAAATCGGACAGCCTCCAGCCACGAAAAGTTCTGTAGCGCCGCCGCCACCGAAGCTGAGATTCAGGGGATAGAATGTCTTTCTTCCGGCACCCTGCCGGGACAGGGAAGTGCCCCTGGAGCCAACTCCATCGATCTCCACCACCATCTCCATTGCCGTTGCTGATTCCCATGATGATGAGGGAGTAGTTCTTCCTCGAGGCTAAGGGTTTTACCGGTAGCTATATGTTCTTCTCTCTCTATACATGATCATATTGTGATCATGAGCTTTGTAATCAAGTAGATCTACCTTGCTACTCAAGTGCTTTAATAGATCTCTGCTCTCCCCATGTGTGTGAAAGTGACCGCGTGCACACCATGGCATACGCATTTCTTTGATTGTTTTCAGCCACGGAGAAAAGAGAAAGGGCGGTCATCTAGTTCGGCACTTAGGCTAGAGATTACAGATACTTGTTATGAGTTATATTTGGAGTTGGATGTTTCTATGAAATTTTGGTGTTTGTTGGAACCATCTAGAGCTCAAGGTGACAGTGTGGGGTTATCTAGATGGGGAAATCGAACTTTGAGGTGTGCTGTTATAGCCCTACCATGGATTAGAGTGTCTAACCGGAGAGTAGTTGAGAGTAGTATGATGAAGATAATATATTTATATGCGAGTGTTCACTAGTGAAAGTATGATCTCTAGGCCTTGTTTCTAAGCATTGAAACACCGTTTGCAACTAGATCTGTTACATGTTTGCTTGTTGCCATCTTTATTTCAGTTTGCCTTTAGTCTCTTCCATGCCATCAATCTCTTTTCTAGCGCTGTTATCACTTATAATTATCCATACCACTTGTATTTCACTATCTCTTGCCGAACTAGTGCACCTATACACCTGACAAGTGTATTGCGTGTGTTGGGGACACAAGAGACTTCCTATATCTTGATTGCAGGGTTGCTTGAGAGGTAATACCTTTGACCACTTCCTCCCTGAGTTTGATAAACCTTGGGTAATCCACTTAAGGGAAAACTTGCTGCTGTTCTACAAACCTCTACACTTGGAGGCCCAACAACTGTCTACAAGAATACAAGTGCGTAGACATCAAGCTATTTTATGGCGCCGTTGCCGGGGACTGAAGAAGAAGAAGCTCCCATGTCAACCATGCACAAGCAAGTATTTTCGGGCGCCGTTGCCGGGAAGGTAAGACAAAAGGTACTCACATCCTCCGGTGTGACTGCTCGAAGTTATTTCCTTCAAATTCTGCAATTTTGTCTTTTTGTTTCTTCTCTTCACTAGTTAGGCTTAATGGAAAACAACAACAAAATAGAGAGCTTTATAGTATTTATCTTGAGTTAGGACATAAAGTGTTTGAAGAGAACATTTAAAAACCTATGGAACTTTATTTGCATGCTAATAGCAATGTTATTAGTATGAATTATTTGAACACCATTATTTCTAATGCTATGGAAAAGTCTAAGATTGGGGAAGTTGGTTTTGATGAGCATGATATTTTCTGTCCCCCAAGCATGGAGGAGAAAATTTACTTTGATGATACTATACCTCTGATATATGATGATTACAATGATGAGTCTGATATTTATAGTCCACCTACTATTAAGGAGAAAATTAATTATGATTACAATATGCCTCCTATATTTGATTATTATGGTGATGAGAATAATAATGATAGCTATTTTGTTGAATTTGCTCCCACTATAATTAATAAGAATGACTATGTTTATGTGGAGAGTATTAATTCTTTTATGCATGTGGCTCATGATAAGAATGTTTTATGTGATAGTTATATTGTTAATTTTAGTCATGATGGTACTGAAAGTTATTATGAGAGAGGGAAACATGGTTTTATGTATCTTAACAATATTATGTTTCCCCTCTTTATGTTGAAAATTTTGAAGTTGCACTTGTTTTGCTTTCCTATGCTTGTTGGTTTGTGATTTCATGACTTGTTTCTTTACAAGATTCCTATGCATAGGAAGTGGGTTAGACTTAAATGTGTTTTGAATTTGCTTCTTGATGCTCTCTTTTACTTCAATTCATATTTCTTATGTGAGCATCTTCTCAAACTATCAAGCCTAACTTAAAGGCGTTAAAGAGAAGTACTTATTGGGAGATAACCTAAAAGTTTTAGATGAGTCTTGGAAGTTATTACCTCTGGAATAACCGCTCCTTATCCTTTTTATTTGCTTTTTGTGCCAAGAGTAACCTCTAATGAGAGAGAATTAATGCTTGGGAAAGTTGTTGTCCCGAAACAGATTTTTGTTCTTCATTGTAAAAAATCGTCTAAAATCTCTGTAAGTCGGTTTGAGGCGTTAATTGTTGCGCTTCTGCCCCAGGTTGTTATCTAACTTTCGTTAGTTCAACAATTTTCAATTTGACCAACAGAAGGTCTTCGATAAAATTGGTTTTTACCTGCTCGTCTGTTTTTACCTACTGGTCGATTTGAGCAACAGAAGGTCTTCGATAAAATTGCATTTGCTTCTTGTTGGTTCCTTTTTGGGTTCTCTTTGGGGAATTAAGATTTTCAAGGGAAGTTCTACTGTAGCTTGTGTTTTAATGGAAGTTTTATTGGTGTTGAAACTGAACCCAAAGACTTATTATCTTGAGTGCACTAATGTTGGTAATAAAGATTGTGTGAAGTTTTGTATGAAGGAAAAAATTCAGGTGTATGAAAAGAATGATGTAATGAGATGAAGAATCGACTAAAGCTCAACCTTGGGGATGTCATGCATGTCACCCCAAGAAGTACAAGCGTCAAAGCTTGGGGATGCCCAAGGCACCCCCTTCTTCATCAATAAAAATTTCAGGTTCCTTCCAAACACTTCATTTTTATTGTTTCATGCACAGTTGTGTTGTTCTTGGAGCGTCTTCTTTTTCATTTTTGTTTTTGGTTTTTGTTTTCTTAGTTTGCTTAGTTTGCTTGAATAAATTGTTTGGATCCCAACACTTCTTTTGGAGAGAGACACACCCCATTATTCATTGCCTAGAACACTCTAGTTTTCATTGTTATTGTTTTGTGAGTGTTCTCTTTTGCTAGCACTATATTTAGCCTTAGTTTTCTTGTGCTTTCAGCTTAGAACTTTTTAGTTATTCTTTTTGGATTTGTGAGACAAGCTCACTGATCTTTATTTGATATTATCTTTGTGAGTTCTTTCAAATAAGCTGGTTTGGATTGGAAAAGAGTAGGAAAAGTTCATGCTTAAGTGGTATAAAGGGAGCTTTGTCATGTCATGCTTGATATTGTTTTATCTTTATGCTTAGTAATTATTGTTGTAGCATGACATGTTATAAACAATTGAGATTCCTTAATGTGCCTTGGAAGAATCATGCGTTGTTTTAGCATATTAAAGCATAGTATTGTGGTATTCTCCTTTAATGCTTTATTTGGGTTGACTTGGCGCATGCCCACACCATGTTAAGTCTATGCCAAGTCACCATAGCCTCTGTGATCATTTAGTTTTCGACTTGTAATATCACCTTATGCTTTAATTAATGATGTCTTATCGCTTTGCATGATTATGACCATTATTGCTAACTTATTTGGTTGCTCCCAGTCTTATGCTAGCCTCCATACCAAGTGTGAGTTCCACTCATGCATCCAACTCCAACTAAACCAAGTTATTCCAAAGATTCCACTGTACCTACCTACTAGCATTTGCTATTCCAAGTATATTCACTTTTTTATCTACCTTCCGAATTAAACTTGTTATGTGAAAATTAGTGATTAAAGCTCTCACGAACTTGATGGCACACTTTACTTTTCTTGCCCTTAATAAACTTGAACCATTGTGTCATCTATGTTGTATATGCTTGCAATTATATGTTGGGGATTAGAAGAACCATGCTATCATGGGGAACGCTTTCAACATTGCACTTGTACTTTGTACCTAGTTGATATCATGCTCCTTTGTCTATGGGTGTCGTCGGTGTGAAATGAAAGGGGAGCTTGTAAGTCCATGGAGTTATGTATATGTGTTAGAGAAACGCCTAGGCCGCCGGTCTAATCCATGATGTCATGGTGGAAACCTGTAGCATAACCATAATGAGCTGTCTATGAAGCATTCTTCTTATAAAAAGAGTAAGATATTGAGAAAAAAAGAGAAAAAGAAAAAAAAGAGATATGAGAAAAGAGGAAAGGGAGAAAAAGCACCATTTCCCATGGTAAATAAGAAGATTGCTGAGATGCTCATTGTCCACTTGCCTTCTCATTTTGATATGGGGATTCTTCCGTATCATTGGGCAAGGGGTACCCTGTTGGCGGTTCTCTATGATACACATGTACTTACTATGACAAGAACTTACCAGTAACTTGAGTAGCATGAGGAGGAGCCCTCGTATTCAAGGGACATGAGATTTCCAACTTATACTTTATCAAGCATATACTGTTCACTTTAACCTTAATCACTTCAAGATGCTTATGATAGGGGAAATGAGATATGAAAGCTAATAAGTACCATAATTTTTGGAAGCTCTTTATGAGACTTGAATCCCTGCTTCCTTCCATGAAGGCCTTTCTTCCACTTTTATATTGAGTCTTCATCTTCTATCTTTATCCACCAATTAAGAGAGCATAGTGGCCATTCTTAGTTTAATGTGCATTGTCCCAAAACTTGTTGGTTGATTCATAACTTTGATATTGCTTGTTCATAAACTATTTGTATCTAGTCGCCCTTATAAACTTTGAAGGTGTCTTATGCATTTATGTTTGATACTCTATGAGGGACAAGCTGAATGCCACTATGCTATGTTTTCATTATGTGAAACAAACAAACGTCTTGCAAAGCATTGTTATTCATGAATCTTTTGTTTGTGCCTTTTCATGTTACAACATAGTTGCTATGTCTTAGAACTTTATCTTTCATGCTATGTTGAAGTACTATGATCCCAGCTATCAATGTTGTACAAATACTTTAATCAAGTTTATGATGGTGCATGTCACCTCAAAAATTATTCTTTCTTTTTATCACTTACCTACTCGAGGACAAACATGAGTTAAGCTTGGGGATGTTGATACGTTCCAAACGTATCTATAATTTTTGATGTTCTATGCTTGGTTTTTATCAACTTTCTTATGTTTTGCCCACACTTTTGATTATTTTTATAGACTTTCTTGGACTAACCTATTAACAAGATGCCATAGTGCTAGTTGCCTGTTTTCTGCTGTTTTTGGTTCCAGGAAAGTCAGAAAATGAATATTCTCGGAATTAGACGGGACAAAAGCCAAAGTTAGTTTTCCACCGAGGGGGACATAGAGCCAGAAAACGAGACGGAGAGGGGCCAGGGGCTGGCCACACCATGTGGTGGCGCGGGCTAGCCCTGGCCGTGCCACCAGGTGGTGTGGGCCCCTCCGGCCTCCACCGACCTTGCCTCTTCGCCTATAAGAAGCCTCTCGATGCATAAACCCTAAATCAGACAACCTCCAGCCACGAAAAGTTCCGCAGCACCGCCGCCACCGAAGGGGAGATTCAGGGGACAGAAAGTCTTTGTTCCGGCACCCTACAGGGACGGGGAAGTGCCCCCGAAGCCATATCCATTGATCTCCACCACCATCTCCATCGCCGTTGCTGATTCACATGAGGATGAGGGAGTAGTTCTTCCTCGAGGCCAAGGGTTCTACCGGTAGCTATGTGTTCATCTCTCTCTCTCTATGCATAATCATATTGTAATCATGAGCTTGTAATCAAGTAGATCTACCTCTGTACTCAAGTGCTTTAATAGATCTCTGCTCTCCCCATGTGTGTGAAAGTGACAACATGCACACCATGGTGGCACTTAGGCTAGCGATTACAAATACTTGTTATGAGTTACATTTGGAGTTGGATGTTTCTATGAAATTGTGGTATTTGTTGGAACCATCTAGAGCTCAAGGTGACAATTTGGGGTTATCTGGATGGGGAAATCGAACTTTGAGGTGTGCTGTTATAGCCCTACCATGGATTAGAGTGTCCAACCAGAGAGTAGTTCAGAGTAGTATGATGAAGATAATATATTTATATGAGAGTGTTCACTAGTGAAAGTATGATACCTAGGCCTTGTTTCTAAGCATTGAAACACCGTTTGCAACTAGATCTGTTACATGTTTGCTTGTTGCCATCTTTATTTCAGTTTGCCTTTAGTCTCTTCCACGCCATCAAGATATTTTCTAGCACTGTTATCACTTATAATTATCCATACCACTTGTATTTCACTATATCTTCGCCGAACTAGTGCACCTATACACCTTGTATTGGGTGTGTTGGGGACACAAGAGACTTCTTGTATCTTGATTGCAGGGTTGCTTGAGAGGTAATACCTTTGACCACTTCCTCCCTGAGTCTGATAAACCTTGGGTAATCCACTTAAGGGGAAACTTGCTGCTGTTCTACAATCCTCTGCACTTGGAGGCCCAACAACTGTCTACAAGAATAAAAGTGCGTAAACATCGGGGATGGGGAAGGGGATGACCATAAAGGCCGAATTAAAAAGATTATGGGATAACTGGGGGCGGATGCCCTATTCTTCATGGGCTCACTCCAAAACTGAGTGCTCTATGGTCGGCGGCCGCAAGGCAATGAAACGGACGAACTAGAGGTTTTGGGCTATGATTGGGTCTGATAGGCTAATTTCATGGGCTCAGTAATAAAAATTCCAGACCTCAAGAAGGAAGAAAAAACAAGGGAGAAAATTTTGGCCGATATTTTCGTGTCAAAATTGTTGACAACCAGGACACATACCCCGCACACGCTAAAACTTTCCTGCTTGCGCCTTCACTCTAGCAGCCAGCTATTGTCTCTTTGCGCCATTCTTCTGGAGACGTGCATGCGGTCAAAACCACAAGCCACGCACCAAAACATTCACACTCTATCTATCAGCCAGGGCGGCCTGACACCATTGCTGGCAGCGCCGTTCTTTTCGAGACACACATAGGCCGGTGGTCAGCTGGTCGATCCCCAGAATATGCTTATAATATCCTTAATTCGCTCAATCATTCCCTAGAAGTAGTTCCGTAGTTGATCTGCTCGTTTGACATTGTTCTACACTTGATCTGTTTGTTCGAATTGGTTGTCATTCTGTGCTCGGTCGATCTGTTCTCTCAAATATGTATCATAGTTCTACACTCAATTTCTGAAATAAGCTAAAATTATGTGGCATTTAGAGTTCTATATTCAATCAGGTTGCTCAGATATCTTTTCTTAATTAGATCAGTAATCAACCTATCTGGTGAAATATCTTGAAAGCTTCTGGACATCTGTATCCTCAACAGATGGACATATTGTGGCATCCCGCTAAAACCACTACTAGAAAATCGTTGTGTTTTTGTGCATTGCATCATCATGACCGCATGCTCATGTCATCATGCCACATGGCATTTGAGCATCGTCATCATCAGGCATGGTTTTGTCTAAAACTATTTTTGAAAAGCCTATCTTTGTTTTCTAAATATCCCCCGTCTTTATTTCAAATCAAACCCCGGTCTCTTTCGGATCTTTTATTTGTCTAAAAACTATTTATAAAATATTTTAAAAGTTAAATAAAAATAAAATATTTTTTTAAGTGGGGGAGGCAGCCCGCCGCCAGGCCCAAAAGGCCTAGCAGCCAGCTACCTACCACCCACACACTCGAAAACCCTAACCCACCCCTACACGCCTCCCCACTCACCTCACCGGTGGACACACACACACACACAACACGCACACACACGCCACCTGCCGCACTCCCATAGCACACCCCACCTAACCTAGCCCAGATCCCGATGCCACCTGCCCACCCGCGTGGCCCCACCACGCGCCTCTCCCGCTTGTCCCCTCCTCCCGTCCCGCACGCGGCCGCATCCTCCGCCGCCAGCTCCTCCACCTACCCCGCAACCTCCCGCCGATCCACGGCCGTACGCCTCGCCCGCCTCGGCCCAATGCGGCCTCCCTCCGGCCTCCTCCCTCTCGCCTCCGGCCGTCGCCCTCTGCAGGACCCGGACCGCCACCATTCGAGCAACCCTTGGCCCCATCGCTCGCCCCTGCCTCTCCCTTTGCGAACCGCACGCCGGCCCCTACTCGCCCTCTTCCTCCCCCAGTCTTCCCCGAGCACGACCCTGAGCGCCGTCGCTCGAGCGCGACCGAGCCCCGCCGCCGGCCTCGTCACCGTCTTCCCCGCCCCTGCGGCCCCATCGCCGTCCAAGAGCTCCATCGCCGCCATGGACCCACGTCCTCCGCCTGTGCCAAGAAGTGGCGGCCTCTGCGCCCGTCGCCGCCCGCTGGATCTGGCGCCGCGCCTCGATCCCCTACCGCCAGAAGCTCCTCTGACCGACCACGTCCGCGCCGCCTGTGGTGCCCTCGTCCTCCCGCGCATCGGCCGCAGCTGCCGTGCCTACCAGCGCCGGCCTCGGTCTCCTCTACGTCTGCACTACGTGCACGCTTGCTGCAGGACCCCGACCCCGTCACCGCTTTCCCTGTTCGGACGAGTCTGCCTCGACCCTACACTGCGGCAGTACCTCGGTTGCTAACGTTTTCCTCTATGTGTGTTTTGGTGTCCTGATGTTGCCCATGATCTGCAGTGGGGATGCGATGATTCTGTGGGTAGGTTACTGTCCGAGACCGGCACAAGAACCATATCCCGTGCGAGGTTAAGATGCCAAGACTGTCTCATCGACAAGATCTCCACCGATTCGCTACTTCTGTTCCATCGACCGACGTTGCGACAGATGGTTGAGACGGAGTTCAGAAAACCTAAGCCCCCTTCGACGTGGAATCGCCAAGACCGTCTCTAGCAATCTCCTGTGTGGTGGTACCCGTCAAGATCTCCGTCACGGAACCCTCGAGGCCTTCCACACGGAACTCCGAGAACTCCTTCCTGGACCCGAAGACCATCGGTCAAGTTCGCCACCGACAAAAGACGGACGACAAGACTCCAACCGAAGATCGGAGGTGATGGTGCCGGAACGACAAGATCTACTTCACGGGCACCGAGCGTCAAGATCGCCTTCATGGAACACCGCAAGACCTCCTTCTCGGAACCACCAAGTACTTCCTCCCGGACGCCATGACTGTCTACACGGATTCAAAGACCCCGGTACCCGATCCACTCAAGTTCCCCATCGATGACAAGATCGACCGCTTGGTACCCAAGTTCTCCATCGCGACATGACAAGTTCTCCATCTTGTATCCGAACCTCGCCGTCCCCGTCGAACCCTGAGACCAAGCCCTGGACCCCGGAACCCAAGATCTTCCAAACCCAGATGTGTGCCCCTAAGCCCCTATTTTTATAATATGACATATACCTGTCGCATAATTAAATCATCATGCTTGCATTCATGTCATCTGGTGGGTTGGGTTAAATAGTTGATTCACCTAAATTAAATATGGAGTCTATATGCGGGCTATTCTAGTCTCATTCCGGACTCCATTTAAATTGGCGTAGCGAACCGATGCCATGTTTCGCCCTGTTAATACAACATTTAATTTGCGGGGTTTCTAAATAACTTGAACCGTTTAATTAATTGTCAGGACCCCGGTTCCTCTTAATACTGCCTAATTGCACCGCATCTGCATCATCTCATAATCATGCCGGATCTTCTGCCGTAGTATTAAATATTGCATCCGGTGTTTCTTCTAGTGTTTGCTCTTCGCGGATTAGGCC
Organism: Avena eriantha; assembly: GCA_910589775.1. Taxonomy (NCBI): domain Eukaryota; kingdom Viridiplantae; phylum Streptophyta; class Magnoliopsida; order Poales; family Poaceae; genus Avena; species Avena eriantha. Next base: position 317,428,284 of record OU342741.1, read on the forward strand.
GATGAGTTGATGCGAGTATCGACACGTTCTCCGGATATGAACCTTTGGCAGTATTTCCCAGGCGAGCATCTCTCCCCTTCTACCTATTTTGCATTTATAGTCTTTATTTCCTCCTGTTGATCTATTGCTATTCATGTCATGATGCTTTAGTTTCCGTGCTCCAGTTATATCCCGTGCAACCTCTATATTGCCATGGACACCTCCTAATACCAGTTGTTTGGTAGATAGCTGGCCTTGCGAGTCGTAGTTGCTTGCTCAGGTGCGGTCTCGTGTTGTCGAGTACCACAGTTGTTGGAATGCTGGCAGATGCTTAATGGTGGAGTTGATTATGACTTTAATTACAACTATTAAATTGCTGGGATAACTAATGAAAGAGGCACCGGTGGGGAATATATGCTATTTGGTTTTTATGTCCACTTGTGTCCCGTAGGCCCCGAGTACTTGATACCTGTTCCTTGACTATTCGCACTATCCACATCCGGGAGACCCTATGGGATCCCCCTGAGCCAGAGCTTGATTCATTTATATTTCTTGGGGCCACAAACTAGTTTGGGGCTTTATTACTATCCTGTACTTATGCCATGCTTTACTGCTTTATTTATGATTGTGCGTGGAGCACCTGTACTGTTTAGGATCGTGACACATTTTCGCTGTATCGACAAGCCCAATCACACTTTTGGGTTCCCAGTCGTTTAGCGCCGTCCACACAAACCCTGGGTCCGTTCCGGAGCCGGCCAACTTCGTTGCGGGTAGCTTAGTGGGGTGGCCCCCTGAAATATTTATGAATCCTGTGATTGCTTTGTCGTGAAAGCCTCGTTGGGTTTTGAGTTGGTTTTTTCGAGGTTGATCGAGTGTGTGTTGCTATTTGTGCACCCCTGCAGGGGAAAACTTTCTGAAAGCCATGTCCGCGGTTATGGATGACTTGGAGCACAGTATCTCGATCATAGATAAGCATAACTAAAGTAGTGATATAAACTTGACTTAATATGTGACTAGTAATTCAGCTTCACTATAATGGAATGGATAATAAAAATGCCAACAACTGGTGGATCTTTGGTGATCTGTGTCAGACTATACCTGCCTAGTAAGTATTGCAACTCCAATGGAATGTGATAAAAGTGCCAACAACTACTGGGTTATGGGATTCCTCATGACAATTATATCTGACTAGTAACTGTTCCAACTATAACGGAATGTTAACTAAAACTGCCCACTACTTATGCTATCAGGATGACTCATGCTATATATCTGACTAGTAAATGCCGCAACTATAATGGAATGAGTAAAACTTCCAACTGTGTGAGTTCCTTGGTCCGACTTCCTCATTTGGTCTCGACGGGGAAATACCAGGATGGGTATGCTTGGTGTTAGTATCAGATTGGATCCGGATAGGTCTTTCTTATCCCTCTCTAATAGCCGCCAGTTTTACTGAGTCTCTATAGGTTGTTTAGTGCTGCTGTGCTGCCGCTTCAATCCACCATACCTATGTACGCGAGAGCCGCCGAATTCTAGCCTCGCCGTGTACTGGCCTCAGTACTGATGCTCCTCTTTTCCCTTTGCCCTTTGTTGGCACCCCTGTTGTTTTAGCAGGTTTGAGATCGACATCGTTAGCAGGGTTACCCTTCCGGCTTGGCCTGGGCAGGGTTATGGACGCCATTGGTTATTCTTCAGGGCTCTTAGCCCCATTTGTATCTTGTCCGTAGTCGGACGCTCTATCATTTTCAACGTGATTCGGATCTTTGTATTGTATATCTGTATTCTTGACACATGGAGTCGTTGTTGTGTATATCTGTTCTGTGGGTCCTATTGAGGACTGTTGTGTAATGGTATTACTTCGTTTTCCACCCGCACGAAAGTGCCCAGTGGGTGTCCTTGAATCGTTTCTATGCGGGTCCTTGAATCGTTTCTAAGCGCTAAAACATGCATAGGGCCGATTCAAAGGGTGTTACACACATATTGGATACTGAATGGAAAAAAGCAACACATTCATATTGGGAAGGTGTTAATGAATTCATGAAGTTTGTTAGACAACATAACGACGACTCAGATGTGTTTTTCCCATGCCGACAATGCCTTAATTATAAAAAGCTGAGTCAGAGCAGAGTCACAGACCATACTTTCGGGATGCAACGCACATATATTAGGTGGACTAAACATTGTGAACCATATGATCAGCCTGTTCTTAATCCTCTAGCTAATGTTGATCCTCCTGAAGCTCATCAGATCGAGGATGAGGACCTTTCTGGTTTGTTAAGGGACATGTACCCCACTTCAAGCAAAAAAGGTGCCAAGTGTTCAGTGGACCCTGATTCTGGTATCTCAAGATTCGAACTGGTAATGAAATTACTAAAGGAGAAGTCATTCAACAAGATTACCAACAAAGCTTTTGATTTAGTGATTAAGGTGTACAGCGAGTCAATCCCTAGGGAAGGACTTCCAAAATCCTTTTATGAGATGAAACACTACATCAAGGTACTTGTACTAGCATATGAGAAGATCCATTTTTGTCCAAATAACTGTGTACTGTTCTGGGAAGATTATGAAAACCTCGATGAATGCCGAGTATGTAACGAGTTAAGATGGAAAAATGGTGATAAAAATAAGAAAGATCCTTGTAAGGTTCTAAGATATTTTTGAATTATAGATATATTGAAGAGGTTGTTTCAGTCAGAACAAACATCTAAGGAAACAAGATGGCACAAAGAGGTTCTCAAGCGAGACGATTACTTACTCAGACATCCAGCTGATGGCAGTGAATGGAAGAACTTTGACAAGGCCCATCCAGGATTTGCAGCGAATCCAAGGAACCTAAGACTTGGCGTAGCTACAGATGGATTTAACCCATTTGGCACCATGAGTAACTCGTACAACATGTGGCTAGTACTTGTTACAATTTACAACCTTCCTCCCTAGGCATGCACTGATTAGTCGAACTGCTTGCTGGCTTTATTGATCCCAGGTCCCAAATCACTTGGGAAGGATTTTGATCTGTTCATGCAACCTCTTATACGAGACTTGCAGGAATTATGGAAGGGTGTCATGACTCCTGATATCCTTGCTAGAAACCATGAAGATGCCAAGTTCCCTATGCGTGCTGCTGTGTTATTCTACACCCATGATTTTCCACCTCTTGGCACTATGTTAGACAGAGTGACATCAGGTTATAACGCATGTGTTTGCTGTGAGACAAAACAGGTCACAATGAGGCTACAAAATAAGACTGGTTTCCTTGGCCACCGGGTTTTTCTTCCTCAAGGCCACAAATTCCGAAAAAACTTGAAAAAATTGCAGTTCTATGGAAAGAGGACTGAATATGGCACTATGCCACAAAAGTTCACTGTAGCTGAGTTGCAGGCGCATTTAGAAAAGGTCAGAAATGTCAAACCAGGAAAACAACCAGCTGCCAGACGAGGTAAAAGAAAGAATACAGAAGATGCACCGACAATAGGAGCAGCATCCAAAAGGAAGAGAGCGGAAGAAGTAGCAGTAGATTCCCAAGGGAAGGAAAAGGAACCGATAATATTTTATAAGCGCAGATCCACTCTATGGGAGTTGCCGTATTGGGCTAGTAAGACACTTCGACATAATATTGATGTCATGCACATGGAGAAAAATATATGTGACGGCATTATAGGCACATTACTCAACATTGCATCTAAGACAAAAGATAGATATAATGCTAGGCTTGACTATGAAAAATTCAACGTTAACAACAAATTGAATCTACATCCTAAAGATATGGTTGAAAAACATTACAAATTGAAAAACATTACAAATTTCGAGGTGCATAATTTACCTTGCCAATGAATAAAAGTGTACTATTTTGTGACTTCCTCCGAGGTGTGAAGTTCCCATCTGGATTTGCTTCCAACATTGCAAATTGTATCAATGCAGAGGGGAACAAGCTCCAAGGGTTGAAAACTCATGATTGCCACATCCTACTACAAAGGCTTTTAGCTCTTGGCATTAAAGGTTTAGTGAACAAGGATTTGTACAATGTGCTTGCAGAGTTGGGAAAGTTCTTTAGGGAAATCTGTAGAAAAACTCTGGACAGAAGAGTTGTAGCGCATCTTCAGATGGATATAGCAGAAATCCTGTGCAAAGCTTGAGCTGATATATCCACCAGCCTTCTTTGATGTGATGGTGCATTTGGCTGTTCATCTGACTAAAGATGCACTTTATAGAGGTCCCGTACAGTACAGATGGATGTACCCTATAGAACGTTGACTTTGCACTTTCAAGGGTACTGTTAGGAACAAGGCTAGAGCAGAGGCTTGCATTGCAGAGGCATACATTGCTTCTGAAGCATTTGCATTATGCTCAAGATACATTCCTGATCGTAAAACGAGATCCAATATGGGTGGCAGAATTGAAGAAGTTGAAAATTCTGTTTTTAACTATAGTGTTCGCCTAATAGTAAAGAATGAACATAGAACATTAATGGAGCACGAATATGAACAACTTACTTGGTATGTACTGAATAACGCTGATGAGGCTGAAAACTTTGTTGCGTAAGCACTATTCATACATATCCTCACATATATGAAATGAAACTTGTAGCAAGATATGTTCAGATGTCTTACTTGAGTATCGTTTTTGTAGGTTATTTAAAGCAACCAAAGGAAAAAGATTATGCTGCACTAGTATGTGGGGGTGGGTTTCAGGAATTGTTGAGGAATAATGTAAGATGGTTAATTGAACTTTGAATTGCATAAGAATTGTGTACATGAGATGACCTCTTGATTATTTTGTATAACCCACAGAACAAGAAGCTGCGTGAACAGAATCTTGGTGATGTTAGTGATGGTCTCTATGCCCTATCACGTGGTCCGACAAAGAGGGTACAGACAGCTTCAGCTTGCAATGACGATGGTATCCACTACAACACTTATGAGCATAAGAAACATCTGAAGACACAAAACAGTGGCATCACGACCAGTGGAGAGCACTTGACAGCCAAAATGAAGAATTCAGATGACTATGATCATTATGGTTGCATAAAAGAGGTTATTGAGTTGAATTATAACAACAAGACTGGTGGTCGATTAGTGGTTCTATTCAAGTGTTATTGGTATGACGAAGATCCGAACAAGAAAAGAGGCCCCAGAAATGATGGGAATTTCATATCGATCAATACTACTGCCGAGTGGTACAAGGAGGAACCTTATATTTTGGTAACTCAAGCTTCCAAGGTAATTTTCTTGGATGACAGAGATAATAAGGACTGGCAATATGTGCAAAAGTTTGATGGAAGGAGCACCTATGATGTGAATGAGTATGACTAGCCAGCCATCACAGATGTTGCCCACCAAGATTATCCCAGTGGTTGTATGGTAACTAAACTGCCTGATGTCGATGAAAATTTGATTGCCAGAGGCGGCTCTGCGCATGAGGGACAAGTATATTTCACTGTCGAGGTTATTATAGTCAACAAAGATAGGAATAAACTGGTTCTACCTAATGAATCTCAGGACATGTATGATGAATGGCAAGGGGAAGAAGATCCAACCAAGTGGGAATATGTGGATCTAGAACGTGGTGGTGTCAAAAGCGATGATGGTGATCATGATTAGGCTGTTGTTTCATATTATGTAGTGATATGATGAACAGTGATTCGTATTGGTTTTCTCTTTGTAAAATGTATGAGACATGATGACAAATTCATGTTGGATTGTAATCTTAGACTAATTGTTTTCCCTGTCTAAATTGGATTAAGCTTAATTCAACAAGTGCAAACATATATAGAATAGGTTCACTTGGCGTGCAGCAGAAACATTGGCTCAGTACATTAATTAATTATCAACCATAGGACAAGTTTCATACAGAAGGGGGCATATGCACCTTGTATTAGTAGAGATGGACGAGCACATTGTCTCGGCAGATAGGGCAGCTGGCGTTGGTCTCGAACCAAGTGAAGATGCACTTGTGGTGGTACGAATGGTTGCATCCTTGGAGACGCACCGTTGTGCGCTTCAACATCGCCTGCATGCATATGCTGCAGTGGCCATCCTCCTGCTCAACCAGGTACCAACTGTCTTGAAGCGCCAGCAAGTTGATGATGAGTCGGAGATTCAGGCTGGGGGTTAGGTCGAAGTGGAACCCGTCGACCCACATACACGCCTCAAGCCAGAGCCGCTGCAGAATATCGTTCTTCAAAAGCTGCAACACTGACTATTTTCTTTTAATTTGCATAGAGATCAAAAAGGCAACACTGAACATGTTGGTTTGCACAGCCTACAGGTCCACCCATTATATATTTTCTATATCTGGTGCTGGTTCGTCCTAATCAATGGAATAATTATTCTTTACTATATAGTTCACTCATGTTTTCCATTCCTGCTCACAAGTTCTACGAATGCTGTGGTTATAATTTCTATGTGGTTCATGCTTACCTACGACAGTAACTGCATGCCATTGTGTAGCTCACCAAAAATTCCGAGTCACCCAACGACTCTTGCATTCCAGGAGATACCACTGCTTCCATATATATTTGCTGAAATGACCTGGCTAGTTTATACTGAAATTCTAAGAAACACTTTGTTTGATTGCTCATTTCATTGTTGGCATACTTGTATAATGTTTGTTTGTCCTGTTCTATAGGTTCACAAGCCACACCATTATATCTCGTATCTGGTTCTGGTTTGTCCTAGGCAACGGCATAACTATCCTCTACTATATAATTAATTCATGGTTTGCATTCCTGCTCTACATGTTCATATTATGCAGTTATAATTCCTATATGATTCATTCTTAGCTATGAGTAGTTTGTCTTCTTTGCTGTATTAACTTATTATTAGTTGGTTTTAGACTGCAATTATTGCTATCGCCACCAAAGAGGGGACTGCAAGATCATGTCTCAAGGTGGTTTTCCAATGTAGTTGTCACACTCAAAGGGAGATGCAGTTGATGGATTGAGAAAGAAAATTGAGGACTCTGCTATCAACTTGATTGGCAACTGAAATACTGAATTTTCTTTCCCTTTTCTTCATATTATGTAATATTTTTAAGAAGTTTGCAGCTGATGTAATATCTAGATAACTCGCATAGGCCATGTAGGCATTTAGTTGAAACCGTCCACAAATGCCGGTACCATAAATGCACCAGACAGGTCGATCAGGTAACTGTATAGGGTTTTGTTATTTGCCCTTCTTTTATTGCGCCTTCCATGAACAGTAAAAGATGATCGCTAATTATACTCCTTTTATGATATTTGCATGGCCTTCAGAATTACCAAAACAGTAACGGCAACTGGGTAGAACAGTAATAGGACAAAATAGTAACATACCAAAACAATAACATGCCAAAATAGTAACTAGACAAAACAGTAACATGCCAAAAACTGTAACAGGCCTAAACATTAGCAGATCAAAACACCAGCATGCCAAAACAGTAGCAGGCCAGAACAGTAGCATGCCAAAACAGTAGCATGCCAGAATAGTAAAATGCCAGGATAGTAACAGGCCAAAACAGTAGCAGGGCAAAACACCAGCAGACCAGAACAGTAGCAACCAAGCACAGTAACATGCTAGAACAGTAACATACCAGAAAAGCGAACATGCCTTAGCAGTAGCAGGACTGAACAGTAGCAGGCTAAAACAGCGGCAGTAAGCACAGTAACGGGCCTAAACAGTAAAGGGCCACAACAGTGATAAACATGAATAGTAGACGGCTAGAAAAGTAACAAGCCAGAATAGTAAAAGGACAGAACAATGTCGGACCTTCTCAAAAGTGGGCTGTTCGTAGGCGGCCCATGACGAGCTGTGAGAACAGTGACGGGCTGAAAGTGGGCATTAACAGTATCGGGCCTACTTATCTCAAACTGTTAACAGGCCGCAGAGTGTTCGAAAATTGTGGGCTTTTGTAGGCCGAAACAGTAATGGGTCTGACATTCGCAGGCCGCTACTGACCACATCTTTGGGCCCATTTCAAATAGCGTCGGACGAAACGGTAAAAGGGCCGTAATCTTATTGGGCTCTCTTGATGGGCCGACCCACTTAATTGTGAGCAGGCCTTGACTGGGTCTGGCTTCTACCACGGTTTCTGTGGCCGTTAACGACGGTAACTGGTCGTTAACGGTCTTTTCCATGTGGCATTTTGCATGACGTCAGCAGTCAATGCGGCTGGTGAACAGATCTACGACGGAACAAGTTTTCATGCCTGAAGGGTGCGATCCACCACGGTCAGGAAAAAACCGTGGTAGTTTCTTTTGTGACGGGGCTTTTACCACGATGGGCATCCGTCGTAGAAGACTTTTTAGCCACGGAAAATGGGCCTTCAACCATGAAAATCATCCATTGTAAAAGCCAACTTTTTCTAGTGGATGTTTTCATCGGTTCCACTAAACCTGCCCCACCCACCCCAGTGGTGATGATAAAGGCAGAGGAAATCTCTGGGTCCACTTTGTCTGCGGAGGCAGCAGAGTTCCGGATCTTAGAAACCCTAATCCCACCTAGCCCGCACCTTTTGCGAAGATAGTGGAGAAAGCTGAGGCTGAAGCAGATCTTGCAGTGCAAGATGAATCTGGAGTGCATCTCCCTATCGAGGCCGAATCCCAGATCGATATACCTGCCAAGGTCGAAATACAGGAGGAGTAAGACAACAACCTTCATTCTGGCTCTGATAATATCGGAACAGATCAACCCTTCCTGAGGCATACGTTGAGGCGCATGATGATGCAAGGTGCAAACGTTGACGAGGTTCTTCAGACCATCATAATTTTCGAGGAAGCCCACGAGGAAAGCCACAACTACCTCAGGACGCACACATCACAATTTTTTGAATATGTTGAATCCGGATCTAGCTCTGCCGATGCTAGAGACAACGAAGACTTGGTGCTAGAGGTGATCCGAACAAACATCGACTTACCGGCTCTTCGGATGATTCCATGACATCGGCACATTTCTGAAAGTTCTCCACGGTATACAAAGAGGAGTTCAACTCCAAAGCTGCAGAAGAAGGAGAAGCCATGGACGAAGGATCCGGAGAAAAATCTCCCAAATCGCAATATGACATGGATCTTGGAGACAATCCCGACGTCTAGATGTCCGAAAGCACCGATCAGAGCTTGACTCCAAGAAATGGACACAAAGCCGTCTTTGCTACCGGCGTTGCCAAGAAGGCAAAGAAGAAGAACAGGACTGTGGCGAAAGATCCTCCAGCAGAGGAAGTGGTTGTCGAGGATTACGAAGAAGACTCAGATGGAGCTTTGATCAAAGACAAGCTCAAAGAAGCTTCGGTGGATGGACACGTGGTTACTGCTAGTGCCTGTAAACTCATCGATGCTGCATTAACTACGCCTATCCTACAGCTGCAGAACTTACTACTGTAGAATTAGAAGAAAGGGCTCAAGCCCTAGAAGCACGTCACCAAGTACTCCTGGATGAAGCCAACAACATCGAGGAAGAGAAGAAGCACATAGCTACTATGGAGAAGTTCATCTCTTTGCAGCATCAAAAGAGACGGAAAAGCCACATGCGAGATGACAAATTTCCGGAAGTCCACAAGGTTCTCTTTGAGGGAGACCCAGGGATGTCTCGGATCGACAACAAGGGAGATCTGGTGTACCCAACACCAGTACAGAACACTGCCGCAACTCGAGATATCCTGGAAAATAATCCATGCCTAGATTAGATCCGGTTGGGCATAAAGCTGCTAACCAAGGGTCTAGAGCAACAAAAGGTCGTGAAATTTAGAAACGGAGAACTGGTCTCTCAGTCCGACCAATGTCGCATGGATCCAGCCTGGAATGATATTATACCCCAATGGTTTTGTGGAACAACATTACCGTTCTGACCGTCGGGAAGATAACTACTCAAGAACCGAATCTTTAGGGCAATGCCATAGAACCGCACATGACTGGAGCAACGTTGCTCCAGCCGCAGAGCAAGAAGTGATTGTAGCACTGACTCCGAGACACCCTCCCTGATGAGAGTCGAACAATCATAGGGAAGATGACAAAGAGAAATGTCGGGAGGAGGACTGTCAAAGGATGCCACCTCCAAGACATGCAAGCCATCCGGCCGAACCCCATCGTGGTGGGAATGACAGACAAAGGAATGACGGACACCGTGCTGAGTCAAGCCGGCAGGGGGCTCATCGCAATGAAGACCCTCCCTGGAACCAGAATAATGACGCTCTAGATGGAGGCTGGCGATCGGCCAGAAATAATCCACCTGCACCACCGTCTCCACCAAGCAGCCACCACAAAGGCTATCAAGGAGGGCGTCATGGCGGAGGAGGTGGTGGAAAAAGTAGAAGCCCGGCTCCAAGGCACTGTAGCTATAACGAACAAACAAGACGGTGTTCCCTGTCAGCAAGTGGCGTGAGACACCGGATGAACTCTAACATAGAGGCATGGTGCTACGAGTTGGATAATATTTACGTAGGTCCAAAGTTGTTCGGACCGGGTATTCGACAAACAAACTTACCAGAAGGATTTGCTATCTCAAGGCACATCCAACCCTACGATGGTGTGGCCCGACCAGATACTTGGCTCCAGGATTTTTTCTAGGATTGCTACATCGCCGAAGGCGGAAATAGCTTGGTCATGACCCGATATCTCCTACTGATGATGTGGAAGACGGCAAGATCATGGCTCAATGAACTTACGGAGAATACCATTCTCAACTGGTATGATATGCAAAGCGCATTCTTGCAGAATTTCGAAGGCACATATCAGAGGCCCTGTATGGTAGGAGACCTACAGCATTGCACCCAGAAAGTCAGAGAAACTTGCCAAAATTACCTCGGATGATGGATCGACACCAAGAACCCCTATGAAGGAGTAAATGATCAAACTACGATTGAAGCTTTCATTGCAGGACTCTCAATTGGTTTACTATGTCACCGCTTGAAGTGCGACAAGGTCACAGATCTCAGAGAGATGATAGAAATAGTGAGCAAGTATGCAGACACTGACGACGACGCAAAGGGATTACTGAATGACCTAGCTGTGCCAGTCGGGAAAACAACCAAAGAAACAAGCTCAGAAGCGCAAGAACACCTCGGAAGAAAAACCCAATGCGGAAACCGTAGTTGTCACTGCTACTTTCAGGTCTGCAGGACGAGGAGGGAGCAGATGCAGTCGTGGGACGTAAAGAGTCCAGGGTAGAGGAGACTAGCAACGTGGCAAAACCTACTTCTGGGCCGACATTGCCAACAACCCATGTGTGCATCACTTAGATAGCAACTAGGCTCGTCTCACACAAACGCCGAGTGTCGTTTCAATGATGACATCAAGAAAGATGATACCGCTGGCTACAGGGCTAAGCGGAAGAAGGGAAAAAAGAATCCTCAAAAATAAAAGGAGACCAAGGAAAATTCTGACATGGAGGAAGCTGACCCTTTAAATCCTAAGCCGGATGGAAAGAAGAACTTCCCAACAAAGAAAGACACTTATGTCACTTTCCTTGGGTCTCAACTAGATATGGTCAAGGAGGCAGTTTTGCATGAGCTCAACGCAATGGTTCCGGCTGTCCCACAATTCTTGGACAAGTCAGAAGTGGCAATCACCTTTGACCGTGCTGATCATCCACCTAAGTTGCACAAGCAAGGAAAATACAACTTAATCGTCAATCCACTTATTGACGGTTATGGTTTCTCCAAGACTCCCATGGACGGCGGCAGCAGCATCAATATTCTGTATGTCAAAACGCTACGCTGGATGCGGATCTCGGAGACACAACTGAATCATAGCTATGTGATCTTTCATGGAGTCCCTGGAAGACAAGCAAATTCCCTGGGAGAAATCACTTTGGATGTTACCTTTGGAACTCCAAAGAAGTATCAGACGGAAGCACTTTCCTTCGTAGTGGTCCCGTTCAAGAGCGCCTACCACGCTATATTCGGACGACCGGCTTAGTAGGATTTTATGGCTCGTCCGTGTTACATTTACAATATGATGAAAATTCCAGGTCCCAAAGGTGTGATCACCATCAGGGGAGACCCGAAGAAGGTGTGAGAGTGCGAGGACGGAAATGCCGCCTTTGCTGAAGCCATGCTACACGCCTAGGAGTACCAGGAGATCAAGAAGACCATCGACCCATCCGAGATGCCCGCGACGAAGAAGGAGGTGACAAAGCTGACTCCGGAGTTCAAGGCATCGGAAGAGATGAAGATGACGCCATTGAAGGATGATGACCCCTCCAAGGTGACCTAGATAGGTATAGGTTTAGATAGCACATAGGAAAACACGCTCGTCAAGTTCCTCCAAGCAAATCAAGATATCTTCACATGGCAGCCATCGGACATGACCGGAGTACCTAGGGAACTTGCCGAGCACTCTATAAATGTACACCCAAATGCTAAACCCGTCAAACAGTCCTTACGATGTCTTCAGCGATGATAAGTGAAAAGCAATAGCTAAGGAGCTAGCTCGGCTCGAGTTAGCCGCATTAATAGAAGAGGTCAGCCACACTGAGTGGTCGGCCAATCATGTAATGGTCCCTAAAAAGACACCACTTATATAAGGATGTGTGTTGATTATACTACCTTGAATAAGGCTTGTCCCAAAGATCCGTTCACTTTGCCTAGAATTGATCAAGTTATTGATTCTACGGTAGGCTCGGAACTCCTATGTTTTCTCGATGCATATTCTGGCTATCACCAAATTCAGATGAAGGAATCAGACAAAGTCAAAACTTCATTCATAACCCCCTTTGGAACCCTCTATTTCGTTATGATGCCTTTTAGGGCTCAAGAACGCAGGAGCTACGTACTAGCGCACTATGAAGCGTTGCCTCCACGATCAAATCGGACACAATGTACATGCATATGTGGACTACATGGCGGTGATGTCCAAAAAGAAGGAAACCTTAATTTCCGACTTGGAGGAAACGTTCGCCAATCTACACAAATAGAACATAATGCTTAACCCGAAGAAATGTTTCTTTGGAATACCAGCCGGAAAATTGTTAGGTTTCATCGTGTCTCAAAGAGGCATAGAGGTGAACCGAGACAAAATTAAGGCTATACTCAATATTTCCAGGCCGACTCGCCTGAAGGACGTTCAAAGGCTAACTGGTTGCATTGCTGCAGTCAGTCGGTTTGTAAGCCGGCTCGGTGAAAGAGCCGCACCACTCTACAACATCCTAAAAGAGACCAAGAAGTTCGTTTGGACTGACAAAGTTGTAGCTGCACTACAAGACCTGAAAGTAGTACTCTCATATGGTCCTATCCTTGTAGTGTCGGAACCTCAGGAATCGATGTTGCTCTATCTCGCTGCGTCAAACAGAGTCATCAGTGTCGTCATGGTGATGGAGAGACTATAGGAAAAACAGGAACACCTGGTGCAACGTCTGACTTACTATCTCAGCAAAGTCCTAACTGAATCAAAGCAGTGGTATCCGCATTATCAAAATCTAGCTTACGGTGTGTTTTTCGCATCCCAGAAGTTACAACATTATTTCCAGGAACATCCAATTACGGTGGTGAGCACAACTCCCATCTAAGATACAATTAACAACAGCGATGCTACAAGACGTGTCGCAAAATGGGGCATAGAACTTTCAACTTTTGACATTGAGTACAAACCTCGTACAACAATCAAATCCCAAATCCTCGCTGACTTTGTCGCTGATTGGACAAAAACAATGTTCAATATGACTCTCCCAGAGTCAGAATAATGGACCTTACATTTTGATGGGTCTAAGGCGCTCGGGGGCTGGCATGGTGCTAAAGTCACCCCAAGGAGATAAACTTTTCTATGTGTTGCAGATCCACTTCACGGCAATGAATAACATTGCCGAATATGAAGCACTACTGCATGGATCCCGGATTGCTAAGGATATCGACATCTGATGTTTGATGTGTTATGGAGATTCAGATCTTGTTGCCCAACAAGTGTTGGATATTTGTAATGCAAATAAACACATGGCAGCATATAGAGCTATCATGGATGAACTATTTAAATTGTTCAAAGGGTTTGAGGTTCAACACATACCTCGAACAGAAAATGAGGAAGTAGATGCATTATCTCAAATAGGCTCTGCACAGAAAAAGGTTCTGGATGGCGCTTTTTTAGAGCACCTCAAAGTTCCCTCTATAAAAGGAGTAGATGAGGAATATCCGACCAAATCCGACTCACCTTTAGTGGCAGTTCTGGCTGTAATTCCCAGCTGGACCCAACCCTACCTTGGTTTCTTGGTAGATGGCAAATTACCCAAAGACATGGTTCTGACCCGGCAGATCACCTGATGAGCAAAAACCTATACAATAGTAAATGGTGAGCTCTATAAGAAGAGTGTGTTTGGGGTCTTTCAGCGTTGTGTATCTGTGGAAGAAGGAGTGGAAATTTTATGAGAAATCCACAAAGGCGAATGCGGCCATCATGTTGCAGCCAAATCTTTAGTGGCAAAAGCATTCATACATGGATTTTTCTGGCTTACAGATAAGGCAGATGCCGAATGGATGGTCAAGATGTGTAAAGCCTTCCAAAAGTACGCCAAACAAGCTCATGTTTCGGTTGATCAACTGCGAACAATACCTATAACATGGCCTTTCGCTGTCTAGGGGCTTGACATGGTTGGATCGTTTAAACAGGCTCTAAGTGGATTTACTCATCTCTTAGTGATGGTGGATAAATTCACAAAAGGGATTGAGGCTAAACCCGTCAGCAGTTGTGATGGAGCAACAACCAGAAGATTTGTCGAGGATGTTATAATCTGATACGGTTATCCACATAGCATTAGCACGGACAACGGGAGTAACTTTTCTATGGGAGAGCTTGCCGAATTCTATGATGAGCAAAACATCCGGCTTGACATTGCGTCAGTCGCACATCCACATTCTAATGGACAAGTCAAAAGAGCAAATGGTTTAATCCTACAAGGACTAAAACCAAGACTCGAAGCACCACTACGACGTGTTGCGGGGGCTTGGATAGAGGAATTATCTTCTGTGATATGGAGTTTACGAACAACTCCAAACAGGTCAACCGGATACACACCTTTCTTCTTGGTCTATGGTGCAGAAGTAGTTCTTCCTAGTGACTTGATTCATACTTCTCCCCGAGTTGCTGCGTATATTGAAGAGGATGCCGAAATTTCTCGACAAAATGATCTCGATTTAATCAAAGAAGTCTACATCGTTGCTGAGATGAGATCAACAGCCTATCAGCAGAAGTTATGCAAGTATCATAGCCAAAGTATCAGAAATCGTTCTTTTAATAAAGGCGATTTGGTTCTCCGGCTTGTGCAGAAAAAAGCACAAACTTCCCCTAATATGGGAAGGGTCCTTTTTAGTTAGCCAAGTATTGCACAATGGTTCTTCCTATCTAACTGATATCCAGCCAGTCAAAGAAATACCTGCTACTATGAAAAGAAAGAGAGCTGGAGGTAGTATAGGCCCTAAAGCATTAGGCAGACCGTGGAATATTGCTCAGCTACGTCCCTTTTATTCTTAAAATTTTATTTCTTTGTAATCATATATGTGTACATGTTCAATGAGAAATAAAGTATTGGTTTCCTTAATTTTTTCTGAGAAGTTTTATATTACCATCTTATTTCCGAATGATCATGTCACACTCTAAAATCCCAGAATACTTGAATGTACTTTATGCTCATGTTTGTTCTGGTTAAGATTTCTGATTCTAAAAATGCTACCTTCGGGTATAAATTTAAATTTTCTAGTTTGTACTTTGGTTATTTATCTGATTGCCGAATGCGGGCATTTTCCGAGTAGTGACTTCTTGGTACTAGAAGCTGGCTTTGTTTATGAGTTTAAACTGGTTTAGCAATTGAGCTCTGTTGCTCGGGAAAGTTTCCATGTTGAAGGCTGGCCGGCTCACGAAAGGGACGAGGCAGAAAGCCAGATAAACGATAAGTATAGAAAAAAACATAAAGTGCTGATGTAAACATTTCAGGCACATAAAAATAAAGCCAAAAGTGCTAAAAGTAAGTAGCAAATGTTAACACTAGCAAAAGTATTACACTACTTATTTACAACCCGAATTGTTGCAGAATAACACATAGTTTTTTCTGGTACTTTACAATGCAGGGGAAGAGGTAGGAGCTGCCGGATCACTAGAGACATCAACCATGCCTTGATATCTTTCCGAGACGTTCAAATCCGAAACAGTTTGATCGTCGTCAAAGACTTCAACTATTACTTCGGCATGCGGAGGAGGCGTATCCACACGAGTGAAGAAAGGAGTGTCGTAGCTGGTCAAATCAGCTACATGACATCCATATCCGACACATGAGTCCATGATGGCCTTGATATCTTGCTCCTGTCTGTCTTCATCCACAATCGAATACCCTCTAGTTACTTGTCAGATTTCCATGCTTCCATGGTGGCTCATAACCATGGTGAGAGCGTTCTATGCTGTGGTTCGCGCATAGGACATGTTCTAGTCCTAGATGAGCTGGGGCATCTCCTTGGCCTTGTCCCGCACCTCAAAGCCAGACATTTTGTTCATGTCCGGAACCTTGAATACTTCGCCAATATCCTACAAAGATTGGCGGAAGTCGTGAAGCAAATCACCGACTTGTGTAAGCCGACTGGTGCGAGACTCGGTTGAGGAAGAATCTAGTAAGTTCAGAGGACCTACGCATACAAAGCAAAGTTTAGAAAATATATCCGAACTCCTAGAGTCAGAAAAGCAGAAAGTGAGAAAGTGGGAAACATACCGAAGATGACATCGTCAACTTTGGTCTTCTCTGCCCTAAGGCTCTGGAGTTCAGCCCGGAGTGCCTTGGAGATGTCCTTCTCTTTGAATAATGCATCATTGATATCCAAGATTTTTGGTCCTAGGCCACAATCCTTCGATCACGTTCTTTGGTGGCCATGTAGGAGGATTCGAGGACTTGTGCAATGCTACGCTCGTGATCCTCCTTAAGCTTATTCAGCTCTCGACGTAAGCCGGCCTCCACCTCTAGGGTCTTAAGATTCTCGGCCTCTTCAATCATGGCACATGATTGTTTGACCAGTGTTATAAGGAAAGGAACAACCGTTGAATAAGTAACTCGAGTATGAAAGCAAAAAAGAGCAAGGTTAAGGACTAAAATGTTTACCTTTAGCCTCATCCTTAGACACCTCTAACTAAGCATTTTCAAGCCAGAGAGCTCTGATCTCTCTCCGCTTATTGCACATATTCTTCAATAATTCCTAGTTATATGAATTAACTTTCTGTAAGTCAGAATAATACCTAGAGTTAGAAGTCTACTAAAGACACAGGCTAATATTTTTACTAATGTCAGCACGAGCTTTGGGGGCTACACTAGTTCATTCTTTGGCATCCTATGAAAGCATAAATCCGGATTGTCTATCCAACTTCATGCTTGGGGGCTAGAGGATATGATATGAAATAAAGTAAAAAAGGTGAGTTGGAATTTCAACTTACATGATGTTCATGAGTAAGCTTGCTTAAGCTCATGTTCACCTCTATGCTAACCTTCTCAGCGAGGGTCAGCGGGATTACCGATGGGGCAGGAACCACACCGGCTCTTAGCCTCTCGTCACGAAGACGGATTTGCTCGAGAAGCTCGGAGTACTTGACATCCTCTGCTTCTTGAGCCTCCTCCTCGGTAGTGATGTTCTGGCTTTCCAAGCATTGCTAGGCTAGCCATTGGATCTCCTCCGTAGATTTCCGAGTAATGCCAAGTTTGGCAAGACCCAGATTACTGAGGAGGTTTTTGGCAAAAACTTCAGCCGAGGGATCATTACCCATTAAGGGTTCACCCTTATCAACTGTCGAGTCACCCATGGTGACATAGGTCTACGAACAAAGGTTCGCGGGCTCAGAATGAAGAGCCAGATCTTCTACGATGGGTGGAGATGGAGTGATCTCTGGTGGTGTAGAAGGCTGTGGGGTAGGAGTCGAAGGTGTTGTGACAAGAGAAGTCAAGTTTAACTTTGACTGGCACAGGGGCTTCGACGAGCCTCCTTTCCCCTTACCCTTGGTGAGTTGTTTAGCTCTAAGAAATGGGCACAATGGGCCCATTTGTTACATCTCAGAAAGAATTAAGAAATACAATATAGAGACCTTGTGAGGAAAGTTACCTCTTCCCAATGGGCACTTCCTTTGTGCCAATAGAAACTGTCGGAGCCTTACGCTTTCGAGTAAGGGTCTCCGACAAAGGAACTAGTTCTCCATCATCCTGAGAGATCTCAGGAGGATATCCGTCGAGTGGAGCAAACTCAAACTCGGGGAGGTCAGCAAGCTGAAAAGAAGAAATATATCAGCATTGTGGAAATAAACAATAATGTACAGATGAACACATGATTTGAGTTATTGCTAGAAATTTACTGGTACCACGGGATCATCTATCGTATGCATGTCCAAGGACAGCCCCGGGATTCTCCTCTCGGTCCGCTCCATTATCAACCATCTGATTTGGGACTCATAGTCCTTTTCGGAGTAAGGACGGGAGCAGATCTGGAGAGAGTCTTTCTTGTTCGTCATGATGGAGTGCATAAGCAGGTCACCATGGTGTTGGAGAGGCTGGATCCGACATGACAACCTGCAGTGGATCAAGTCGGAACCTTTAAGGCCCTTGTGCTTCATCAGATATTCGATCCACCTCTTAGCAAGAAGAAGATCATCAGTGCGAGCCGACGCATCTGCATCCTAGGATTGTTGGGTGTTGCGGCACCATCAACAAAAGCCGGCAAAGCAGTTGCTTTGCCGGGAGCTGGTCTATCCTTATGATAGAA
This sequence comes from Avena eriantha, assembly GCA_910589775.1. NCBI lineage: Eukaryota > Viridiplantae > Streptophyta > Magnoliopsida > Poales > Poaceae > Avena > Avena eriantha. Next base: position 317,446,935 of record OU342741.1, read on the forward strand.
AAAAGTGGATGCCCATTGCTTCACTAATTCAGTAGCCTTAATCCTAGGATAGACACGTTCTCTCCTAACAGAAAACCTAAGAGTTCTGGTAATATAAGGATTACCGGTAGTGATGGAGTTTATCCGGGTATGAAAATAATACTGGAAGAGAATGAGACTCAGCCTAATGCCGAGATACCCCTCACACAAAGAGGCATAAGCACTCATCTCTAAGAGAGAGTTCAGGGGGAGATGGTGGAGTTGAACTCCATAATAATCTATTACCTTAGAGAAGAAATCTGATGGTGGAAAGCTCAAACCTCTGTCGAGGTGGGTGCCGAAATGCACCCACTCGTTGGTGTTGGGGGTGGGGACGGTTTGTCCATAGCCGCTCCGCCAGTCGCCGGCACGGAGGATCCCTTCATTCTCGACAACACGAAGCTTGGCGTCATCAAGAACACAGGGGATCCAGACCCCGTGAAAGCTCTGCTTCTCCACTATCGACACTGTCGCTGTTGTCGCTACCGTGGCGGAAGATGATGCTTTAGCCATTTTATGGACACTGGTGACCTTCGATGGGCGGCGCTGGGAGATTTTGGGGGAGGCAGAGGAGCTCAGTTTGTGGGAAGCATCATGAGGACGGAATAGGCACTAGTGCTGGTGAAGAGGAAAGGGAGAAATATCAACCCCTTATATCCTTCATCTGCGCCAAGATTCGTGCAAAACAAATAGTAACCATGCCACACATCATGGAAGGAGCTGGGTAACCTCCACACGATGATTACGTCGCCTCGATCTCCGCGTACGCATTAAAACGACGCCTAGGGTCCATGAAAGGCGGACCCACCAACGGTCGTGCTGATAGGAATGTCTGTTAGTGACGTGACTTGACCTTGCCTGGTGTCAGGTTACGTCAACGACCAAATTCTGGCTTAGTTTGAATTTCAAGCTGGAAACCCGAATAATGTATTCATAGGTCCGACTCGTTTTGAGACCCGGATCCTATCCTTTCTTTTGATGTTTCAGGAACCCTTCAAGATTATGGAGGCTGAAGATCAAGCTAGGCAATGACGAAATCCGACTCTGGATCTTGGAGGCTTCCGGGGGCTGCTGTTGGGGATATACTTTTCGGGTATCCTCACTGTGCCTCACTAACCAGTGTGGCCCACTTGGGGTTAGAGCTTTGCTTAACAGCCAACCCAGTTAGGTAGAAGAGACGGAGTCTAGTCCGGCTACGGGAAGGCCTAGAAGACTTACCAACATAGGCTTGTTATGTTACTTGTAGTTCAAGATGTACTCTATAACCAACTCTTAGTCGTAGCCGGATAGACCTCTCCTGTAAACCCTAGGCTGGATATCTATATAAGCTGTCCTAAGGGTACGCCTTTAGGGCACCCCACAATAGTCTACAATCTCAACTCACATAGGGGAAACCCTGTAACCCATATTCCAGCTCTGTCATATTACTGGATTGCTAGCAGGAGTAGGATTCGTCCAAAGCCGACAGATTTGAACCTGGGTAAACTTGTGTGGTCACCATCCCGGAATACCGTACGTCTGACAACCCTCTTCCGCACGCCTCGAGGACCCCCTCATGGCGTACTTGTCATCAATCCGACAACAACAATGATAGGAAGAGCTGACATCGAAGGATCAAAAAGCAACATCGCTATGAACGCTTGGCTGCCACAAGCCAGTTATCCCTATGGTAAATTTTCTGACACCTCTAGCTTCAAACTCTAAAGATCTAAAGAATCGATAGGCCACGCTTTCACGGTTTGTATTCATACTGGAAATCAGAATCAAACGAGCTTTTACCCTTTTGTTCCACAGGAGATTTCTATTCTTGTTGAGCTCATCTTAGGAGACATGCGTTATCTTTTAACGGATGTGCCACCCTAGCCAAACTGCCCACCTGACAATGTATTCCGCCCGGATCGGCCTGGTGAGACCGAGCTTTGGAGCCAAAAGGAGAGGACTTGCCCCACTTCCGACACACGAAATAAGTAAAATAACGTTAAAAGTAGTGGTATTTCACTTGCGCACGTATACGCTCCCACTTATCCTACACCTCTCAAGTCATTTCAAAAAGTTGGACTAGAGTCAAGCTCAACAGGGTCTTCTTTCCCCGCTGATTCTGCTAAGCCCGTTCCCTTGGCTATGGTTTCGCTAGATAGTAGACATGGACAGTGGGAATCTCGTTAATCCATTCATGTGCATCACTAATTAGATGACGAGGCATTTGGCTACCTTTAGAGAGTCATAGTTACTCTCGCTGTTTACCCGCACTTGGTTGAATTTCTTCACTTTGACATTCAGAGCACTAGGAAGAAATCACATTGCGTTAGCATCCGCGAGGACCATCGGAATGCTTTGTTTTAATTAAACAGTCGGATTCCCCTTGTCCATACTAGTTCTGAGTCGACTATTTCATGCTCGGGGAAAGTACCCGAAGGGACGATTTCCAGTCCGTCCCCAGGCCGGCACGCGGCGACCCACTCTCGCCAATCCTTTTTCCGAAGTTATGGATTTGTTTTGCCTACTTCAATTGCCTACTTTGTTCTATTGGCAAGAGGCTGATATGGGGTGGCCCGATCTTCTCATTAAGAGGATGGCAATGATGATTGTGGATGATAGATAACTAGCCTGTAGCTATGCACTCTCCCGCTCGAACCCTGATGCCAATGCAACATCTCTCGAACCTTGTAGGATATTCACAACACCACGGTCTTGTGCACATAGCCATCAACCATGAACGGTAGTTTGCAATCTACTAATTCCTGATGGAACAACAAATCACACTCAATTGCAGTAGTATAATTTGATCACAAGGTAATTCCAGAGGTTCTAGATATAAACAACTCCAAAATAGTTTTAACGTTGTCTAACCTAATCTAGAGGGTCTTCCCATGCTTATATGGCTGCCAAAACGTCCGAAAAACGCGAAACAAAAACGTGTCTGATACAGTCAGATCCGTTCGGATCTGATGGAAACTTTTTGGGCCAGATTATCTAGTCTATGTGGGCCGAATTATCCGGGGTCATACAGAAAGTCGTGCACAAAGTCCTTAGCAGAATCTCCAAATAGAGCCGGATTATCCGGGGTGTGGGAGCCGGATTGTCCGGGGTATTTAGAAATGGAAGTACTCAATTGAAAGATCTTGTAATTATCTATACAGTAAGTGCTTACTAGCTTGATTTGGAGTTCGTATGAGGAATCCATGTCCGTTTCAATTTTAGGACTTCTGTCTGTCTGAATTGAACGTTCCTTCTCTTTGATGATCTCCCTTGCTTGTATTGTGCCTACCTCCGTCTCCTCCCTCGCACCTTCATGGATGATCATAATGTCTGGCTCCTCTTGACGCAGCCCTTCTCCTTCTCGTGACATGCTTGTCTCCTTAGTGAACCTGAGCATACATAAATGAATAGACTTAGGCTGTATAAAATTCTCATTAGCAAAAACATCAGATTCATTTAGGAGTGAATTCACCTGTTGTTAAAGTAGCTTTGCACGAGCTCTAGTAATTTGTGCAATCCTGATTTCATTGGACTTATCCTTGACAGTGACATCAACATCTTCATTAGGAGTTAGAGATAGCAAATCAGTAGGGATGTCATCATCATCTCCCCCCCCCTTCAAAAGGCGTCAACCTCAACGCTCCAAGGTCTTCTCCATCATATGGTGACAAATCAGCAACGTTGAAGCTGTTGCTAACTCCACCGAACTCAGCAATAGGAATATCAATCGAGTAGGCACAAATAGCTTCTATTCCAGGAATTTTAACATCAAGATTGGTTAATAGCATGCTCTTCCTAGACAAAGCATTAGCAACTACATTCTCTTTTCCCTTCTTATAATTAATGATGTAAGGAAAAGACTCAATAAACTCAACCCATTTAGCTAATCTTCTATGCAAGTTTGATTGAGCTTTCAAATATTTCAATGCTTCATGATCAAAATGTATGATAAATTATTTTGGCCATAAAAATGTTGCCAAACTTCAAGTACTCTAACAAGTGCATATAATTCTTTATCATAAATAGGATAATTGAATCTAGCACCAGTATGTTTCTCAGAAAAATATGCTATAGGGCGACCCTCTTGCATCCAAAACGCAACCAATGCCTATACCACTAGCATCACATTCAACTTCAAATTGCTTCAAAAAATCAGGTAAAGCAAGTAATGGTGCAGAAGTAAGCAAACGTTTCAATGTATCGAAAACAATATCTTGGGATACGTCCCGTACAAATGACACACCTTTCTTAGTCAAATCATTCAATGGTGCAGCAATAGTGCAAAAATCCTTGACAAAGCGCCTATAGAAACCAGCTAAGCCATGGAAACTACGCACTTGACTCACATTCATGGGAATAGGCCAATTCTATATTGATTCAATTTTAGATTGATCTACTTCTACCCCATGCTTAGATACAAAAAATCCCAGAAATATGACCTTATCTTTTGCAAATGTGCACTTCTCAAAATTAGCATACAGTTTATTATTACGTAACACTTGAAAAACTTGTCGGATATGATTACAATGTTCACTTTCGTTGTGGCTATAGATAAGTATATAATCAAAATAAAAAACCACAGAACAACCGATAAAATCTCTCAAAACATGATTCATTAATCTCAGGAATGTACTAGGTGCATTAGTAAGACCAAACGGCATAACTAACCACTCATACAAACCAAATTTTGTTTTGAAAGTAGTTTTCCACTCATACCCTTCTTTCATCCCAATTTGATGATAACCACTATGCAAATAAATCTTAGAGAAAATAGCAGGACCACTCAATTCATCTAGCATATCCTCTAAGAGTGGAATAGGATGACGATATCGAATAGTGATGTTATTAATAGCTCTACAATCTACACACATGCGCCATGTACCATCTTTCTTAGGCACTAAAATAACAGGAACAACACAAGGGCTAAGAGAGACACGAATGTACCCTTTATCCAGCAATGCCTGTATTTGTTTCTGTATCTCCTTTGTTTCTTCGGAATTGGTCCTGTAGGGTGCACGGTTAGGTAATGTGGCACCAGGGATCAAGTCAATTTGGTGTTCAATACCACTCAATGGACGCAAACCTACGGGTACATCTTCTGGAAACACATCTCCAAAATCCTACAAAATAGAAGAGACACCAAGAGAAATAGGGGTCATGTCGTTAGAATCCAATACCTCGCCCTTATACATGAGCACAAGTGGTATGGATGTAGGATCCTCACGAAATTCTCTCATATCTTCCTTGGTGGCTAATATCAAAAGATTCTCTCTCACTTTTTGTTATATCACTCAATTTAGGCTGGATTACATCAGGAACAGCTATCACACAATCTTGCCGAGCTATATGATCTTCCTTCAAATTCACTTCTATCTTCTGGCGAGAATCATTCACAATGTCTTGTGGTGTCATTGGCTACATTGTAATCTTCTTTCCTTTGAATTCCAAGTGATATGTATTGGCTCGGCCATTGTGTTGCACATGGTAATCATAAATCCACGGCTGACCCAATAGAAGATGGCAAATAGTCATACGAACCACATCAAGTCAATAGAATCTTTGTATGGCCCTATTTGAAAATTCACATGTACCATATGATTTACCTTCATATCACCATTGTTGCTCAACCATTGTATGTAGTATGGCTTGGGATGACGCAAATATGTCAAATTCAACTTGGCACATAACTCCTTACTTGCAAGATTTCTGGAGCTACCTCCATCAATAATGACCTTGCAAGCTTTGTTAGCTCCAACTAGAGCTTTTGTTTGGAACAAGTTGCAACACTGAGCTTCATCAATTGGTTGCACACTAAGTATACGTGAAGATATGACAATAGTTGGTGCACGCTCAGGATAAGCATCTACACCATCCTTGCCATCATAAGCATCATCTTCATAAGCTTCATCTCCACTCTCTACTTCACCTTGTTCATTGACAAACATCACCTTGTTGTTTGGACAATCCTTCTTGTAGTGTCCTCTACCTCCAAAAGTATGGCACACCACAACACGAGTACACATAGTTGACATATTGGAACCTGAACTAGCTGTAGGAGCAGCAGGCTTCCGAGCATTGGAACCAAATGAAGACGTATGTGCTGGTTTGTCCGATGGTGTAGGATGACTAGCAACAGGTGCAAGTGGTGCCATAGGTGGCGGTGTAGATCTGTCTACAAAACGGCTGGAAGATGGAAAACGTGCACGTGACTTCGCCTCCTCACCTAGCTGTGACTTGGCCTCTCTAGCATGGTGCAGCAGCTTGTTCATCATCGCGTACTTGTGATAACGAACAATTATGTTTATTTGAAGCTTCAAAATGTTGAGAAAAGGCTGCATTGTCATCTCATGGGATTCACGAATGTTAGCACGTTGCATAAGAATCTCCATCTCCATGTAGTACTCATCAACTGACATTGTTCCTTGCCTCAACTGTGTAAGCTGGTCAAAAACTAATTGCAAGTAATTGGTAGGGACAAAACGATCTGTCATAATTCTCTTCATCTCGCGCTAATCCATCACAGGAAGTTGATTGTCGTTCCGTCCATTCTGCACAATAGCATCCCACCAACGCAAAGCATATCCATCAAATTCTGACGCTACAAGATTGACCTTCTTGTCTTCTGGATGATCAAACAAACGCTAGAGCTTCTCAATCTTCAACTCCCAAGTAAGATAATCCTCAGGATCAAGTGAGCCATTGAAAGAGGGAATTGAAAACTTGGGCTTGCCCAAACCATCATCAGCTTGATTCGGTACACGCTGAGCATGTCCCAAAGGAGCATAACCACGGCCATAAAGAGGAGCAGCAACAGGTGTAGGGGGAATGGCACGTCCCCTACCACGATGTAGGGAAGCATCAGCCGCACTACCCTCATCAAGATCCTCGAACACGTCATCATGTTGGTGTGCATGTCCTTGCTGAATTGTCGCTATAAGAGTCACAATCGAACGCTGCAAGGTGGCAACATTGATATTGATTGCTGTCACTTGAGTCTGAATATTATTGATTGCGCCAGTATTCTGCTCCACTGCATCTTGCATGTCCTTGATATTCCCATCAACAGACTCACGCCAATTAACAAGCTCCTCAAGCTGCTTTTCCTGTGACACAACGTCATCATCACTCATAGACATGATTAGTAGGTTAGTGCAAAAATCAAAATCTGTATGGTGGAAAACTCTCACAACTCACTCACAACTGACAAGAAAGAAGATCTTACCATTCCAAAGTGAATAGAGATGCTTTACCAAACGAAATCAAAGACTTATGCCCAGATGTGATGAAGTGAATATCAAGGGTATGGAGAACGATCACAGGGCACACATGTTATTTGTGGTGGAGCTGTAGGTATGGTATCCTAACTACACCAAACCAAATCCTAGTGCTAATCGTATGGCAAACACCTAAGGAAACACACATGTGGAGATAAACATGGAAAAACAACTTAAATAGGAATATTGCAATGCACAAGAGAGGCGCTAGTAATAGCTCAAATAGAACAGGCAAAAGATTGCTCAATCTACTAGTGCTATTATGAAACCAGTCCTCCAATCAACTTTGATATCTCCTTTTTTCACTTTTGTAACGCTTTTCTTTTCTCTTTTTTTTCAAAACTTTCTTTTCTTTTTTAACTATCTTAACACAATGCCATACGGGATGCAACAATTCTGAGCAATTAGGGGCTGGATATTCCGGTTTTTCTAGGGCCGGATAATCCAGTCTACCTAGACAAAATTTTGCACTTCAAAACCCTAATGAGCAGCCTGTTCAGAGCAAAGCAACTAGTCTCGTAGGTACGTTCCTATGCACCGATGTTGTAGATAGGCTGTAGCTAAGGTTTGAAAACACCAAAAGTACACTATGTGGACTCAGAAAAGTATATGTAAGCTAGCGGAAACGATGAAGAACGACTCAAAAACACAGAACAAATGAAAATAACAAGGAAAACCTAGATAGTACGACTTGTACTAGAAGGGATCGGATCAAAGACACGACAACGACCATCAACTAAGACTCAACTCCGATGCAATCTAGATTATGGCAAAGACTAACCCTAATCTTTCTGTATGGATTTTTTTGTATAGGACGAAAAACAACTAAACTATGGATGGATCTGTGGATTCTTACCAAGGAAACACTCGAAATCTGATACCAAGATGATATTGCTCACCGACTAACCAAGCGCTCTGATACCAAGATTATGTGGGGTGGCCCAATCTTCTTAGTAAGTGGATGGCGATGATGACGGTGGATGATAGATAACTATCCTGTAGCTATGAACTCTCCCACTCGAACCCTAATGCCAATGCAATAGCTCTCGAACCCTATAGGATATTTACAACACCACGCCCTTGCGCACGCCGCCATCAACCACGAATGGTAGTTTGCAATCAACTAATTCCCAATGGAACAACAGATCACACTGAATTGTAGTAGTATAATTCGATCACAAGGTAATTCCATAGGTTCTAGATAGAAACAACTCCCAAATAGTTTTAACATGGTCTAACCTAATCTAGACAGCATTCACATGCTTATATGCCCGCCGGAACGTCCGAAAAACGCGAAAGAAAAAAATGTTTGATACAGTCAGATCCGTCCAAATCTGATGGGAACTTTTTGGGCCGGATTATCTAGTCTAAGTGGGCCGGATTATCTGGGGCCGTACAAAAAGTCATGCACAAAGTCCTTAGTAGAATCTCCAAAGCAGGGCTGGATTATCCGGGGTGTGGGGGCTGGATTATCTGGGGTATTTAGACGTGTAAGTACTCATTGGAAAGATCTTGGAATTATCTAGCCAACAAGTGCTTATTTGCTTGACTTGAAGTTCGTATGAGGAATCCACGTCCATTTCAATTTTAGGACTTCTGTTTGTCTGAATTGAACGTTCCTTCTCTTTGATGATCTCCCTTGCTTGTATTGTGCCTACCTCCCTCTCCTCCCTCACGCCTTCATGGATGATCATCACCTCTGGCTCCTCTTGACGCCGCCCTTTTCCTTCTCGTGCCATGCTTGTCTCCTCAGTGAACCTGAGCATACATAAAAGCATAGACTTAGGCAGTATAAAATTCTCATTAGCAGAAACATCAGATTCATTTAGGAGAGAATTCACGTGTTGTTCAAGTAGGTTTGCACGAGCTCTAGTAATTGGTCCAATCCTGATTTCATTGCACTTATCCTTGATAGCGACATCAACATCTTCATTAGGAGTTGGAGATAGCAAATCTATAGGGATGTCCTCCTCAGAGGTTGTTCACCTAGGAGACCTGATGCGGTTATTAGTACGACCGGGCATGGACGGTACTCGGTCCTCCGAATTTTTGTGGGCCACCAGGGGGTGCAGCGGACACCACGTGACGTACGGTGCTCTTCCGACTACTGGACCCTACCTCTGGCTAAACCGATTCTAGGGTTGGCAGGCCGTTAAGCAGAAAAGATAACTCTTCCTGAGGCCCCCACCGGCATCTCCGGACTTCCTAACATCGCTTTCAACCGCCATATCCTGGCTCGAGAAATCTTAACCCGGTTCCCTTTCGAGAGATGCGCGTGATCGCGCTATCTGTTGGGGTTACCCCGTCCCTTCGGATCGGCTTACCCATGTGCAAGTGCCGTTCACATGGAACCTTTCTCCTCTTTGGCCTTCAAAGTTCTCATTTGAATATTTGCTACTACCACCAAGATCTGCACCGACGGCTGCTCCACCTGGGCTCGCACCCCAGGTTTTGTAGTGGTTGTCGCGCCCTCCTACTCATTGGGGCATGGCTCTCGCCTAGATAGCCGGGTGTAGGTCGCACGCTTCAGTGCCATCCATTTTCGGGGCTAGTTGATTTAGCAGGTGATTTGTTACACACTCCTCAGCAGATTTCGACTTCCATGACCACCGTCCTGCTATCTTAATCAACCAACACCTTTTGTGGGTTCTAGGTTATCGCGCTATTGGGAACCGTAACATGGCTTCTGGTTCATCTTGCATCGCCAGTTCTGCTTACCAAAAATGGCCCACTTGGAGCACCCGATTCCATGGCGCGGCTCATCGGAGCAGCTGCACCATCCTACCTATTTAAAGTTTGAGAATATGTGGAGGATGTTGCGCACCTCATGCCTCTAATCATTGGCTTTACCTGATAGAACTCGTAATAGGCTCCATCTATCCATAGGGAAGCTTCAGAGGGAACCAACTACTAGATTGTTTGATTAGTCTTTCGCCCCTATACCCAAGTCAGACTAACGATTTGCACGTCAGTATCACTTCGAGCCTCCACCAGAGTTTCCTCTAGCTTCGCCCCGCTCAGGCATATTTCACCATCATTCGTCTCTCGACAGGCTTGCTCCAACTCGAACCCTTCACAGAAGATTAGGGTCAGCCAGCGGTGCGGCCAGTGAGGGCCTCCCGCTCGTCAGCTTCCTTGCACATCCTAGGTTTCAGAACCCGTCAACTCACATGCATGTTAGACTCCTTGGTTCGTGTTTCAAGATGGGTTGGATGGGGAGCCCGCAGGCCGTTGCAGTGCAGTGCCCCGAGGGAGACGCCTTTCGGTGCGCTGGTACCAGCCATGTTGACGACGGCCACTGGAGGCACCTAAGGTCCTAGGATTTGGCCACCGGCGCAGCCGACAACAGTCCACGCCCCGAGTCGAGTGGCGGAGTAGCAAAAGCCATTCCGTATATGGCTGGGATGCATCACCGACCCCATCCGCTTCCGTCCCGGCAATTTCAAGAACTCGTTGATTCTCTTTACAAAGTCCATTTCATCTTTCCCTCATGGTACTCGTTTGCTATCGGTCTCTCGCCTGTATTTAACCTTGGACGGAGTCTACCGCCCAATTTGGGCTGCATTCCCAAACAACCCGACTCATTGACGGCACCTCGTGATGCCATAGGGTTCGGGGAGGACGGGGCACTCACCCTCCTAGGCGCCCCTTTTGAGGGGACTTGGTATCGGTCCGTCACTGAGGACGCCTCTCCAGACTACAATTCGGATGGCATGGCCACCCGATTCTCAAGCTGGGCTGTTCCCGGTTCGCTCACCATTACTATGGGAATCCTTGTAAGTTTCTTCTCCTCCGCTTATTTATATGCTTAAATTCAGTGGGAAGTCCCGCTTGACCTGAGGTCGCGGTCGGAGCGTCTTGCGCACCATTCAAAGTGTCTACAAGGCCATCATGTCGGCTATGCATCGACGCACTACGGTAAGTAAAGCGAGGTCGCTCACCACGTGTTGTGTCCAGCACGATGCGCCGACAGCCATATCTTCGGCCCACCGCCCCTTGCACGACAGGAGGCCAAATGCCACATCCTGTTCCTTGATGAGGATGTTGGAGCGTGTTTAGCGTGACGCCCAGGCAGGCATGCCCTCGGCCGAATGGCCTCTACCGCAACTTGCGTTCAAAGACTAGATGTTTCATGGGATTCTGCAATTCACACCAGATATCGCATTTCACTACGTTCTTTATCGATGCGAGAGCTGAGATATCTATTGTCGAGAGTCGTTTGGATTAATGCTTTGCAGCACGAGAAGCGGCTGGCAAGCTAGCCGCATCACCGAGCTAGGCACGGTGTTCCTTGACGCCTTTGGCGTCATGGGTTCTTTTACCCTGAGCTCCCATCCCGAGGAGAGGAGGTTATCGAGGACTTGGCCGAGCAATGGATGGTGCTGCCGCTCGGTGGATAGATAACGCGTGCGCGGGCTATTTTGGTCAGGGTCACGACAGTGATCCTACCGCAGGTTCACCTACAAAAACCTTGTTACGACTTCTCCTTCCTCTAAATTATAAGGTTCAATGGACTTCTTGTGACGTCAGGGCGACAAACCACCCCCGCCATCATGATCCGAACACTTCACCAGACCATTCAATCGGTAGGAGCAATGGGCGTTGTGTAAAAAGGGCAGGCACGTAGTCAACGCGAGATGATGACTTGCGCTTACTAGGCATTCCTCGTTGAAGACCAACAATGATCTATCCCCATCACGATGAAATTTCCCAAGATTACCCGGTGTTGAGGGCAAACCTCTAGGGTGGCCCGATCTTTCACGAATCCCTTTCAAATCAAGGATGGAGTGCGGGGAGGGAAGGATAGGATGAACACGACGAACTCATGCATGAAGAACGCGATGAACACACAAACGCAAAACCACGATACACACCAATAGCTCACACCGGCGGTGGCCGGTCCGGCGCAATCCCTAGGATCAGCGTCGGGCGGAGGACTCTCTCTCGAACCGGCAAGGAGAGATGGGAGACTCGGTGAGATCTTGACGTCTACGCAAAGGGACTCCAATGCCTAGGCCTTGTACCACACGGAGGCACGATGCAAACTCCAATGAGGTTTGGGATTTTTGGTGCTCCTTTGTCAAAGGAGCATGAGGCAAAAACTAGATAGATCCACAAGGGGTTTCCACTAATTCCAAATAGCATGCCTAGGGTTTACAATAGATGTTGGGGACTATATATAGGCTAGCCACTAGTTCAAGGGTAGTTTAGGAAATAAAGGGTAAAGTCTAGATGGACAAAGGGTACATGGGTTGCATGCCCAAAAGGCTTTGACATGCCTAGGTGACTTACACCAGTGACTCCGGGGTCAAGGGGCCGAAGACTCTGGGGTGGCACTCAGACTCCGGGGTAGTCTCCGGGGCGGCATACAGAGACTTCTAGTGAGGGGTCCAGAGTCGTGGCCGAAGTCCGGGGGCTGAGACTCCGGGGTCGATGGCCGGAGACTCCGGGGTATTTGCGCCAGAGACTCCGGTGTGTGCGGAGACTCTGGGGGCAGCGATGCTCTCCGGCAAGGACTCAGTGGGGGTGTACTGAGCGCTCCTGGTGGGGGTCCGGAGACAGGTCCGGAGTCCTGGCCAGAGACTCCGGGGATGCAGGCCGGAGACTCCGGGCTTCAAGGCTGGAGACTCTAGGGCTTTAGCTCCAGCAGCTCCTTCTTCTCGTCCCACTCCTTGCCCTTCATCCGATGGAGGTTCGTATCTGATAATACACAGTGTAGTTGCATGAAGTAGCAAGAAATTCATAGATGTGTCAAAGTCACATAGGAAAGGAGCGAGTTCACCTTAGCTTGTAGGAGTTTAGCTTGCGCACGAGTCATGGGTCCACTTTGGGGACTTGGTGGTGGAGATGTAGTGACGTCCATAGGACGGGCTGCATCAGCTCCCCCCTTGTGAAAGAGTCGTCCTCGACTCTTCATGGGTATCATCTTGAACATCTCCATGGTAGGGTGAAAGGTCCGTGACATTGAATGTATTGCTTGCAAGGTACTTGGATGTTGGAATGTCGATGATGTAGGCGTTGTTGATTCTTTTGAGTACCTTGAAGGGACCATCTCCTCGAGGCTTGAGCTTGGAGTTGCGTTCTTTGGGAAGGTGGTCCTTGCTTAGGTGTATCCAAAGGAAGTCACCTTCTTCAAAGATCATTTCCTTCGTGTCCTTCTTTAACCTTGAAGCTTGGCGAAGGACTTGTTGCTCGATTGTAGCTCTTGTTTCCTCGTGAAGCTTCTTCATAGCTTGTGTGTGCTTGTCAACGTCCATGTTGGTGCGCTCATGGAGAGGTAGTGGTAGGATGTCGAGCGTGGTGAGGGGCTCAAAACCATAGAAGATCATGAAGGAACACATCTTTGTTGTTGAGGACTTGGCATGGTTGTAGGCGAACTCGACGTGTGGGATGCATTCCTCCCAATCCTTGAGGTTTTTCTGGATCAACACATGAAGGAGAGTCCCGATACTTCGGTTGACAACTTTAGTTTGGCCATCTGTTTGAGGATGCGATGCACATGAAAAGAGGACCTTGACGCCGAGCTTGGCCATGAGGGTATTCCATAAGTAGCTTATGAATTTGGCGTCGCAGTCAGAGACGATTGTTCGTGGCACACCGTGAAGATGGACGATTTCCCTGAAAAACAGATTTGCAACATGTGAAGCATCGTCGGTCTTATGGCACGGTATGAAGTGTGCCATTTTGGAAAAGCGATCCATGACAACAAATATAGAATCATTACCATGCTTAGACCTAGGCAATCCTAACACAAAATCCATGCTAATGTCGAATCAAGGTGTGTGAGGAATAGGAAATGGCATATAAAGACCATAAGGGTTAGCGTGCGACTTACTTGTGACAGAATCGATGAACCGAAACATGCTATTTTAAGCCATACATGTTGTATGTCGATGACTTTTAGCTGTGGGAGATATGCTAAAATTTATGATAGTATGAAACTAAATTCAGATCTAGTTGATATCTTACAACCAACACAAGTAATTTTACTTGTGCTAGATTGTTCTAATCTTGCTAGAATAGAAAATATTCATTGTGTTTGTCCCAAAAGTCTTTATCTAGTTATGCTACTACTTTAGACTTCACTTATATTTGCAAATTGTGTTGCATGTTACCTACAATACATAATGATCGTGCACATATAACTAATTACGTTTGTGTCAGTTTATCACTTGTTTATAATAATTAGAGTAACACAGTTGAAGCATGGTCTAAACCCATTTTGTTTTCACATCTGTTGGATTGGTTTGATCTTATTCATCACAAATTTGATCATCGATCGTCTTTGAGAAAACTGAATTTAATATTGAACAACAAGACTATATATCTATTTGTTTTTCACCATGAGCATGATTGTTTGTACTTCACTTATACCTGCAATTTAAGTTGCTTGATGTATACTGGACATATTTTTTATGTGAACAACAATAATACAACCTGTTATCTATACGTATACTCTGCGTACACGTTGTTCTTTTTGTTTCTTCCAATTTCAGCTTACCCAAGTCGCAGACGGCTTTTCCTGAAGAAGGGGAGGATGATGAGGATATATACAAGGATTACGATCATTCTGACTGCTTGAAGTAGACATACATATTGAGTCAAATCGATGATGACTATCAGGTGAATTGATTCCTAGTTGAACATGATAGTTACATTTATAAGAACTTTATTCTGTCGAAGTCTTTGTGCTATTGTATGATCAGGCACATGGGAGAAGAAGGCGTAGCACGGAGCGAGGAGCTGGAGCATATGGAGCATGGTGTGTTGATCAATGAAGAATGCGTGAGGGAGGAGAGCGAGGAAGCACAAGGAGCTACAAAGGAGGAGATCAACACATGGTAGGATCTCTGCCGCGGCATAGAATCTGCGCATTTTCCAGCCACAGCACAAAAAATACAGTCCTTCTTTGCAACGGCAGGCTGCTGTGGCACAGAAACTGGCTCAAACTCTACCATGGCAGACCAGGCATGTGTGCCTTAGACCGAACCCATTGGATCGGTTTGTATCTAAATTGAGTCGTGGCTGTTAAAAACTCTTAGGTTAGCCGCCGCCCCTTAGTCCTTAAATAGATGGGGTGCCACTTCAATTAGGTTAGACCATGTTAAAACTATTTTGAGTTGTTTCTTTTTAGAACGTCTGGAATTACCCTGTGATCGAGTTATCTACTGTAATTGAGTGTGATCTGTTGCTCTACTGGGAATTAATATATTGCAAACTACCGTTCGTGGTCGACGGCTACATGCGCAAGAACGTTGTGTTGTGAATATCCCACTGGGTTAGAGAGCTGCTGCATTGGCATCAAGGTTCGGGCAAGAGAGTTCATAACTATAGGCTAGTTATCTATCATCCACCATCATTATCTACAAGCGCTTGCTGAGAAGATCGGGCCACCCCATACCATTGGCATAAGGGAAAGGAGTATGATTCAGATCGGTATGAAGCCAAATTAGGTACAAATTGGTCTCTTTCGTACGTGGAGTTAGATAAAAAAGTTTGTGCACGTCCACGCATGGATGTTTCCATCAGGTTGAGTATTTGGTTGTAGTTTTAGTCTAGAATTAATCGACCAAGTAGACTGGTTGCTTTTACATATCTATTTAATAACCTAATGTTGGTGCAATTCTGCGTGAGGAAGGAAGTCATGAGAAAAGAAGAAGACACAGGATTTAGTTTCAGTAGACAACGTATGCATGTGTAGCTTATTTGGACCCTTGGCGTGTAGGAATTTGTCCTATTTGTTTTGGGTGATTAGCATGGTTTATTCAGCTTATTTGGATCCATTGCATACAAGAATTTGTTCTGTTGTTGAGGGTGATATGCAGGTATACCGTCAGTTGTAGTTGGACGATGCTTATGTCTCGGTCAGGTTGATGTTGTCGAGGACCAGAGAGTGACAAGGGTAGTATGAAGTCAAGCAAGCCGAGAGGGAGGATGAGGCGTGGAAGGCAAGCAAGACTCGAAGACGGCTAGTCAAGAGGGATGATGAGGTGTGGAAGACTGGCGAGGTTTTTTAAGACGGAGAGTGGCGATGTTGCTGATTTGACACCGCATGCTAGAGACGACCCTCTAGCATTGAGCGCAACACCTTTCCAAGTGGGAGAGGATGATGTGGGTATCTCATGCAGTTTGGTATACTAGGACAACCAATGACATGTAACTATTTAGTCCAAGGTTGTATCAAATGGGCATGTGTGCCAAGTTAGAAGAACTCCTATTGGAGTCGGTTTGTATCATGTTTATCTAAGAGTCCTAGTCAGTTAGGATTAGAATCCGTGTAGATTCAGCCACCCCTACCCGTTTTTCCTATATATACAGGGGGTGCCACAATATTAGGGGAGCTGAAAATTATGTAGAACTTTTAGTTCCTTGTTTGTAAACCATCCCTTCGGGGTTGGCGTCATGATGGTGTAACTACGCTCGTCTATTTATCCAATATATTGAATTTGCGTGAAGGTGCTTGTTATTCAAGTATTGTCGTGCTTTGGTGTGAAGCTTATTGTTCTTCATCAAGTTGCTCGTTGGTTAATCTACTCTAGCGTGAGGTTCGTCATTCATCGTCGAGTTGCTCGCAATATTGATTTCCCCATCTTCAGGTTACGTATATTATGAGGTTGGGAGATTTCTAGGTGCATTGTGAAAGATCGGGCCAAATAATCCGTGTAACTTAGAGAGCAATTATCTTATTCCGAAGCACCAGACTAAAGTTCCATAGTAACTCGGAATGGTGTTGGTGTGAAATTGTGCCAATGTCTTAGGTAATTGCTCTTAACAAGAATTGTCTCTTATTGCCACAATAGAACACATAGTTTTGGTAAAGAAGTTGCCAAATTCGCACACAAACTCCGTTTGAGCTAAATTTTAAAGCAATCGATATCTATAGAGAAAGTTGCATCTGAATTTCACCATCTTCACTAGTATCGAAGAACCTAAAATTGCCAAATTCGTGATGGAAAATAGAGTATTCTGCGAAGAATTAAAGGCCATACGCCACATTCTTGTGGCTTTTCCTCCATATTTGGCCTATCCCGGAAGAAGATTCTAGCCTTAGAGTGCAATTATCTTATTCTGAAGCACCAGACTCAAATTGCGTAGTAACTCGACATGGTGTTGGTGTGAAATTGTGCCAATGGCTTAGGTAATCGCTCATAACAAGAATTGTCTCTTATTGTCACAATAGAACACACAGTTTTGGTAAAGAAGTTGCCAAATTGGCACACGAACTCCGTTTGAGCTAAATTTTATAGCGATCTATATCTGTAGAGAAAGTTGCATCTGAATTTCACCGACTTTGCTGGTTTCAAAGAACCTAAAATTGCCATATTCTTGTTGGAAAATAGAGTTTTCTGCAAAAATGAAAGGCCATACGCCACATTCTTGTGGCACTTCCTCCATATTTGGCCTATATCGCAAGAACATTATATCCTTAGAGTGCAATTATCTTATTTTGAAGCACCAGACTCAAGTTCCGTATTAACTCGGCATGGTGTTTCTGTGAAATTGTGCCAATGTCTTAGCTAATCGCTCATAAGAAGAATTTTCTCTTATTGTCACAATAGAACACACATTTTTGGTAAAGAAGTTACCAAATTCGTACACAAACTCCGTTTTGGCTAAATTTTATAGCGATCGATATCTACAGAGAAAGTTGCACCTGAAATTCGCCATCTTTACCTTTTTCGAAGAAGCTAAAATTGCCAAATTCATGTTGGAAAATATATATTTCTGCAAAAACAAAAGGCCATAAACCACATTCTTGTGTCACTTCCTCCATATTTGGCCTATCTCGCAAGAAGATTCTAGCCTTAGAGTGCGATTATCTTATTTTGAAGCACCGGACACAAGTTTCGTAGTAACTCGGCATGGTGTTGGTGTGAAATTGTTCCTAATGGCTTAGGTAATCGCTCATAACAAGAATTGTCTCTTATTGTCACAATAGAATACACATTTTTGGTAAAGAAGTTGCCAACTTCGCACACGAACTCCGTTTGAGTTAAATTTTGTAGCGATTGATATCTACAAAGAAAGTTGCATCTGCATTTCACCGGCTTCGAAGAACCTAAAATTGCTAAATTCCGGTTGGGAAATAGAGTTTTCTTCGAAAAAGAAAGGCCATACACCAAATTGTTGTGTCACTTCCTCCATATTTGGCCTATCTCACAAAAAGATTCTAGCCTTAGAGTGCAATTATCTTATTCCAAAGCACCGGACTCAAGTAACATAGTAACTCGGCATGGTGTTGGTGTGAAATTGTGCCAATGGCTTAGGTAATCGCTCATAACAAGAATTGTCTCTTATTGTCAAAATAGAACACACAGTTTTGGTAAAAAAGTTTCCAAATTCGCACATGAACTCTATTTGAGCTAAATTTTATAGCAATCGATATCTATAGAGAAAGTTGCATCTGAATTTCACCTGCTTCACCGGTTTCGAAGAACCTAAAATTGCCAAATTCGTGTTAGAAAATAGAGTTGTCTGTAAAAAGGAAAGTCCATACACCACATTCTTGTGGCACTTCCCCCATTTTGGCCTATCTCGCAAGAAGATTCTAGCCTTAGCGTGTAATTATCTTATTCTGAAGCACCAGACTAAAGTTCCGTAGTAACTCGGCATGGTGTTGGTGTGAAATTGTACCAATGCCTTAGGTAATCGCTCATCACAAGAATTGTCTCTTATTGTCACAATAGAACACATAATTTTGGTAAGGAAGTTGTCAAATTCGCACACGAACTCCGTTTGAGCTAAATTTTATAGCGATCTATATCTACAGAGAAAGTTGCATCTGAATTTCACCAGCTTCGCCGGTTTCGAACAACCTAAAATTTCCAAATTCGGGTTGAAAAGTAGGGTTTTCTACAAAAAAGGAAAGGCCATATGCCACATTCTTGTGGCACTTCCTCCATATTTGGCCTACCTCACAAGAAGATTCTATCCTTAGAGTGCAATTATCTTATTCTAAAGCATCGCACTCAAGTTCTGCAGTAACTCGGCATGGTGTTGTTGTGAAATTGTGCCAATGGCCTAGGTAATTGCTCATAACAAGAATTGTCTCTTATTGTCATGATGGAACACATAGTTTTGATAAACAAGTTGCCAAAATTTACACACGAACTCCATTTCGGCTAAAATTTATAGCGATCGATATCTATAGAGAAAGTTGCATCTAAAATTCGCCATCTTTGCCTTTTTTGAAGAAGCTAAAATTGCCAAATTCGTGTTGGAAAATAGATTTTTCTGCAAAAAAGAAAGGCCATACACCACATTCTTGTGTCACTTCCTCCATATTTGGCCTATCTCAGAAGAAGATTGTAGCCTTAGAGTGCAATTATCTTATTTTGAAGCACCAGACTCAAGTGTCATAGTACCTAGGCATGGTGTTGGTGTGAAATTGTGCTAATGGCTTAGGTAATCGCTCATAAAAAGAATTGTATCTTATTGTCAAAATAGAACACATAGTTTTGGTAAAGAAGATGTCAAATTCACACACGAACTTCATTTGAGTTAAAGTTTATAGCGATCGACATCAACAGAAAAAGGTACATCTGCATTTCTCCATCTTCGAAGAACCTAAAAGTGCTAATTTCGGGTTGGAAAATACAGTTTTCTTCAAAAAAGAAAGGCCATACACCACATTCTTGTGTCACTTCCTCCATATTTGGCCTATCTCGCAACAAGATTCTAGCCTTAGAGTGCTATTTTCTTATTCGGAAGCACCGGACTCAAGTTACATAGTAACTCGGCATGGTTATGGTGTGAAATTGTGCCAATGGCTTTGGTAATCGCTCGTAACAAAAATTGTCTCTTATTGTCGCAATAGAACACATAGTTTTGGTAAATAAGTTGCCAAATTCGCACATGGACTCCATTTGAGCTGAATTTTATAGCGATCGATATCTACAGAGAAAGTTGCATCTGAATTTCACCTGCTTTGCCGGTTTCCAAGAACCTAAAATTGCCAAATTCGTGTTAGAAAATAGAGTTGTCTGTAAAAATGAAAGGCCATACACCACATTCTTGTGGCACTTCCTCCATATTTGGCATAGCTCGCAAGAAGATTCTAGCCTTAGAGTGCAATTATATTATTCTGAAGCAGCGGACTAAAGTTCCGTAGTAACTCAGCATGGTGTTGGTGTGAGATTGTGCCAATGGCTTAGGTAATTACTCATCACCAGAATTGTCTCTTATTGTCACAATAGAACACACAGTTTTGGTAAAGAAGTTGCCAAATTCGCACACGAACTCCCTTTGAGCTAAAATTTATAGCGATCTATATCGACAGAGAAAGTTGCATATGAATTTCACTAGCATCGCCAGTTTTGAAGAACCTAAATTTTCAGAATTCATGTTGGAAAGTAGGGTTTGCTACAAAAAAATGGGAAAGGTCATATGCCACATTCTTGTGGCAGTTCCCTCAATATTTGGCCTATCTCACAAGAAGATTCTAGCCTTAGAGTGCAATTATCATATTCCGAAGCACCGGACTCAAGTTCCGTAGTAACTCAGCATGGTGTTGGTTTGAAATTGTGCCAATGGCTTAGGTAATCACTCATAACAAGAATTGTCTCTTATTGTCACAATAGAACACACAGTTTTGATAAACAAGTTGCCAAATTTACACATGAACTCTGTTTGAGTTAAATTTTATAGTAATCGATATATAGAGAGAAAGTTGCATCTGAATTTCACTAGCTTGGCCGGTTTCGACGAACTTAAATTTCCAAATTCGTGTTGGAAAATAGATTTTTATGCAGAAATGAAAGGCCATACGCCACATTCTTGTGGCACTTCCTCCATATTTGTCCTATCTCGCAAGAAGATTTTAGCCTTAGAGTGCAATTATCTTATTCTGAAGAACCGAACTCAAGTTTTGTTGTAACTCCGTTTCAATGGGAATGTTGCATCTGAATTTCACCAGCTTCGCCGGTTTCGAAGAACCGAATATTGCCAAATTCGGGTTGGCAAGTAGGGTTTTCTACAAAAAAGGAAAGGCTATATGCCACATTCTTGTGGCACTTCCTCCATATTTGGCCTATCTCACAAGAAGATTCTATCCTTAATGTGCAATTATATTATTCTGAAGCATCGGACTCAAGTTTTGTAGTAACATATGTGGCCATACACCACATTCTTGTGTCACTTCCTCCATATTTGGCCTATCTCATAAGAAGATTGTAGCCTTAGAGTGCAATTATCTTATTTTGAAGAACCAGACTCAAGTGTCATAGTACCTAGGCATGGTGTTGGTGTGAAATTGTGCTAATGGCTTAGGTAATCGGTCATAAAAAGAATTGTATCTTATTGTCAAAATAGAACACACAGGTTTGGTAAAGAAGTTCTCAAATTCACACACGAACTTCATTTGAGTTAAAGTTTATAGCGATCGACATCTATAGAAAAAGTTACATCTGCATTTCACCAGCTTCGAAGAACCTAAAAGTGCTAATTTCGGGTTGGAAAATACAGTTTTCTTCAAAAAAGAAAGGCCATACACCACATTCTTGTGTCACTTCCTCCATATTTGGCCTATCTCGCAACAAGATTCTAGCCTTAGATTGCAATTTTCTTATTCGGAAGCACCGGACTCAAGTTACGTAGTAACTCGGCATGGTTATGGTGTGAAATTGTGCAATGGCTTTGGTAATCGCTCATAACAAGAATTGTCTCTTATTGTCGCAATAGAACACATAGTTTTGGTAAACAAGTTGCCACATTCCTACATGGACTTTGTTTGAGCAAAATTTTATAGCGATCGATATCTTCAGAGAAAGTTGCATCTGAATTTCACTTGCTTCGCCGGTTTCCAAGAACCTAAAATTGCCAAATTCGTGTTAGAAAATAGAGTTGTCTGTAAAAATGAAAGGCCATCGCCACATTATTGAGGCACTTCCTCCATATTTGGCCTATCTCACGAGAAGATTCTAGCCTTAGAGTGCAATTATCTTATTCTGGAGCACCGGACTTAAGTTCCGTAGTAACTCGGCATGGTGTTGGTGTGAGATTGTGCCAATGGCTTAGGGAATTGCTCATCACAAGAATTGTCTCTTGTTGGCACAATAGAACACACAGTTTTGGTAAAGAAGTTGCCAAATTCGCACACGAACTCCCTTTGAGCTAAAATTTATAGCGATCTACATCGACAGAGAAAGTTGCATCTGAATTTCACCAACATCGCCGGTTTTGAAGACTAAAATTGCAAAATTCTGGTTGGAAAGTAGGTTTTTCTATAGAAAAAAGGAAAAGTCAGACACCACATTCTTATGGTACTTCCTCCATATTTGGCCTATCTCACAAGAAGATTCTAGCCTTAGAGTGCAATTATCTTATTCCGAAGCACCAGACTCAAGTTCCGTAGTAACTTGGCATGGTGTTAGTGTGAAATTGTGCCAATGGCTTAGGTAATTGCTCATAACAGGAATTGTCTCTTATTGTCACAATAGAACACACCATTTTGATAAACAATTTGCCAAATTTAGACACGAAGTCCGTTTGAGTTAAATTTTATAGTGATCCATATATAGAGAGAAAGTTGCATCTGAATTTCACCAGCTTGGCCGGTTTCGACGAACCTAAAGTTTCCAAATTCGTGTTGGCAAATAGATTTTTCTGCAAAAATGAAAGGCCATATGCCACATTCTTGTGGAAGTTCCTCCATATTTGTCCTATCTCGCAAGAATATTTTAGCCTTAGAGTGCAATTATCTTATTATGAACCACCAGACTCAAGTTTTGTAGTAACTCGGCATGGTGTTGGTGCGAAATTGTGCTAATGGCTTAGGTAATCGCTCATAACAATAGTTATCTCTTATTATCACAATAGAACACACAGTTTTGGTAATCAAGTTGCTAAATTCGAACATGAACTCCATTTGAGCAAAATTTTATAGTGATCGATATCTACAGAGAAATTTGCATCTGAATTTCTCCTGTTTCATGAGTTTTTAAGAACCTAAAATTGCCAAATTCTTGTTAGAAAATAGAGTTATATGTAACAATGAGAGGCCATATGCCACATTCTTGTGGCACTTCCTCCATATTTGGCCTATCTCTCAAGAAGATTCTAGTCTTAGAGTGCAATTATCTCAGTTTGAAGCACCGGAGTAAAGTTCCGTAGTAACTCGGCATGGTGTTGGTGTGAAATTGTGCCAAGGCTTAGGTAATCGCTCATCAAAAGAATTGTCTCTTATTGTCACAATAGAACACACAATTTAGGTAAAGAAGTTTCAAAATTCACACACGAACTCCGTTTGACCTAAATTTTATAGCGATCTATATCTACAGAGAAAGTTGCATCTGAATTTCACCGGCTTCGCCGGTTTCGATGAACCTAAAATTGCCAAATTTAGGTTGGAAAAAAGGGTCTTCTACAAAAAAGGAAAGGCTGTATGCCACATTCTTGTGGCACTTCCTCCATATTTGGCCTATCTCACAAGAAGATTCTATCCTTAGAGTGCAATTATCTTATTCCGAAGCACCGGACTCAAGTTCTGTAGTAACTCGGCATGGTGTAGGTGTGAAATTGTGCCAATGGCTTAGGTAATCGCTCATAACATGAATTGTCTCTTATTATCACAATAGAACACATAGTTTTGATAAACAAGTTGACAAATTTACACATGAATTCTGTTTGAGCTAAATTTTATAGTGATCAATATATATAGAGAAATTTGCATCTGAATTTCACCAGCTTGGCCGGTTTCAACGAACCTAAAATTTCCAAATTCGTGTTGGAAAATAGATTTTTCTGCAAAAATGAAAGGCCATACGCAACATTCTTGTGGCACTTCCTCCATATTTGTCCTATCTCACAAGAAGATTTTAGCCTTAGAGTGCAATTATCTTATTCTGAAGCACCGGACTCAAGTTTTGTAGTAACTCGGCATGGTGTTGGTTTGAAGTTGTGCCAATGGCTTAGGTAATCGCTCATAACAAAAATTGTCTCTTATTGTCACAATAGAACACACAATTTTGGTAAAGAAGTTGCCAAATTCGCACACAAACTCCGTTTGAGCTAAATTTTATAGTGATCGATATCTATAGAGAAAGTTGCATCTGAATTCACTAGCTTCATTGGTTTCGAAGAACCTGAAATTGCCAAATTCGTAATGGAAAATAGAGTTTTCTGAAAAAAATGAAAGGCCATACGCTACATTCTCGTGGCCCCTCCACCATATTTGGCCTATCCCGCAAGAAGATTCTAGCCTTAGAGTTCAATTATCTTATTTTGAAGCACCGGACTCAAATTCCATAGTAACTCGACATGGTGTTGGTGTGAAATTGTCCCAACGGCTTAGGTAATCAGTCATAACAAGAATTGTCTCTTATTTTCACAATAGAACACACAGTTTTGGTAAATAGGTTGCCAAATTCACACACGAACTCTATTTGAGCTACATTTTATAGCGATCTTGTTAAGGGGTAACCCCGTGGG
This sequence comes from Avena eriantha, assembly GCA_910589775.1. Classification (NCBI taxonomy): domain Eukaryota; kingdom Viridiplantae; phylum Streptophyta; class Magnoliopsida; order Poales; family Poaceae; genus Avena; species Avena eriantha. The sequence goes on from OU342741.1 coordinate 317,471,633, forward strand.
TGGCCCGATCTTCATGGATCTTGTGGTCAAATCGATGGGAAAAGCGAGGGAAAGGGAGAAGGTAGCGGAAGCGGACGCACACCTCATGAAGAACATGATGAACACACACAAAACTCACACGATACAAGGCCGATTGCTCCCGCTGGTGGCCACCGGTCCGATAGAATCCTCGCAAGGAAAGATCGGTAAACATGCTCCCATCAATACCAAGCGGAGAGGGAAGAACACATTGGAGAGGGTCTTGACAACTTGGCAAAGGGACACTGATGCCAAGGAGTTATACAACGAGGGAGGCGCGATGCAAACTCCAACGAGGTGGTGACGATAGTCGATTCTCTTTGGTAGAAGGGGATGAGGCAAAATTAGAGATTCCACAAAGGGGGTTGTCTTTAGTCTATCATCTATGCCTAAGGGATACATGAGGGTGGGGTCTCTATTAATAGGTCAACCACTTACATAGGGGTAGTTTGGGCATAATAATAGGGTTGCAACAAAATAAGGGGGTACATGGGCTGTGGCCCAGCTGTTGAGGCGCGCAGTCCCAGACTTGACCTATAGTACCGATCCTCAGGGCCGGTAGTACCAGACAGAAGCGGCAGCAGCTTCAGGGGGAGGTGGTAGCTTTGGGCTTCAACTGTTGTTGAGCTCCAGGTCCGGTCGTACCGGTTGTGCAGCCGGTAGTACCGCTTGGGGCAGTAGTATCGCAAGGCGATACCGAGGCGTCCAGAGGCAATGGCGCGGGCTTCAGTCATGGCCGGTAGTACCGCTGAGGTTGAGCGGTAGTACTGGGGCGCGGTAGTACCGCTGTTGGGAGCGGTAGTACCGCTCACGTTTGTCTTCTTGGTTTACTTGGGGACGAGCTTGGACTTGGCGTCTCGCTCCGCTTGTTGCAGATATTCTTCAATAATTCCTGGTTATACGATTTAACTTTCTATAAGTCAAAAAAATACCCAGAGTTAGAAGTCTACTAAAGACTCAGGCTAATATTTTTACTAATGTCAACACGAGCCTTGGGGGCTACACTAGTTCATTCTTTGGCATCCTATGAAAGCATAAATCCGGATTGTTTATCCAACGTCATGCTTGGGGCTAGGGGATATGATATGAAATAAACTAAAAAAGGTGAGTTGGAATTCCAACTTACATGATGTTCATGAGTAAGCTTGCTTAATCTCATGTTCACCTCTGTGCTAACCTTCTCGGCGAGGGTCAGCGGGATTACCGATGGGGGAGGAACCACACCGGCTCTCAGCCTCTCGTCGTGAAGATGGATTTACTCGAGAAGCTCAGAGTACTTGACATCCTCTGCTTCTTGTGACTCCTCCTTGGTAGGGATGTTCCATATTTCCAAGCATTATTGGGCTAGCTGTTGGATCTCCTCCGTAGATTTCTGAGTAATGCCAAATTTGGCAAGACCCGGATTACTCAGGAGGTTTTCGGCAAAAACTTCTGTCGAGGGATCATTACCCTTGAGGGTTCACCCTTATCAACTACCAAGTCACCCATGGTGACATCGGTCTGCGAACCAAGGTTCGCAGGCTCAGAATGCACGTTCAAAGACAGCTCCAGGATTTTCCTCCCGATCTGCTACCTTATCAACCATCTGATTTGTGACTCATAGTCCTTTTCCGAGTAAGGACGGGTGCAGATCTAGAGAGAGTCTTTCTTGTTCATCGTGATGGAGTGCATAAGCCGGTCACCATGGTGTTGGAGAGGTTGGATCCGACGTGCCAACCAGCAGTGGATCAAGTTGGACCCTTTAAGTCCCTTGTGCTTCATCAGATATTCGATGCGCGTCTTAGCAAGAAGTAGATCATTAGTGAGAGCCGATGCATCTGCATCCTAGGATTCTTGGGGCGTGGCAGCACCATCAACAAAAGCCGGCAAAGCAGTTGCCTTGTCGGGAGCTGGTCTATCCTTATGATAGAATAAAGTGGATGACCATTTCTTCACTGACTCACTAGCCTTAATCCTAGGATAGACGTGTTCTCTCCTAACCGAAAAGCTTAGAGTTTCGGTAATATAAGGATTATTGGCGGTGATGAAGTTTCTCCGGGTATGAAAATAATACTGGAAGAGAATGAGACTCGGCCTAATGCTGAGATACCCCTCGCACAAACAGGCATAAGCACTCATCTCTAAGAGATAGTTCGAGGGGAGATGGTGGAGTTGACCTCCATAATAATCGATTACCTCAAAGAAGAAATCTAAGGGTGGAAAGCTCAAACCTCTGTCAAGGTGGGTGCCGAAATGCACCCAATCGTCGGTGTTGGGGGTGGGGATGGTTTGTCCATAGCTAGTCCACCAGTCGCCAGCACGGAGGAGCCCTTAATTCTTGACAACGTGAAGCTTGGCGTCATAGAGAACACAAGGCATCCAGACCCCGTGAAAGCTCTCCTTCTCCACTGTCAACGCCATCGCTGTTGTCGCCGTCGTGGCGGAAGATGAGGCTTCACCCATTTTCTGGGCACCGGCGACGTTGGATGGGCGGCACTGGGACATTTTGTGGGAGGCAGAGGAGCTCTATTCGTGGGAAGCATCGAGAGGAAGGAAGAGGCACTAGTGCTGGTGTAGAGGAAAGGGAGAAATCTCAACCCCTTATATCCTTCATCTGCGCCAAGATTCATGCAAAACAAAAAGTAACCGTGCCACACATCGTGGAAGGAGCTGGGTAACCTCCACACGATGATTACGCCGCCTCAATCTCCGCGTACGCATTAAAACAATGCCTCGGTTCCACGAAAGGCGGACCCACCTACGGTCGTGCTCACAAGAATGTATGTTTGTGACGTGACTTGACCTTGAGTGGTGTCAGATTACGTCAGAGACCAAGTTCTGGCTTAGTTTGAATCTCAAGTTGGAAACCCGAATAATGTATTCATAGGTCCGACTCGTTTTGAGACCCGGATCCTATCCTTTCTTTTGAAGTTTTAGGAACCCTTCAAGATTCTACAAGCCGAAGATCAAGCTAGGCAATGACGAAATCCGACTCTAGATCTTGGAGGCTTCCAGGGGCTGCCGTTCGGGATATACTTTCTTGGTATCCTCACTGTGCCTCACTGACCAGGGTGGCCTAGTTCGGGTTAGAGCTTTGCTTCATGGGCGGCCCAGTTAGGGAGAACAGACGGAGCCAGTCCGGCTACGGGAAGGCTTAGAAGACTTACCGACATAGGCATGTTATGTTACTTGTAGTTCAAGATGTACTCTATAACCGACTCTTAGTCGTAGCCGGATAGGTATCTCCTGTAAACCCTAGGCTAGATATCTATATAAGTCGTCCTAGTGTACACCTTTAGGGCACCCCACAATAGTCTACAATCTCAACTCGCACAGGCGAAACCCTTGTAACCCATATTCCAACTCTGCCGTATTACTGGATTGCTAAGAGGAGTAGGATCCGTCCAAAGCCAGCGGATTCGAACCTGGGTAAACTTGTGTGCTCACCATCCCAGAATACCGTACGTCTCACACCCCTCTCTTCCGCACGCCTTGAGGATCCCCTCATGGCGTACTTGTCATCAATCCGATGACAACAATGATAGGAAGAGCCGATATCGAAGGATCAAAAATCAACGTCGCTATGAACGCTTGGCTGCCACAAGCAAGTTATCCCTGTGGTAACTTTTCTGACACCTCTAGCATCAAACTCTAAAGATCTAAAGTATCGACAGGCCACGCTTTCATGATTGTATTCATACTGGAAATCAGAATCAAACGAGCTTTTACCCTTTTGTTCCACACGAGATTTCTGTTCTCGTTGAGCTCATCTTAGGACACCTGCATTATCTTTTAACACATGTGCCGTCATAGCCAAACTCCCCACCTAACAATTTCTTCCACCCGGATCGGCCCGGTGAGACCAGGCCTTGGAGCCAAAAGGAGGGGACTTGCCCCACTTCTGACCCACGAAATAAGTAGAATAACGTTAAAAGTAGTGGTATTTCACTTGCGCCCGTATAGGCTCCCACTTATCCTACACCTCTCAAGTCATTTCACAAAGTCACACTAGAGTCAAGCTCAACAGGGTCTTCTTTGAAGCTGATTCTGGCAAGCCCGTTCCCTTGGCTATGGTTTCGCTGGATAGTAGACAGGGACAGTGGGAATCTCCTTAATCCATTCATGTGCGTCACTAATTAGTTGACGAGGCATTTGGCTACCTTAAGACATTCAGAGCACTAGGAAGAAATCACATTGCGTCAGCATCTGTGAGGACCATCGCAATGCTTTGTTTTAATTAAACAGTCGGATTCCCCTTGTCTGTACCTGTTCTGCGTCAACTATTTCATGCTCGGGGAAAGTCCCCGAAGGGACGATTCCCAGTCCGTCCCCCGGCCGACACACGGTGACCCGCTCTCGCAAATCCTTTTCCCGAAGTTATGGATCGATTTTGCCGACTTCCCTTGCCTAGATTGTTCCATTGGCCAGAGGTTGTTCACCTAGGAGAAATGATCCTATTATGAGTAGGCCATACATGGACAGTACTCGGTCCTATGGATTTTCGTGGGCCACCGGGGGTGCACCACACACCGTACGACGTGTAGTGCTCTTCCGACTACTGGACCCTACCTCCGGCTAAACCGATTCTAGGGTTGGTACGACGTTAAGCAGAAAAGATAACTCTTCCTGAGGCCCCCACCGGCATCTCCAGACTTCCTAACATCGCTGTCAACTGCCACATCCTGGATACGCGTGATCGCACTATCTGTCGGGGTTACCCCATCCCTTAGGATCGGCTCACTCATGTGAAAGTATTGTTCACATGGAACCTTTCTCCTCTTTGGCCTTCAACGTTCACATTTGAATATTTGCTACTACCACCAACATCTGCACAGACGGCTGCTCCACCTGGGCTCACACCCCAGGTTGTGCAGCGGCCGCCGCGCCCTCCTACTCATCAAGGCATGGCTCTCGCCCAGATGGCCGGGTGTGGGTCGCACGCTTCAGCGCCATCCATTTTTGGGCTAGTTGATTTGGCAGGTGAGTTATCACACACTCCTTAGCGGATTTCGACTTCCATGACCACCGTCCTGCTGTCTTAATCAACCAACACCCTTTGTGGGTTCTAGGTTATCATGTAGTTGGGCACCGTAACCCGGCTTCTGGTTCATCCTGCATCGCCAGTTCTGCTTTACCAATATGGCCCACTTGGAGCACCTGATTCCGTGGTATGGCTCACTAGAGTAGCCGCACCATCCTACCTATTTAAAGTTTGAGAATATGTGGAGGACGTTGCGCCCCCCATGCATCTAATCATTGGCTTTACCTGATAGAACTCGTAATGGGCTCCAGCTATCCTGAGGGAGGCTTCGGAGGGAACCAACTACTAGATGGTTCGATTAGTCTTTCGCCCCTATACCCAAGTCAGACTAACGATTTGCACATCAGTATCGCTTCGAGCCTCCACCAGAGTTTCCTCTGGCTTCGCCCTGCTCAGGCATAGTTCACCATCTTTCGGGACACGACAGGCATGCTCCAACTCGAACCCTTCACAGAAGATCAGGGTCAGCCAGCGGTGCAGCCCATGAGGGCCTCCCGCTCGTCAGCTTCCTTGCGCATCCTAGGTTTCAGAACCCGTCGACTCGCACGCTTGTCAGACTCCTTGGTCTGTGTTTGAAGACGAGTCGGATGGGGAGCTCGCAAGACGTTGCAGTGCAGTGCCCCGAAGGACACGCCTTTCAGCGCGCGGGTACCGGTCGTGCTGACGACGGCCACCGGGGGCACCTAAGGTCCCGGGATTTGGGCGCTAGCGCAGCCGACAACCGTCCATGCCCCGAGCCAAGCGGTGGACTAGCAAAAGCCGTTCCGCATATGGCCGAGACGCATCGCCGGCCCCCATCCGCTTCCGTCCCGGCAATTTCAAGCACTCTTTGACTCTCTTTACAAAGTCCTTTTCATCTTTCCCTCACGGTACTTGTTCGCTATCGGTCTCTTGCCTGTATTTAACCATGGATGGAGTCTACCACCCAATTTGGGCTGCATTCCCAAACAACCCGACTCGTTGACGGCGCCTCGTGATGCCACAGGTTCCGGGCCGGTCGGGGCTCTCACCCTACCAGGCGCCCCTTTGTAGGGGACTTGGGACTGGTCCGTCGCTGAGGACGTCTCTCTAGACTACAATTCAGACGGTAGGGCCGCCTGATTCTCAAGATGGGATGTTCCCGGTTCGCTCGCCGTTACTAGGGGAATCCTTGTAAGTTTCTTCTCCTCTACTTATTTATATTCTTAAATTCAACGGGTAGTCCCGCCTGACCAGGGGTGGCGGTCAGAGCGTCTTGCGCACCGTTCAAAGGGTCTACGAGGCCATCACGTCGGTTACGCGTCGATGCACTGCGGTAAGTAAAGCAAGGTCGCTCACCATTAGTTGTGTCCAGCACGATGCGCCGAAAGCCATATATTCGGACCACCGACCCTTGCATGAAAGGAGGCCAAATTCCACAACATGTTCCTCGATGAGGATGTGGGAGCGTGTTTAGCATGACGCCTAGGGAGGCATGCCCTCAGCCGAATGGCCTCTAGAGCAACTTGCGTTCAAAGACTCGATGGTTCGTGGGATTCTGCAATTCACACCAAGTATCACATTTCACTACGTTCTTCATCGATGCGAGAGCCGAGATATTCGTTGTCGAGAGTCATGTGGATTGAATAGCATTGCAGCATGGGAAGAAGCCGGCAAGCCAGCCGCACCATCGAGCTAGGCATAGTGTTCCTTGACGCCTTTGGCATCGTGGGTTGTTTTACCCCGAGCTCCATTCCCGAGGAGAGGAGGTTATCGAGGACTTGATCGAGCAACGGACCGTGCTGCCGCTCGGTGGATAGATAACGCGTGCATGGTCTGTTTTGGTCAGGGTCACGACAATGATCCTTCAGTAGGTTCACCTACGGAAACATTGTTACGACTTCTCCTTCATCTAAATGATAATGTTCAATGGACTTCTCGCGACGTCGGGGGCATCGAACCGCCCCCGTCGCCACAATCTGAACACTTCACTAGACCATTCAATCGGTGGGAGCGCGGGTGGTGTGTACCAAGGTAGGGATGTAGTCAATACGAGCTGATGACTTGCGCTTACTATGCATTCCTCGTTGAATACCAACAATTGCAATGATCTATCCCCATCACAATGAAATTTCCCAAGATTACCCGGTGTTGAGGGCAAACCTCTAGGGTGGCCTGATCTTTCACAAATCCCTTTCAAATCGCGGATGGAGTGCGGGGAGGGGAGGAGAGGATGAACACGACGAACTCACGCACGAAGAACGCGATGAACACACACACACAAAACCACGATACACACCAATATCTCACACTGGCGGTGACCGGTCCGACGCAATCCCTAGGATCGGTGTTGGGAGGAGGACTCTCTCTCCAACCGGCACGGCGAGATGGGAGACTCGGTGAGATCTTGATGTCTAGGAAAAGGGATTCCGATGCCTAGCCCTTGTCCAACGCGGATGCACGATGCAAACTCCAACGAGGTTTGGGATATTTGGTGCTCCTTTGTCAAAGGAGCATGAGGCTCCGGGGGTGGCGATGCTCTCTGGCGAGGACTCTGTGGGGGTGTACTGAGCGCTCCTGGTGGGGGTCTAGAGACAGGTCTAGAGTCCTTGTCGGAGACTCTGGGATGCAGGCCGGAGACTCCAGGCTTCAAGGCTGGAGACTCCGGGACTTCAGCTCGAGCAGCTTCTTCTTCTCGTCCCGCTCCTTGCGCTTCATTCGATGGAGGTTCGTATTTGATAATACAGAGTGTAGTTGCATGAAGTAGCAAGCCATTCATAGATGTGTCAAAGTCAAACGAGGAAAGGAGCGAGTTCACCTTAGCTTGTAGGAGTTTAGCTCGCGCACGAGTCATTGGTCCACTTGGGGGACTTAGTGGTGGAGATGTAGTGACGTTTGTAGGACAGGTTGCATCAGCCAACCCCCCCCCCCCCCCCCCACCCTTGGGAAAGAGTCGTCCTCGACTCTTCATGGGTATCATCCTGAACATCTCCATGCTAGGGTGAAAGGTCCTTGACGTTGAATGTATTGCTTGCAAGGTACTTGGATGTCGTAATGTCAATAGGCGTTGTTGTTGATTCTTTTGAGTACCTTGAAGGGACCATCTCCTCGAGGCTTGAGCTTGGAGTTGCGTTCGTTGGGGAAGCGGTCCTTGCTTAGGTGTATCCACACGAAGTCACCATCTTCAAAGATAATTTCCTTCTTGTCCTTGTCTAACCTTGAATCTTGGCGAAGGACTTGTTGCTTGATTGTAGCTCTTGTTTCCTCGTGAAGCTTCTTCATAGCTTGTGCGCGTTTGTCAACGTCGAAGTTGGTGCGCTCATGGAGAGGTAGTGGTAGGATGTCGAGCGCGGTGTGGGGCTCAACTCGAGCGTGGTGAGACAATAATGAAGGGAATCATCTTGGTTGTTGAGTGCTTGGAATAGTTGTAGGCAAACTAGGCATGTGGGATGCATTCCACCTAATCCTTGAGGTTTTTCTGGATCAACACACGAAGGAGAGTCCCGAGTCTTCGGTTGACAACTTCGGTTTGGCCATCTGTTTGAGGATGTGACGCGGATGAAAAGAGGAGCTTGACGCCGAGCTTGGCCATGAGGGTCGTCCATATGTAGCTCACGAATTTGACATCACGGTGGGAGACGATTGTTCGTGGCACACCATGAAGATGGATGATTTCCCTAAAAAACAAATTTTCAACATGTGAAGCATCGTTGGTCTTATGGCATGGTATGAAGTGTGCCATTTTGGAAAAGCGATCCACGACAACACATATAGAATCATGACCATGCTTAGACCTAGGGAATCCTAACACAAAATTCATGCTAATGTCGGACCAAGGTGTGTGAGGAATAGGAAATGGCATATAAAGACCATAAGGGTTAGCTTGCGACTTACTTGTGACAGAATCGTTGAACTGAAACATGCTGTTTTTAGCCATACATGTTGTATGTCGATGACTTTTTTTCTGTGGGAGATATGCTAAGATTTGTGATAGTATGAAAGTAAATTCAGATCTAGTTGATATATTACAGCCAACACAACTAATTTTACCTGTGCTGGATTGTTCTAATCTTGCTAGAAACTAAAATATTCATTGTGTTTGTCCCAAAAGTCTTTGTCTAGTTATGCTACTACTTTAGACTTCACTTATATTTGCAAATTGTGTTGCATGTTACCTACAAGACATAATGATCATGCACATATAACTAATTACTTTCGTGTCGGTTTATCACTTGTTTATAATAATCAAAGTAGCGTCATTGAAGCATGGTCTAAACCCATTTTGTTTTCACATCAGTTGGATTGGTTTGATCTTATTCATCAAAATTTGATCATCGATCGGCTTTGAGAAAACTAAATTTAATATTGAACAACAAGACTATATATCTATTTGTTTTTCACCATGAGCATGATTCTTTGTACTTCACTTATACCTGCAATTTAAGTTGCTTGATGTATATTGGACATATTTTTCATGTGAACAACAATAATACAACATGTTATATATACATATACTCTGTGTACACATTGTTCTTTTTGTTTCTTCCAATTTCAGCTTACCCAAGTCGCAGACGGTTTTTCCTGAATAAAGGGAGGATGATGAGGATATATACAGGGATTACAATGATTCTAACTTCTTGAACTAGAAGGAAATATTGAGTCAAATCAATGATGACTATCAGGTGAATTCATTCCTAGTTGAACATGATACTTACATTTATAAGAACTTTATATTGCCTAAGTCTTTATGCTATTGTATGATCAAGTACATGGGAGAAAAAGGCGTACCATGGAGCGAGGAGCTGAAGCATATGGAGCATGGCGTGTTGATCAATGAAGAATGTACAAGGGATGAGATCAAGGAAGCGCATGGAGCTACAAAGGAGGAGATCAACATATGGTAGGATCTCTGCCACGGCATAGAAACTGTGCATTTTCCAGCCACAACACAAAAACAGAATCCTTCTCTGCCACAGGAGGGTGCCGCGGCACAAAAACTGGCTCAAACTCAACCATGACAGAGCAGGCCTGTGCACCTTAGATTGAACCCATTGGGTCGGTTTGTATGTAAGTTGAGTCGTCAGTGTTAAGAACTCTTAGGTTGGCCACCGCCCCTTAGTCCTTAAATAGATTTGGTGCCACTTCAATTAGGTTAGACCATGTTAAAACTATTTTGAGTTGTTTCTTTTTAGAACGTCTGGAATTACCCTGTGATCGAGTTATCTACTGTAATTGAGTGTGATCTGTTGCTCTACTGGGAATTAATATATTGCAAACTACCGTTCGTGGTCGACGGCTACATGCGCAAGAACTACCGTTCGTGTTGTGAATATCCCACTGGGTTAGAGAGCTGCTGCATTGGCATCAAGGTTCAGGCAAGAGAGTTCATAGCTATAGGCTAGTTATCTATCATCCACCATCATCATCGACAAGTGCTTGCTGAGAAGATCGGTCCACCCCATACCATTGGCATAAGGGAAAGGAGTATGATTCAGATTGGTATGAAGCCAAGGTAGGTACATAATTGTCTCTTTCGTACGTGGAGTCAGTTAAAAAAAGTTGTGGACATCCACGCAGGGTTGTTTCCATCAGGTTGAGTACTTGGTTGTAGTTTTAGTCTGGAATTGACCGACCAGGTAGACTGGCTACTTTTACATATCTATTCTCTTACTGGATGTTGGTGCAATTCTGCGTGAGGAAGGAAGGTGTGAGAAAATAAGAAGACACCGGATTTAATTTCAGCAGACAGCGTATGCATGCGTAGCTTATTTGGACCCTTGGCATGTAGGAATTGGTCCTATTTGTTTTGGGTGATTAGCAAGGTGTATTCAGCTTCTTTGATTCCATGGCGTATAGGAATTTGCTATGTTTGTTGTGGGTGATATGCAGGTATAACGTCAGTTGCAGTTGGACGATGCTTGAGTCTCGGTCAGGTTAATATTGTCGAAGACCAGAGAGTGACAGGGGCAGTATCAAGTCAAGCAAGCCGAGAGGGAGGATGAGGCGTGGAAGGCAAGCAAGACTCGAAGACGGCTAGTCGAGAGGGATGATGAGGTATGGAAGACTGGCGAGGTTTTTGAAGACGGAGAGTGCCGATGTTGCTGATTTGACGCCACATGCTGGAGACGACCCTCTAGTGTTGAGGACAACGCCTTTCCAAGTGGGAGAGGATGATGTGGGCATCTCATGCATTTTGATACACTAGGACAACCAACGACATGTAATTATTTAGTCTAAGGTTGTATCAAATGGGCCTGTGTGCCAAGTTAGCAGAACTCCTATTGGAGTCTGTTTGTATCATGTTTATCTAGGAGTCCTAGTTGGTTAGGATTAGAGTCCGTGTAGATTCAGCCACCCCTACCCGTTTGTCTTATATAAACAGGGGGTGCCACAATATTAGGGGAGCTGAAAATTATATAGAACTTTTAGTTCCTTGTTTGTAAACCATCCCTCCGGGGTTAGCATCATGATGGCGTAACTACGCTCGTCTATTTATCCAATATATTGAGTTTGCGAGAAGGTGCTTGTTATTCAAGTATTATTGTGCTTTGGTGTGAAGCTTGTTGTTCGTCATCAAGTTGCTCATTGGTTAATATATTCTCATGTGAGGTTCATCATTCATCGTCCATTTTCTTGCAATATTAGTTTCCCCATCTTCAGGTTACGTATATTAAGTGATTGGGAGATTTCTAGGTGCATCGTGAAAGATCGGGCCAAATAATCTATATCACTTAGAGTGCAATTATCTTATTCCGAAGCACAACACTTAAGTTCTGTAGTAGCTCGATATGGTGTTGGTGTGAAATTGTGCCAATGGCTTAGGTAAATGCTCATACCAAGAATTGTCTCTTATTGTCACAAAAGAACACACAGTTTTGGTAAAGAAGTTGCCAAATTCGCACACGAACACTTTTTGAGCTAAATTTTATAGCGATCGACATCTATAGAGAAAGTTGCATCTGAATTTCACCATCTTCGCTGGTTTTGAAGAACCTGAAATTGCCAAATTCGTGATGGAACATAGAATTTCTGCAAAAATGAAAGGCCATACGCTACATTCATGGGGCACTTCCTCCATATTTGGCCTATCCCGCAAGAAGTTTCTAGCCTTAGAGTACAATTATCTTATTCTGAAGCACCAGACTCAAATTCCTTAGTAACTCAACATGGTGTTGGTGTGAAATTGTGCCAATACCTTAGGTAATCACTCATAACAAGAATTGTCTCTTATTGTCACAATAGAACACACGGTTTTGGTAAAGAAGTTACCAAATTCGCACACAAACTCCGCTTGAGCTAAATTTTATAGTGATCTATATCTATAGAGAAAGTTGCATCTAAATTTCATCTACTTTGCCGGTTTCGAAGAACCTAAAATTGCTAAATTTGTGTTGGAAAATAGATTTTTCTACAAAAAAGAAAGGCCATACACCACATTCTTGTGTCACTTCATCCATATTTGGCCCATCCCGCAAGAACATTCTAGCCTTAGAGTGCAATTATATTATTTTGAAGCACCAGACTCAAGTTTCTTAGTAACTCGGCATGCTGTTGGTGCGCAATTGTGCTAATGGCTTAGGTAATCGCTCATAATAAGAATTGTTGCTTATTGTCACAATAGAACACACATTTTTGTTAAATAAGTTGCCAAATTCGCACATGAACTCCATTTGAGTTAAATTTTATAGCGCTCGATATCTACAGAGAAAGTTGCATCTGAATTTGACCTGCTTTGCCAGTTTCGAAGAACTTAAAATTGCCAAATTTGTGTTAGAAAATAGACTTGTCTATAAAAATGAAAGGCCATACGCCACATTCTTGTGGCACTTCCTCCATATTTGGCCTATCTCGCAAGAAGATTCTAGCCTTAGAGTGCAATTATCTTATTCTGAAGCACCGGACAAAAGTTCCATAGTAACTCGACATGGTGTTGGTGTGAAATTGTGCCAATGGCTTAGGTAATCACTCATCACAAGAATTATCTCTTATTGTCATAATAGAACACACAATTTTGGTAAAGAATTTTCCAAATTCGCACACGAACTCCATTTCAGCTAAATTTTATAGCGATCTATATCTACAGAGAAAGTTGAATGTGAATTTCACCAGCTTTGCTGGTTTCGAAGAACCTAAGTTGCCAAAATCGGGTTGGACAGTAGGGTTACCAAAAAAGGAAAGGCCATATGCCACATTCTTGTAGCACTTCCTCCATATTTGTCCTATCTCACAAGAAGATTCTATCCTTAGAGTGGAGTTATCTTATTCTGAAGCACCGAGTTCCGCCGTAACTCAGCATGGTGTTGGTGTGAAATTGTGCCAATGGCTTAGGTAATAGATCATAACAAGAATTGTCTCTTATTGTCACAATAGAACACACAGTTTTGATAAACAAGTTGCCAAAATTTACACCCGAAGTCCGTTTCGGAAAAAAATTTAGCGATTGATATCAACAGAGAAAGTTGCATCAGAAATTCGCCATATTCACCCTTTTTGAAGAAGCTAAAATTGCCAAATTCATGTTGAAAAATATATTTTTCTACAAAAAAGAAAGGCCTTACACCACATTCTTGTGTCACCTCCTCCATATTTTGCCAATCTCGCAAGAAGATTCTAGCCTTAGAGTGCAATTATCTTATTTTGAAGCACTAGACTCAAGTTTTGTAGTAACTCGGCATGGTGTTGGTGTGAAATTGTGCTAATGGCTTAGGTAATCGCTCATACAAAGAATTGTCTATTATTGTCACAATAGAACACACAGTTTTGGTAAAGAAGTTGTCAAATTTGCACACAAACTCCATTTGAGATAAATTTTATAGAGATCGATATCTAGAGAAAAAAGTTGCATCTGAATTTCACCTGCTTCGCCGGTTTCCAAGAACGTAAAATTGCCAAATTCATGTTAGAAAATAGAGTTGTCTATAAAAATGAAAGGCCATACGCCACATTCTTGCGGCACTTCCTCCATATTTCTCCTATCTCGCAAGATGATTCTAGACTTAGAGTGCAATTATCTTATTCTGAAGCACCGGACTAAAGTTCCATAGTAACTCGGCATGGTGTTGGTGTGAAATTGTGCCAATAGCTTAGCTAATTTCTCATCACAAGAATTGTCTCTTAATGTCACAATAGAACACACAGATTTGGTAAAGAAATTGCCAAATTCGCAGACGAACTCTGTTTGAGCTAAATTTTATAGCGATCTATATCGACATAGAAAGTTGGATCTGAATTTCACCAGCATCACCGGTTTTGAAGAACATAAAATTTCAAAATTAGGGTTGGAAAGTAGGGTTTTCTACAAAAAAAAGGAAAGGCCATACGCCACATTCTTGTGGCACTTCCTCCATATTTGGCCTATCTCACAAGAAGATTCTAGCCTTAGAGTGCAATTATCTTATTCCGAAGCACCGGACTCAAGTTCCGTATTAACTTGGCATGGTGTTGGTGTGAAATTTTGCCAATGGCTTAATTAATCGCTCATAACAAAAATTGTCTCTTATTGTCACAATAGACCACATAGTTTTGATAAACAAGTTGCCAAAGTTACACTTGAACTCCGTTTGAGCTAAATTTTAGAGTGATCGATATATATAGAGAAAGTTGCATCTGAATTTCACCAGCTTGGCTGGTTTCCAAGAACCTAAAATTGCCAAATTTGTGTAGGAAAATAGAGTTTTCTGCAAAAATGAAAGGCCATATGCCACATTCTTGTGGCACTTCCTCCATATTTGTCCTATCTCGCAAGAAGATTTTAGCCTTAGAGTGCAATTATCTTATTCTGAAGCACCAGACTCAAGTTTGGTAGTAACTCGGCATGGTGTTGGTGTGAAATTGTGCCAATGGCTTAGGTAATCGCTCATAACAAGAATTGTCTCTTATTGCCACAATAGAACACACCGTTTTGGTAAAGAAGTTGTCAAATTCGCACATCAACTTCGTCTGAGCTAAATTTTATAGCGATCGATATCTACAGAAAAAGTTGCATCTGAATTTCACTGGCTTCGAAGAACCGAAAATTGCTAAAACCTGGTTGGAAAATATAGTTTTCTTCGAAAAAGAAAGGCCATACACCACATTCTTGTGTCACTTGCTCCATATTGGGCCTATCTCGCAATAAGATTCTAGCCTTAGAATGCAATTATCTTATTCTGAAGCACCGGACTCAAGTTACATAGTAACTCGGCATAGTGTTGTCGTGAAATTGTGCCAATGGCTTAGGTAATCGCTCATAACAAGAATTGTCTCTTATTGTCACAATGGAACACACAGTTTTGATAAACAAGTTTCCAAAAATTACACACGAACTCCGTTTCGGCTAAATTTTATAGCGATCGATATCTAAAGAGAAAGTTGCATTTGAATTTCGCCTCCTTCACCGGTTTCCAAGAACCTAAAATTGCCAAATTCGTGTTAGAAAATAGAGTTGTCTGTAAAAATGAAAGGCCATACGCCACATTCCTGTGGCACTTCCTCCATATTTGGCCTATCTCGCAAGAAGATTCTAGCCTTAGAGTGCAATTATCTTATTCTAAAGCACCGGACTGAAGTTCCGTAGTAACTCGGCATGGTGTTGGTATGAAATTGTGCCAATGGCTTAGGTAATCGCTCATCACAAGAATTGTCTTTTATTTTCACAATAGAACACACAATTTTGGTAAAGAAGTCGTCAAATTTACACATGAACTCCGTTTGAGCTAAATTTTATAGCGATCGATATCTATAGAGAAAGTTGCATCTGAATTTCACCAGCTTTGCTGGTTATGAAGAACCTGAAATTGCCAAATTCGTGATGGAAAATAGATTTTTCTGCAAAAATGAAAAGCCATACGCCACATTTTTGTGGCACTTCCTCCGTATTTGTCCTATCCCGCAAGAAGATTCTAGCCTTATAGTGCAATTATCTTATTCTGAAGCACTGGACTCAAATTCCGTAGTAACTCGACATGGTGTTGGTGTGAAATTGTTCCAATAGTTTAGGTAATCGGTCATAACAAGAATTGTCTCTTATTGTCACAATAGAACACATAGTTTTGGTAAACAGGTTGCCAAATTCGCACACGAACTCTGTTTGTGCTAAATTTTATAGCGATCTTGTTAAGGGGTAACCCCATGGGTGGCCCGATCTTCATGGATCTCATGGTCAAATCGATGGGAAATCGAGGGGAAAGGGAGAATGTAGCGGAAGCAGATGCACACCTCGCGAACAACATGATGAACACATGCAAAACTCAGATGATACAAGGTCGATTGCTCCCACATGTCCAATATAATCCTCACAAGGAAAGATCGGTCAATGTGATCCCATCAATCCCAAGCGGAGAGGGAAGAACACCTTGGAGAGGGTATTGACAACTTGGCAAAGGGACACTAATGCTAAGGCCTTGTACAACGAGGGAGGGGCGATGCAAACTCCAACGAGGTGATGATGATAGTCGATCCCCTTTGGTAGAAGGGGATGAGGCAAAACTAGAGATTCCACAAAGGGGGTTGTCTTTAGTCTATCATATATGCCTAAGGGATACATGATGGGTGGGGGCTCTATTTATAGGCCAGCCATTTACATAGGGGTAGTATGGGAATAATACTAGGGTTACAACAAATAAGGGGGTACATGGGTTGTGGCCTAGCTGTTGAGGCGCGCAGGCCCCGACTTGACCGGTAGTACCGGTCCTCGGGTCCGGTAGTACCATACAAAAGCGGTAGCAGCTTCAGGGGGAGGCGATAGCTCTAGGCTTCAACTATTGTCGATCTCTAGGTCCGGTAGTACCGGTTGTGCAGCCGGTAGTACCGCTTGGGGGCAATAGTATCGCAAGACGATACCGGGGCGTCTAGAGGCGATGGTGCGGGCTTCAGTCATGGTAGGTAGTACCGCTGAGGCTGAGTGGTAGTACCAGGGCGCGGTAGTACCGCTGTTGGGAGCGGCAGTACCGCTCGTATCTCTCTTCTTGGTTTACTTGGAGACGAGCTTGGACTTGGCGTTGTAGATGTGGTAGCATCCGTGGGATGGACTGCATCAGCTCCCCCCATTCGAAAAGAGTCGTCAGCGACTCTAGACGCTCGTCATGTAGAGGTGGTCAAGAGAAGCTTGATGTGGCAACTCTTCAATGTTCCTTCACTTTCCATGTAGCCTACAAAAGCGAAGAAACACTCAACGAGTAGTCAATTCATGAAGATTATAGCATGAGTCCTCAAGTAGAAGGAAGTCACCTTATGATGTAGATATAGCTCGTTGAAGGGAAGCCATAGGTAACTCTCTTCGATCTGTCTTGTCAACTTATGGTCCATAGAGGTTGACGCGTAAGGAATTTTACCTTCATACAATAAAGACCAAGCAACATATGTTTGTGTGTGATAGAGGAGCATGTCAATTGTGGCATGTCCTTTCTTGTTCACAACACTATTAGCACAACTCAAGTATAGCCAACGGGATGCATATGCAAGGTCAAATTGCATGGAAATTGTTTGAGCATGATCCAATTGTGGGAACTACAAAAATCCATATAACATCATAGTGTGGCACTCAAAGAAATTGACTAAAATATTGATCAACATCTTTGATGCAAGGATAGGAGAATTTGGCAAAAACAGATGAGGAAGAATATCCAAAACAACATCATTATGTGTGCAAGCCAACCATTGGAAAGAGAAATGGTTCGACATGTTGGATTCTACACACAAATCATCAAAATCAAATATCATGGCATACTAGTATCACAAGTGGAAGCCAAAGTAATGTGTTTGCAAACAAACCAAATGAAAGAGCAAGTGGTCCTTATATTTGTTGCAACATCTATACGAGGAACTTGGAAGCTCTCATGACACATAATGTCATTATGGTTGCACACAAAACATCGGAAAGTGAAATTATTCAACATTTTGTTGCAACACACAAAGCATCAATATCCAATAGCAACGAAACATGATTTTCATAAAGTGAAAGAATAACATTAACATGCTTGCAAGCTAACCATAGGAAAGAGCAATTTGTCAACATGAAAGGTGTAAAGCATGAAAAGGTATCAGAGCTAGGTTCGATCTTGAACTCACTCGTGGGATGCCCTCTAGAGCTCTTTTGTCAACTCGTGCTTAACCAAGGATGACATTCTTGTGCGGGTACCTACACACATCATACACAAAAGTAAGAATGTGTGTGCATGGTAGAGAAACACATCATCCATCATGACATATCTCTTCTTGTGCACACCACCATGAGTGTCAATCAAATATGAAATAGATGCATGGTGAGTATGCAAGTGGGGAACATGCATTTCATGGAAATCATTAAAATCTCCAAAATTTGAGAAAGCTATGGGGGTCATCTCAATAGACAACATATGATAATTATTGTTGCAAGCAAAAAAAAGTGAATGAGCAAGTATTCAACTTTTTGCAAGCAACTGGAGAAATTGTAAAACACTCATGACAAAGCATTGTCCTAGGGGTACTATTGTCATCATCATTGTAAGAAAAACATTGGAAATAGCAATTCTTCAACAAGGTGCAAGCAATGATTTCATCAACATAACGTTTAGAGCATGGCATGTCTATGGCAACATCATCACAATCAAATAATTTCACATGCTCAACATTAAGCAAAGGCAAAGTATCATATGGAGACATGAATGAATCATATGTGATATCAGAAACATCATCCATAGAATGCCAATCATCACAAATCAACATGTCCACTAGTGGGATCGTGGGATCATGGCATCATCAACACCCGTATTCTTACCTTGTTCAAGCTCTCATATGAAGTGGGTGTTGTGGTAGAATTGGCCTCCATGTGGGTGACTTCTTCATCGTGTATGGGGATGGCCTTAGCTTCATCCACCATGTTCATCTTCTTGGTTGGAGGCATCATCATCTCCATGATTGGTGCTTCTTGATCCAATGAACCTAGCACATCATGAGAAAACACACTAGAGGTAGAGGGTAAGTTGTTAGAAATCAAAGTGGCCTCACAAGACCTATCAACTACCACTCTCAACTCACTCGGTGTCTCACTCATGCCCTCCAAGTGGAAGCACTCAATCTCACGTAAGGTGGAGTCACTCATCTCACTCTTGTTCTCACTCAAGTGGGCTAAGTGGCTCTCATACTCACATGGGATTGGTACCACATCCTCACTCAAGCATGTAGAGATAGGCTTGGTTCTCTCAACTCCATGCACCTCCTTTGGTGAAGGGAAATCCCCATGATCACCATTCTTGAACTTGTCATCATCATCTTGCACATTGGCTTGTGTATACATCCTCTTGACATACTTGTCCAACTTGGCAAAGTAGAGGTCTTCATCTTCCTCCTCCGTGAAGTTGCATGCGTCATCTAGGACGTCAAGTCTTGGCGTTGAATCTTGATGGCGTGGAGGGGAGCTTGCTATTGGTGCCATTTTGGTGGTGGCAAGAGCAGTTGAAGGCGCCTTATGATGGTGTCGACGGAGGTCATTGGCGTTCCTTGCCGAAGGTTGATGTAGATGACGCACTTGTTCATCCACATGACGCTCGCGACGATGCTCCCTACCCTTGGTGCCCTTCTTGGTGAGGAGTTGTAATGAGCGCAAGGCATCATTAGTCTTTGACATCATGCTCATGGTTTTGGCGAAGTCGCTGTCCATGTCGCGCTTGAAGTTGTCCAATTGATGGTGGACCTTGGTGCTCTCGAGGAGGAGGCTCCGTCTTGGGTCGATGCAACTTGAAGAGATTGTCGTTGTCGTCCTTGAAGTCGTCCATGCTTGGGGAGTTATTGTTGTTGGAGAACTCCATATCACCCAAGCATGTGGAACCATTGTTGGTCTAGTGCTCTATCATGTCATCCATGCTTGTGGAGGCATACGCATGGTGGCTCATCGTGGATTCTTCATAGATATCGTCCTTGGTTCCGGAGTCCCTTGACATGATTCACAAGACCAAGTGGTGTATATGGAAGTGGTAGGGGGTTAGAGATGCAACGCCAAACCTTACTTTACCTTGCAAGATAGTATCGTGCAAGTGGAAACACTTGAGAGCAATCAAAACCAAGCAAAGTGAAATTCACGCGGAACACCAAAAACAACTAACAACTAAAAAAACACACACAAAGCTTATGGTGGATAGGTATGGAAGGTGGCGTGTCCAAGAACAAACTGAAATCAAGATATTGTAATGGAAAGTAAAGAACCACGATGATCACAAAGAAAAACAAGTCAATCCACAAAATAGGAATTATATACAAGGAAACACACACGGTGAAAGAGAGCTAAGAACCAAATGATTACCTAGCGAAGACTATAAGCTTGTGTCGCACAAGTGCAAGGAGAGACACTAGTTTTATTGCACAAAGTTGGTGGGATACAAGATATGCACAATAAGTACCACCTATTTGATGTTCATCGATCTTGAGCTTCCTATTCTATGAGGCCCTTGTTTCTTTCTTTTCCTTTTTCTTCTTTTTATTTTTTTATTTTGTTATATTCTTTTTCACTTCCCTCTTCCTTGTGCCAACAACTATACAAGATAACTATATGAGATAGCGCGCTCACGACTTTTGCTCGGAATTCTACAAGGTGTCAAATGTGCATAGCCCAAGCAATCATAGGAGGAACTAGTCTCAATAGGTGTTTGTTGATCACAAAGATAGTATATCTCACAAAAGGATGCAAGTGGCGAGAAGTGGCGGATTTTGTATACCTTTTGTCACCGATCTTCACCCTTTATTGGTGGATTCCACCTTGTTCATGGAAGTGGGATGGAGTAGATAGCATGAACCACTTAGATGATGATGTAGATCTAGTTCTCTTCTTTGAATCGAGCTAAAGAACACTAAAATCCGAATTCGTATGCAAAAGTTATGCTCAAAATGGTGAGAGGCTGAAATTTGGAATCTGTTGATTCCTTTCTGTTCTGGGCGGTAGAACTGCTTTTCAGGCCCCGGTAGTACCGAAAAAGTGCGGTAGTACCGCTTGTTTCAGCCGGTAGTACCGGTTATACCTGGGACGCGCAGATTTGACGCGATTTCACGATTTTGGGGCAATTGGGGCAGAAAATCTTCAAGAAAAACAACAAATCGAAGGGGTAAATGATGGAATTAGGCCATGGGAACGCAAAGGAAGGTACATCGACAAGTTTATCAAGTAATCCACGGATCAAAACCTACCAAAACACACTCAAATCACAGATCGGTCCAAAACATGAATTGGGGCTATTTTTGGTGAAATTTTTGAATTTATGGGGAAAAAACCAAATCGAGGAGAAATCCGTGGCAACCAAAAGCTTATGATACTAGATGTTAAGGGGAAACCCCGTGGGTGGCCCGATCTTCATGGATCTCATGGTCAAATCGATGGGAAAGGGAGGGGAAAGAGAGAAGGTAGCGGAAGCGGATGCACACCTCGCAAAGAACACGATGAACACACGCAAAACTCACACGATACAAGGCCGATTGCTCCTACGGTTGCCATCGGTCCGATAGAATCCTCACAAGGAAAGATCGGTCAACATGCTCCCGTTAGTCCCAAGCGAAGAGGGGACAACACCTAGGAGAGGGTCTTGACAATTTGGCAAAGGGACATCGATGCCAAGGCCTTGTACAACGAGGGAGGGGCGATGCAAAATCCAACGAGGTGGTGACGATAGTCGATCCCTTTTGGTAGAAGGCGATGAGACAAAACTAGAGATTCCAGAAAGGGGGTTGTATTTAGTCTATCATCTATGCATAAGGGATACATGAGGGGTGGGGGCTCTATTAATAGGCCAGCCACTTACATAGGGGTAGTTCGGGCATAATACTAGGGTTGCAACAAAATAAGGGGGTACATGGGCTGTGGCCTAGCTGTTGAGGCGCGGAGGCCCAGACTTGACCAGTAGTACCGGTCCTCAGGTCCGGTAGTACCAGACATAAGCGGTAATAGCTTCAAGGGGAGGCGGTAGCTCCGGGTTTCAACTGTTGTCGAGCTATAGGTCTGGTAGTACCGGTTGTGCATCCGGTAGTACCGCTTGGGGGCGGTAGTATCGCAAGAAGGTACTAGGGCATCCAGAGGTGATGGCGCGTGCTTCAGTCAGGGCCGGTAGTACCGCTGAGGCTAAGCGGTAGTACCGGGGCGCGGTAGTACCGCTGTTGGGAGCGGTAGTACCGCTCACATCTGTCTTCTTGGGTTACTTGGGGAAGAGCTTGGACTTGGCGTTGTAGATGTAGTAGCATCCGTAGGATGGGCTCCATCAGATCTATATCTAGAGAGAAAGTTGCATCTGAATTTCACTAGCTTTGCTGGTTTCGAAGAACCTAATATTGCCAAATTCGTGTTGGAAAATACAGTTTTCTGGAAAAATGAAAGGCCATATGCCACATTCTTGTGGCACTTCCTCCATATTTGGCCTATCTCGCAAGAACATTCTAGCCTTAGAGTGTAATTATCTTATTATGAAGCACCGGACTCAAGTGCCGTATTAACTCGGCATGGTGTTGATGTGAAATTGTGCCAATGTCTTAGCTAATAGCTCATAACAAGAATTGTCTCTTATTGTCACAATAGAACACACAGTTTTGGTAAATAAGTTACCAAATGCGCACACAAACTCTGTTTGGGCTTAATTTTATAGCGATCAATATCTAAAGAGAAAGTTGCCTCTGAAATTCACCATCTTCGCCTTTTTTGAAGAAGCTAGAATTGCCAAGTTGATGCAGCCCGTCCTACGGGCGGTCCTATATCTAGACCACCAAGTCCCCCAAGTGGACCCATGAATCATGCTCGAGCCAAGCTCCTCCAAGCTAAGGTGAATTCGCTCTTGTACTCATGTGATTTTGATACACCCCTGGATGGCTTGCTACTTCATGCCCCGATACTATGCATGATCGGTATGAAGATACGAGCCAGAGGAGCAACGCAACAGCCAACAGCTGCCAGGAGTCAACGGTACTACTGGCCCCTGGAAGCTGTACTACCACCAGAGCGGTACTATCGCCTCGAACATGCGGTACTACCGCCTCGAACAGAGAGCCTCCGCCAACAGCCCCAGACCTCTGCGGTACCAAAGCAGTGGCACTACCGCATCGACCGGTACTACCACAATCTTTGAGCGGTACTACCGCCCGCGCCTAAGGACCCATACCAGCGCCTCGGCCGCTCCGGTACTTGCGAGCGGTACTACCGCCTTCAACCGGTACTACCGGTCACGGGTTCTGATACTACCGGACATCCCAGGGCATGCGCGTCCCAATTCGACCTTGGGCCTTGTAACCCCCTTTGATACTTTTAGTTGCCTAAATTACCCTTGAACTTGTAGTTGGCCTATATATAGCCCCCCACCTCTATTGTAAACCCTAGGCATGATATTTGGAATTAGTGGAAACCCCTTGTGGATCCATCTAGTTCTTGCCTAATGCTCCTTGACCAAGGAGCACCAAATATCCAAAACCTCGTTCGAGTTTGCATCGTTCCTCCGTGTTGTACAAGGCCTAGGCATCAGAGTCCCTTTTCCTAGACGTCAAGATCTCACCGATTCTCCCTACTCACCATGCCAGTTCGAGAGAGAGTCCTCCGCCCGACGCCGATCCTAGGGATTGCGCCGGATCGGTCACCGCCGGAGTGAGCTATTGGTGTGTATCGTGGTTTTGAGTGTGTGTGTTCATCGTGTTCTTCGTGTGTGAGTTCATCGTGTTCATCCTCCTCTCCTTCCCCCACACTCCACCCTCGATTTGAACGGGATTCGTGAAAGATCAGGCTACCCTAGAGGTTTGCCCTCAACATATTTGTATCAAGAGCTTCATTGCTCACGAATTCCCCCACAAATGTTTCTTCTATCCACCATAATTTCGGAAATTGCCCCAAAAAGAAGAGCCCCAATTTTTTCTTCAGATCGATCTCTTGATTTGCTGAGTTTTTTGTTGTTTTGTTCCATAGATTTGTGGCTTGGAGTATCGACCTACCTTCTTCGTATATTCCTAACCCCAATTTTGGTCAGATTTTCGTAGTTTTGAGGATTTTTGGGCCAATTGTGCGGTCAAGTGCGAGATCCACATGACCAGGAATCCGCGAAGTGGTACTACCGCCGAACGAGCGGTACTACCGGCGAGCGGTACTACCGGCTGATCCCAGCGGTACTACCGGTCACCGATACTACTGGCCGATTTGGGCGGTACTACCGCCCCTGTCAGACAAGAAATTTTCACCCCCATTTTTGTTCGCTAACTTTTATTATTGGGTTGTTCGTGTTTCGCGTGCGTGTCGCCTTCCTAACAACAAGCTTCTGCCTCTGCTATACTCTCCATGCTCCTCGACACCGCGACACCCGAACAGCATCCCCAACACCGGTAGCAAGTCGTCAACCAATACCAAAGGTATAACTTGCTCCACCTTGTTAACCCTTCTTCCTTAGTGTGTATATATCCTATGAGAGAAACTCAGTTTGTGTTTGCCTAAGCATTGCGCACTTTCCATTGGAGAAGTGAGAGTTTTGACGCAAATATAAAAGTGACATAGTCGTATAGGAAGGGAGGGAATGAATCAAAAAAAAGAGAAAAAGAAAAACAAAAGAAAAATAGAAAGACACAAAGTCTCCCAATACAAAGAGAGTCAAAACTTGTAAGAAAAGCGAGAGATAGTGCGCGACCAAGGCAAGTGCACAAATCCGTTGCTCATTTCTCTTTTGGCGAATGAGTTGTGGGCTCTCCTTGAGTTGGTACGACACCGAGCATAGTCTTCGTAAGGACCTTTTGTGCTCATTTTATAGTCGTGCTAACCACATCCGTCTCCACGTGTGTGTATCCTTGTGTTTTGTGGATCATTCCCTTTTTGCTTTTGATATTTGGTTCTCTACCACTTTTGACAATAACCTTTTCTTTGGATCGATTCGTTTGGTTTTCCACAACCCCAACCTTCCACCAAAAGCTTTTGAGAGTTAATTCTTTCTTTAGTTTGAGGTTTCTTTGCGATTTCACTTTGCACACTTATAGCTCTCGCTTGTGGTTTCTAGTTAGGTGCAATCCCCAAGGTGAGGTAAAAGGCTAACATCACCATATTCCACTTCCATATACAATAATTGCGTGATTTGCATGATGGCTAGGCACGGTGAGTCGAGTCAACCACCTTCACAAGAAGAAGAACATGGACCATACATGACGCGCGCAAGTCACTTCATCGTCCGACAAGAGTTCCGTGATTGTTGCCAAGCCCTTGAGACACGTCAAGATGAACAATTTGGCGAGACGCAAGATAAGTTCAAGAACATCGACAACCGCTTTGATGGCCTCGAACGACAAATGCATGCAATGCATCACAACTTTGGCCACCAAAATAAAGCGCTATAAAGCTCCGTCTCCAAAACAAATGACAATCTTCGACGCCTCATCGATGGAATGGCAAGACTGCATTCACGTGCATCAAGATCTTCATGTCGCCATGCTCCTCTTCAACGAGATCTTCATCAAAGTGCTCCAAGACACAATGATGCCCCCGTGGTTGAAGATGGAAGTTCTTCGAACTACATACCTTCCCCACGACATGCCACAACGTCAAGCTATGATGGTGATTTCTCTTCAAGGCCACAATCAAGGCAAGAACCACACCGTCATCACGCAAGGGCACTAGTGATCCAACAAGAAGAACCGCAAGTGCAACCGCAAGTCTAC
The DNA here is from genome assembly GCA_910589775.1 of Avena eriantha. Taxonomy (NCBI): domain Eukaryota; kingdom Viridiplantae; phylum Streptophyta; class Magnoliopsida; order Poales; family Poaceae; genus Avena; species Avena eriantha. The sequence goes on from OU342741.1 coordinate 317,497,233, forward strand.
CACCATCGCCCGTAACACATACTTGACACAACAAGTGATGACTCAATTTTGGAGAATCAAGCTCGTCATTGACGTGACGCTCTCCAAGAGCCTCCTCCTCGTCATCATCGTCATGAACGTGCACACTAACACCATGGTCATCACGAGGCGCCTCCTCCACCACACCAAAACATGGAGCGTCAAGTGGTACAAGTTGAGTGATGCCCACCACATCAAGAGGCTCAAGACCATGATCTTCGCCATGAGGCCCATGTGCCTAATCCTCATCACCAACAGAGGAACGAGCCTCCTCTTTGTCAACAACCGCGTCATGAGGCTCCACATCCTCAACACCCTCATGAGGCCCAAGAGCCTCAACATCGTCAACAACCGTGCCAAGAGCAAGAGAAAGCTCCACAACAACAATATCAATAGCAAGCTCCACAACAAGGTCGCGAGAACCAAGTTTCACCCCCTCAACCACAAGATCATCAACAAGGTCACCAAGCTTGTCACAATGACCGCAACGATAAAGAAACTTTTGGAAAGCTCAAGTTCACAATGCACAAATTCACCGGATCGAATGACCCCGAAGAATACCTCTCATGGTAACTCAAAGTCGACAAGATCTTTCGCATGCACAATTATAGCAACGAGAAGATGGTCGTAATGGCTTCGCTTGAGTTTGATGATTACGCCAACCTTTGGTGGGAACAAGTTCAAGTCGCCCGTGATGCAAGACAAGAACCGCCAATCACAACTTGGCATGACATGAAGGCTCACATGAGATCCCGTTTCTTCCCCGCGCACTACACGCGTGACCTCTTCAACAACCTTCAATCGCTTCGTCAAGGGACAAAGACCATGGAAGAGTATTTCAAGGAAATGGAACTCAACTTGATCCAATCCAACATTGAAGAGCGTATGGAGCAAACCATGGCACATTTCCTTATTGGCTTGAATCACCCAATCAAGCGTATCGTTGAGTTCCAAACATACAACACCATTGTTGAGCTTGTGCACATCGCAACAAAGGTTGAACGTCAAGTGCAAGAGGACATCAAGTACAACAAGCCCAAGACGTATTTCACCTACACGCAAGCTTAAACCGCTATGCTAACAACCTTTAATGGAAGCTCCTCAAGTACCTCCAAGCCTTCCTTCAAGCCCATACTTCCTCAAGGAAAACTGCCCCCTAGTGGCAAGCAAGCAAAGAGTGATACACCTTTCAACGGTGAATGCTACAAGTGTGGAGGCAAAGGACACAAGTCGACCGAGTGTCGAAACAAGAAAGTTTTGTTCATTCATGACAATGGCGACGAAGATTACATGAGTGAAGATGATTTGATGCCCGAGTCAAGGAACCAATGGCAAGGCAACGAGTGGAAGATGACCAAGAACTCCTCATGTGTGAACATGACGCAAGTCTATCGCTTGTTGTCACAAGGATCTTAACCACTCAAGCACAAGAGCATGAAGACCAACACTCGAAGATCTTCCAAACACGAGCCGGCATCAATGCAAAATCTATCAAAGTGATTATCGATGGAGGGAGTTGCCACAACCTTGCTAGCACCGAGTTGTGTGAGAAGCTCAACCTCACCCTCCATCCGCACAAGCACCCCTACCACGTGCAATGGCTAAGTGACCAAGGGTCCGTGAATATCAAGCATACCGTATCGGTCTCCTTCACCATTGTTCCTTACAAAGACGTGGAGTGCGATGTGGTTCCTATGACAGTTTGCCACATGCTTCTTCGCCGACCATGGCAATTCGACAAGGCTGCTCTACATGATGGTCGCACCAATGTGTACACCTTCAAATGGCTCAACAAAACATGTGTTTTGCAACCAATAACTCCTAGCCAAACAAATGTGGACAATGCAAAAGCATTAGCAAGGGTGCAAAGCACAACACCTACTTGTGAGGAGAGTAGTGAGAGAGAGAACCACCTCATAGTGAGTTAGAGCCACAATCCAAACTCAAGTGGAAAAACCAAGAGTGTTCTCCTTGCCACGAAAAGTGAGATGAGATATGTTCGGAACAACCCATCCATCTTGCACTATGTTGTCCTTTGCAAGGGACTAGCGCAAGGAACTAATGACTTAACCAATGAACCTCCACCTTTGATGATTGTTTTGCAGGAATTCAAGGATGTGTTCCCCGAAGAGCTTCCACATGGACTACCTCCTCTTCGTGGCATCGAACATCGCATTGACCTCATCCCCGGCGCCCTTCCCAACTGCGTCGCTTACTGCACGAACCCAGAGAAGACAAAGGAGATTGAAAATCAAATCAACCAACTCGTCTCCAAAGGTTTGATCCAAGTTAGCACTAGTCCAAGTGTTGTACCCATGATTCTTGTTCCAAAAACGGATGATACGTTACGGTTATGCATGGACTGCCGTCCAATCAATGCTATCACCATGCATTATCGACATCCCATACCATGTCTCGATGACATGCTTCATGAGATGTGTGGAGCCAATATTTTTTAGAAAATTGATCTTCGTAGTGGTTACCATCAAATACGCATGGCTAAAGGTGATGAGTGGAAAACCACCTTCAAGACCAAACTTGGTCTCTATGAATGGTTGGTTATGCCCTTTGGTTTATCTAATGCCCCATCCACCTTCATGCGCCTCATGAATCATATTTTGCGTTCTCTCATTGGTAAGAGTGTTATTGTCTATTTCGATGATATACTTGTTTAGAGCAAATCACTTGAGGACCATATTAAACATGTCAAGGAAGTCTTTCAAATCCTTCGATATGAAAAGCTTTATGCTAATCTTCCCAAGTGCACCTTTGCTAAAGACAAGTTCATTTTTCTTGGATTTATCGTTTCTTCGAAGGGCATTGAAGTTGATGTGTCCAAGGTTATGGACATACGAGATTGGCCCATCCCAACAAATGTGAGTGAAGTCCAAAGTTTTCATGGGTTGGCCGGTTTCTATCATCGATTTGTGAAAGACTTTTCAACCATCGCTTGTCCTCTCAACGAGTTGACGGAAAAGAATGTCACCTTCGTGTGGGGCAACGCTCAACAAAAAGCTTTTGATGAACTTAAAAAGAGGCTCACCGAAGCACCTCTCCTTGCATTACCAAATTTCACTAAAACTTTTGAGATTGAGTGTGATGCTAGTGGTATTGGCATTAGAGGAGTCCTTGTGCAAAACAGACGTCCTATAGCCTACCATAGCGAGAAACTTGGTGGTGCTCGCCGTAATTATCCGTTTTATGACAAAGAGATTTTTTCCTTAGTTCGTGTTCTTCAAGTTTGGCAACACTACCTATGGCCCAAATAATTTATCATACATTCCGACCATGAGTCATTGAAATATCTCAAAGGCCAAGCTAACTTGAGCAAGAGACAGGCTAAGTGGGTTGAATTTATGGAGTCTTTCCCGTACATTGTCAAGTATAAGAAGGGCAGAGATAATGTAGTTATGAACGCTTTCTCTCGCAAACACACAAACCTACTTACTCGACTTGAAATCAACGTGTTGGGTCCTGAGGAAATAAAAGGTTGTATGCTTCTAACCCATTTTTTGAACCAATTTTCGCAAAGCGCTCCCTTGATAAAGGAGTTGATGATTTCTATTTGCATAAAGGCTTCCTTTTCAAACAAAACAAGATTTGCATTCCGAAGTCGTCTCTTCAACTTTTTTTTCTCCAAGAATCTCATGGTGTAGGCCTCATGGGTCACTTTTGCCATGACAGGACATTGGACATGCTCTCCAGTCACTACTTTTAGCCCAAGATGAAGTGTGACATGGAACGCTACATTCAATGATGCACAACATGCGTTCAAGCTAAGTCGCAAGCTAACCCTTATGGTCTTTATATGCCATTGCTTATTCCTCATTCACCTTGGTTTGACATTAGCATGGATTTTGTGTTAGGATTGCCTAGGTCTAAGCATGGTCATGGTTCTATATTTGTTGTCGTGGATCGCTTTTCCAAAATGGCACACTTTATACCGTGCCATAAGACCGATGATGCTTCACATGTTGCAAATCTATTTTTTAGGGAAATCGTCTGTCTTCACGGTGTGCCAAGAACAATTGTCTTTGACCGCGACGTCAAATTCATGAGCTAATTATGGAAGACCCTCATGGCCAGGCTCGGCGTCAAGCTCCTCTTTTCATCCGCATCGCATCCTCAAACCGATGGCCAAACGAAAGTTGTCAACCGAAGCCTCAGGACTCTCCTTTGTGTGTTCATCAAGAAAAAACTCAAGGATTGGGAGGACTGCATTACCAACGCCAAGTTCGCCTACAACCGTCAAGCTCCCCTTTTCATCCGCATCTCATCCTCAAACCGATGGCCAAACCGAAGTTGTCAACCGAAGCCTCGGGACTCTCGTTCGTGTGTTGATCAAGACAAACCTCAAGGATTGGGAGGACTGCATTCCCCACACCAAGTTTGTCTACAACCGAGCAAAGCACTCAACAACCAAGATGAGTCCCTTCATGATCGTATATGGGTTCGAGCCTCTTGTCGCGCTCGACATCCTACCACTACCTATTGATGAGCGCACCAACATGGAAGTTGACAAGCGCGCCCAAGCTACGAAGAAGCTACACAAAGAAACAAGAGCTACAATCGAGCAACAAGTCCTTCGCCAAGCTTCAAGGTTAAACAAGGACAAGAAGGAGATGATCTTTGAAGAAGGTGACCTCTTACAGATACACCTAAGAAAGGTCTGCTTCCCCAAGGAACACGACTCCAAGCTAAAGCCAAGAGGAGATGGTCCCTTCAAGGTCCTCAAGAGAATCATCAACAACGCATACATCATCGACATACCGACCTGCAAGTACCTTGCAAGCAATACATTCAATGTCAACGACCTTTCACCCTACCATGGAGATGTTCAAGATGATAACCATGAAGAGTTGAGGACGACTCTTTCCCAAGGGGGGGAGCTGATGCAGCCCGTCCTACGGACGCTCCTACATATACACAACTAAGTCCCCCAAGTGGATCCATGACTCGTGCGCAAGCCAAGCTCCTCCAAGCTAAGGTGAATTTGCTCTTGTACTCATGTGACTATGATACACCCCTGGATGGCTTGCTACTTCATGCCCCGACACTATGCATTATCAGGTATGAAGACATGAGCCAGAGGAGCGACGCAGCAGCCAACATCTGCCAGGAGTCAGTGGTACTACCGATCCCTAGAAGCGGTACTACCGCCCGAGAAGTACTACTGCCTCTAACATGCGGTACTACCGCCCCGGACAGAGAGCCTCCGCCAACATCCCTAGACCTCTCCGGTACCAAGGCGGCGGCACTACCGCATCAAGCAGTACTACCGCTTTCTTCGAGCGGTACTACCGCCCGCGCCTGAAGACCCACGCCAGCGCCTCGGCCCACTCCGGTACCTGCGAGCGGTACTACCGTCTTCAACCGGTACTACCGGTCACGAGTTCTGGTACTACCAGACATCCTAGGGCATGCGCATCCTAACTTGGCCATGGGCCTTGTAACGAACCACCTTTGATACTTTTAGTTGCCTAAACTATCCCTAAACTTGTGCTTGGCCTATATATAGCCTCCCAGCTCTATTGTAAACCCTAGGCATGATATTTGGAATTAGTGGAAACCCCTTGTGGATCTATCTAGTTCTTGCCTCATGCTCCTTGACCAAGGAGCACCAAATATCCCAAACCTCGTTTGATTTTGCATTGTGGCTCTGCGTTGTACAAGGCCTAGGCATTGGAGTATCTTTTCCTAGACGTCAAGATCTCACCGAGTCTCTCTACTCACCGTGCCGATTCGAGAGAGTGTCCTCCGCCCGACACCGATCCTAGGGATTGCGCCGGACCAGTCACCATCGGCGTGAGTTATTGGTGTGTATCGTGGTTTTGCGTGTGTGTGTTCATCGTGTTCTTCGTGCGTGAGTTCATCGTGTTCATCCGCCTCTCCTTCCCCACACTCCACCCTCGATTTGAACGGGATTCGTGAAAGATCGGGCCACCTAGAGGTTTGCCCTCAACATATTGGTTTCAAGAGCTTCGTTGCTCACGAATTCCACCACAAAAGTTTCTTCTAGCCACCATAATTTTGAAAATTCCCCAAAAATAAGAGCCCCAATATTGCCTTCAAATCAATATCTTGATTTGGTGAGTTTTTTGTTGTTTTTTACCATAGATTTGTCGCTTGGGGTATCGATCTACCTTCTTTGCGTGTCCCTAGCCCCAATTTTGGTCAGATTTCCGCAGTTTTGAGGATTTTTGGGCCGATTGTGCGGTAAAGTTTGAGATCCACACGCCCAGGAATCCGTGAAGTGGTACTATCGCCGAACGAGCGGTACTACCTGCGAGCGGTATTACCGGCTGATCCCAACGGTACTACCGGTCACCAGTACTACCGGCCGATTTGAGCGATACTACCGCCCCTGTCAGACAAGAAATTTTCACCCCCATTTTTGTTCGCTAACTTTTCGTATTGGTTTGTTCGTGTTCTACGTGCATGTCGCCGTCCTAAAAACAAGCTTCCGCATCTGCTATACTCTCCATGCTCCTCGACACCGCGACACCCAAACACCATTCCTAACACCGGTAGCAAGTCATCAACAAATACCAAAGGTATAACTTGCTCCACCTTGTTAACCCTTCTTCCTTAGTGTGTATCTATCCTATGAGAGCAACTCATTTTGTGTTTGCCTAAGCATTGTGCACTTGCCCTTGGAGAAGTGAAAGTGTTGACGCAAATACAAAAGTGACATAGTAGTATAGGAAGGGAGAGAAAGAATCAAAAAAGAGAGAGAAAAAGAAAAACAAAAGAAAAATATAATGCCACAAAGTCTACCAATACAAAGAGAGTCTCAAAACTTGTAAGAAAAGAGAGAGATAGAGCACGACAAAGGCAAGTGCACAAATCAATTGCATATTTCTCTTTTGGCGAACGAGTTATGGTCTCTCCTTGTGTTGCCACGACACTGAGCGTAGTCTTTGTTAGGACCTTTTGTGCTCATTTTATAGTCGTGCTAACCACATCCGTCTCCACGTGTGTGTATCCTTGTGTTTTGTAGATCGTTTCCTTTTTGCTTTTGATATTTGGTTCTCTACCACTTTTGACAATAACCTCTTCTTTGGATCGTTTCGTTTGGTTTTCTACAACCCTAACCTTCCACCAAAAGCTTCTGAGAGTTAGTTCTTTCTTTAGTGTGAGGTTTCTTTGCGATTTCACTTTGCACGCTTATAGCTCTCGCTTGTGGTTTCTAGTTCGGTGCAATCCCCAAGGTGAGGTAGAAGGTTAACACCACCATATTCCACTTCTATATACAATACTTGTGTGATTTGCATGATGGCTAGGCACAGTGAGTCGAGCTAACCTCCTTCACAAGAAGAAGAACATGGACCGTACATGACGCGCGCAAGTCACTTCATTGTCCGACAAGAGTTCTGTGATCGTTACCAAGCCCTTGAGACACATCAAGATGAACAATTTGGTGAGAGGCAAGCTGAGTTCAAGAACATCGACAACTGCTTCGATGGACTCGAACGACAAATGCATGAAATGCATCACTACTTTGGCCACCAAAATGAAGAGCTACAACGCTCCGTCACCCAAAAAAATCACAATCTTTGATGCCTCATCGACGGAATGACAAGACTGCGTTCACGTGCATCAAGCTCTTCACGATCTTCGCGTTGCCATGCTCCTCTTCAACAAGATCTTCATCAAAGTTCTCCAAGACGCAATGATGCCCCCGTGGTTGAAGATGGAAGTTCTTCAAACAATGTACCTTCCCCACGGCACGCTGCAACGTCAAGCTATGAAGGTGATTTCTCTTCAAGGACACAAGCAAGGCAAGAAGCACACCGTCATCACGCAAGGGCACAAGTGATCCAATAAGTACAACCACAAGAAGAACCGAGAGTGCAACCGCAAGTATACCACCATCGCCCGTGACACATACTTGACACAACAAGTGATGACTCCAATTTGGAGAATCAAGCTTGGCATCGACGTGATGCTCTCCAAGACTCTCCTCCTCGTCATCATCGTCATGAACATCCACACCGACACCATGTTCATCAGGAGGCGCCTCCTCCACCACACCAAAATATGGAGCGTAAAGTGGTACAATTTGAGCTATGCCCACCATGTCAAGAGGCTCAAGACCATGATCTTCGCCGTGAGTCCCATGTTCCTAATCCTCATCACCAACAGAGGAATGAGCCTCCTCTTCGTCATCAACCGCGTCATGAAGCTCCATGTCCTCAACACCCTCATGAGGCCCAAGAGCCTTAACATCGTCAACAACCGCACCAAGAGCAAGAGCAAGCTCCACAACAACAATATCAATAGAAAACTCCACAAGGTCGTGAGAACCAAGATCCACTGCCTCAACCACAAGATCATCAACAAGGTCACCAAGCTCGTCGCAATGACTGCAACGATGAATAAACTTTTGGCAACCTCAAGTTCACAATGCCCAAATTCACCGGATCTAGTGACCCCAAAGAATACCTCTCATGGGCGCACAAAGTCGACAAGATCTTCTGCATGCATAATTATAGCAACGAGAAGATGGTCCCATGGCTTCGCTTGAGTTTGATGATTACGCCAACCTTTGGTGGGAACAAGTGCAAGTCGCTCATGACGCAAGACAAGAACTGCCAATCACAACTTGGCATGACATGAAGGCTCACATGAGATATCGTTTCGTCCCCGCGCACTACATGCATGACCTCTTCAACAACCTTCAATCGCTTCGTTAAGGGACAAAGACCATGGAAGAGTACTTCAATGAAATGGAACTCAACTTGACCCGTGCCAACATTGAAGATCGCACGGAGGAAACCATGGCACATTTCCTTATTGGCTTGAATCACCCAATCAAGCGTATCATCGAGTTCCAAACATACAACACCATGGTTGAGCTTGTGCACATCGCAACAAAGGCCGGACATCAAGTGCAAAAATCCTAAGAGGTATTTCACCTACAAGCAAGCGTCAACCACTACGCCAACAACCTTCAATGGAAGCTCCTCAAGTACCTCCAAGTATTCCTTCAAGCCCACACTTCCTCAAGGAAAATTGCCCCCAAGTGGCAAACCAGCAAAGAGTGATACAGCTTTCAATGATGAATGCTAAAAGTATGGAGGCAAAGGACACAAGTTGGCCGAGTGTGGAAACAAGAAAGTTTTGTTCATTCATGACAATGGCGACGAAGAGTACTTAAGTGAAGATGAATTTGATGCCCGAGTCAAGGAAGCAATGGCAAGGTAACCATTGGAAGATGACCAAGAACTCCTCATGTGTGAACATGACAAAACTCCATGCGCTTGTCATCACAAGGATCTTGACCACTAAAGCACAATAGCATGAATACCAACGCTCAAATATCTTCCAAACACGGGCCGACATCAATGGCAAATCTATCAAAGTGATCATCGATGGAGGGAGTTGCCACAACCTTGCTAGCACCGAGTTGTGTGAGAATCTCAACCCCACCCTCCATCCGCACAAGCACCCCTACCACGTGCAATGGCTAAGTGACTAAGGGTCCGTGAAGATCAAGCACACCGTATTGGTCTCCTTCGCCATTGGTCGTTACAAAGACACGGTGGAGTTTAATGTGGATCCTATGACAATTTGCCACATGCTTCTTGGTCGACCATGGCAATTCGACAAGGCTTCTCTACATGATGGTCGCACCAATGTGTACACCTTCAAATGGCTCAAAAAAACATGTGTTTTGCAACCAATGACTCCTAGCCCAATAATTGCGGACAATGCAAAGGCTTTAGAGAGGGTGCAAAGCACAAACCTACTTGTGAGAAGAGCGGTGATAGAGAGAACCACCTCATAGTGAGTGAGAGACACAAACCAAACTCGAGTGGAAAAACCAAGAGTGTTCTCCTTGCCACCAAAAGTGAGATGGGAGATGTTCGGAACAACCCATCCATCTTGCACTATGTCCTCCTTTGCAAGCGACTAGCAAAAGGAACTAATGACTTAACCAATGTTCCTCCATCTTTGATGATTGTTTTGCAGGAATTCAAGGATGTGTTCCCCGAAGAGCTCCCACATGGACTACCTCATCTTCGCAACATCAAAAATCACATTGACCTTATCCCCGGCGCACCCCTTCTCAACCGGGCCGCTTACCGCACTAACCCGTAGGAGACAAAGGAGATTCAACGTCAAATCAACCAACTCGTCTCCAAAGGTTTGATCCAAGTTAGCACTAGTCCAAGTGTTGTACCCGTGATTCTTGTTACAAAAACGGGTGATACGTTACGGTTATGCATGGACTATCGTCCAATCAATGCTATCACCGTGCGTTATCAACATCCCATACCATGTCTTGATGACATGATTTATGAGTTGCGTGGAGCCATTATTTTTTCAAAAATTTATCTTCGTAGTGGTTACCATCAAATACGCATGGCTGAAGGTGATGAGTGGAAAACCGCCTTCAAGACCAAACTTGGTCTCTATGAATGCTTGGTTATGCCCTTTGGTTTATCTAATGCCCCATCCACCTTCATGTGCCTCATGAATCATATTTTGCATTCTCTCATTAGTAAGAGTGTCGTTGTCTATTTCGATGATATTCTTGTTTATAGAAAATCACTTGAGGACCATATTAAACATGTGAAGGACGTCTTGCAAATCCTTCGACATGAAAAGCTTTATGCTAATCTTCGCAAGTACACCTTTGCTAAAGACAAGTTGATTTTTCTTGGATTTGTCGTTTCTTTGAAGGGCATTGAAGTTGACGTGTCTAAGGTTAAGGACATACAATATTGGCCCATCCCAACAAATGTGAGTGAACTCCGAAGTTTTCATGGGTTGGCCGGTTCCTATCATCGATTTGTGAAATACTTTTCAACCATTGCTTGTCCTCTCAACGAGTTGAGGAAAAAGAATGTCACCTTCGTGTGGGGCAACGCTCAACAAAAAGCTTTTGATGAACTTAAAAATAGGCTCACCGAAGCACCTCTCCTTGCGTTACCGGATTTCACTAAAACTTTTGACATAGAGTGTGATGCTAGTGGTATTGGCATTGGAGGAGTCCTTATGAAAAACAGACGTCCTATAGCCTACCATAGCGAGAAACTTGATGGTGCTCACCTTAATTATCCGATTTATGACAAAGAGGTTTTTTCCATAGTTTGTGTTCTTCATGTTTGGCAACACTACCTATGGCCCAAAGAATTTAGCATACATTCCGACCATGAGACATTGAAATATCTCAAAGGCCATGCTAACTTGAGAAAGAGACACGGTAAGTGGGTTGAATTTATGGAGTCTTTCCCATACATTGTCAAGTATAAGAAGGGCAAAGATAATGTAGTTGCAGATGCTTTGTCTCGCAAACCACGAACCTTCTTACTTGACTTGAAATCAACGTGTTGGGTCTTGAGGAAATAAAAAAATGGTATGCTTCTGACCCGTTCTTTGAACCAATTTTTGCAAAGTGCTCCATTGATAAAGGAGTTGATGATTTATATTTACACAAAGGCTTCATTTTTAAACAAAACAAGCTTTGCATTCCGAAGTCGTCTCTTCAACCTTTGCTTCTCCAAGAATCTCATGGTGGAGGCCTCATGGGTCACTTTGGCCGTGACAAGACATTGGAAATGCTCTCCACACACTACTTTTGTCCCAAGATGAAGCGCGACATGGAACGCTACGTTCAACGATGCACGACATGCGTTCAAGCTAAGTCACAAGCTAACCCTTATGGTCTTTGTATGCCTTGCCAATTCCTCATTCACCTTGGTCCGACATTAGCATGGGTTTTGTGTTAGGATTGCCTAGGTCTAAGCATGGTCATGATTCTATATTTGTTGTCATGGATCACTTTTCCATAATGGCACACTTTATACATTGCCATAAGACCGATGATGCTTCACATGTTGCAAATCTATTTTTCAGGCAAATCGTCCGTCTTCACGGTGTTCCAAGAACAATCGTCTTCGACCGCGACGTCAAACTCATGAGCTACTTATGGAAGACCCTCATGGCCAAGCTCGGCATCAAGCTCCTATTTTCATCTACATCGCATCCTAAAACCGATGGCCAAACCAAAGTTGTCAACCGAAGCCTTAGGACTCTCAAGGATTAAGAAAAACCTCAAGGATTGGGAGGACTGCATTCCCCATGCTGAGTTCGCCTAAAACTGAGCCAAGCACTCAACAACCAAGATGAGTCCCTTCATGATCGTCTATGGGTTCGAGCCTCTCACCACGATCGACATCCTACCGCTACCTCTTCATGAGCACACCAACATGGACGTTGACAAGCGCGCCCAAGCTATGAAGAAGCTTCATGAAGAAACAAGAGATACAATCGAGCAACAAGTCCGTCGCCAAGCTTCAAGGTTAAACAAGGACAAGAAGGAGATGATCTTTGAAGAATGTGACCTTGTATGGATACACCTAAGCAAGGACCGCTTCCCCAAGGAACGCTACTCCAAGCTAAAGCCAAGAGGAGATGGTCCGTTCAAGGTCCTCAAGAGAATCAACAACAACGCATAGATCATCGACATACCGACCTCCAAGTACCTTGCAAGCAATACATTCAATGTCAACGACCTTTCACCCTACCATGGAGATGTTCAATATGATAACCATAAAGAGTCGAGGACAACTCTTCCCCAAGGGGGGAGCTGATGCAGCCCGTCCTACGGACGCTCCTACATCTACACCACGAAGTCCCCCAAGTGGACCCATGACTCGTGCTCGAGCCAAGGTCCTCCAAACTAAGGTGAATTCGCTCTGGTACTCATGTGACTTAGATACACCCCTTGATGGCTTGCAACTTCATGACCCGACACTATGCATCATCAGGTATGAAGAAGACACGATGTAACACCCTCGAATCGGCCCTATGCAAGTTTTAGCATCTCCCGCCAAACCCGCATAGAAATGATTCAAAGATGCCCACTAGGCACTTGCGTGCAGGTGGAAAACAAAGTAATATCATTACGCAATAGTTCACGATGGAACCCACGTAACATATATATACAACAACGACTCCATGAATCAAGAATACAGATATACAGTACAACGATCCAAATCATCTTGAAAACGATACAACATCCAAGTACCGATAAGATGCAAATTGGACTAAGAGCCCTAAAGAATAACCAATGGTGTCCATAACCCTGCCCAGGCCAAGCCGGAAGGGTAACCCTAGTAACGACGTCGAACTTATACCTGTTAAACAAAAGGGGTGCCGACAAAGGGCAAAGGAAAAAGGGAGCGGTCAGTACTGAGGCTAGTACACGGCGAGTCTAGAATTCGGCGACTCTTGCCTACATAGGTATGGTGGACTGAAGCGGTAGCGCAGCATGCACTAAACAATCTGTAGAGTCTCGATTCAACTATCAGCTATTAGAGAGGGATAAGAAAGACCTATTCGGATCCAACCTGATAGTAACACCAAAACATACCCATCCTGGTATTTCCCCCTCGAGACCACACGAGGAAGTCAAACCGAGGAACTCACATAGTTGGCAGTTTTATTCATTCCGTTATAGTTGCAGCACTTACTAGTCAGATATAGATAGCACGAGTCATCCTGATATCATAAGCAGTGGGCAGTTTTAGTTAACCATTCCATTTTAGTTGCAATACTTACTAGTCAGATACAAATAGCATGAGACCTCCCAAAACCAGTAGTTGTTGGCACTTTTATTTACTCATTATGTTGTAGTGAATCTGATTACTAGACATGTCAAAGTCAAATTTATAGCGCTACTTTAGTTGTGCTTGTCTATGATCGAGATACTATGCTCCAAGTCGTCCATAACCGCGAACACGGCTTTCAGAAAGAATTACCCTACAGGGGTGTGATACGTTGCAAACGTATCTATAATTTTTGATGTTCCATGCTTGGTTTTTATCTACTTTCTAATGTTTTGTTCCAACTTCGGAGTATTTTTATACACTTTCTTGGACTAACCTATTAACAAGACGCCACAATGCCAGCTGCCTATTTTCTACTATTTTTGGTTCTAGGAAAGTCAGAAAATGAATATTCTCGGAATTGGACGGGACAAAAGCCAAAGTCAATATTTCGCCGAGGGGAACACGAAGCCAGAATACGAGACGGAGAGGGGCCAGAGGGCCGCCACACCACCTGGCCTGCACCAAGGGGCGGTGCGGCCGCCTAGGGCACCCCCTCGGCCTCCCCTTTTCTCCTATAAGATGCCTCTAATACAGAAACCCTCGGTACCCGATCAAAATTCCACGAAAGAGTCTGTAGCCTCCATCATCTCCATCCCTAGATCGGGAGGGATTTGAAGCTCTTACTAGCACCCTGCCGGAGGGGAGAATTCACCCTGGAGGCCTTCTTCATCACCATGCAAGCCTCTGGTGTGATGCAGGAGTAGTTCATCCTTGGACTACGGGTCCAAGTAGTAGCTAGATGGTTGGTTCTTCTCCTTTGTGCTATCATGTTTAGATCTTGTGAGCTCCGTTCATGATCAAGATCATCTATTTGTAATCCTACATGTTGTGTTTGCGGGGATCCGATGGATATTGAGATGCTATTTCAGATTGATTATTGATTCTATCATGTCTTTGTTATTTGTGATCTTGCATGCTTTCCTTTGTTAGTAGCTATCTTTGCCAAGTAGATGCTAGCAACTCCAAGAGTTAGTATTTATGCTCGATAGTGGGTTCATGCCTCTAGTAATCTAGGGAATTTACAGAAATCTCTAAGTTACTAGATGTGTTGTTGCTACTAGGGAGAAAACAACAATCCTTTGTTCATAGAACAATCGTATTGTTTACTTTACACGCAATGCGTAATGCAATTATATGATGCTTGCAACTTAATACTAGAGGGGGTTCGGATGATAACCTGAAGGTGGATTATTAGTCATAGATGCAGTTGGATTACGGTCTATGTATAATGTTGTAATGACCAATCAAATCTCAAAGGAGTCAAGCTGATTAGTATATGCATGTATGCTTTCTCGATGTTTGTCAATTGCCCCGCTGTAATTTGTTCACCCAACATGTCATCTATCTGAAGGAGAACCACCACTAGTGAACTATGGACCCCGGTCCTTTCTTTTACCATTAATCTACAACTGTTTACTTCTTTCTGTTTACTTTCTGCAAGCTTTTACTTTCTTCCACACAATATGTTTAATCCTTTGTTTTCAGCAAAACCAGTGAGATTGACAACCTCACTGTAAGTTGGGGGCAAAGTTCTGTGGTTGTGTTGTGCAGGATTCCAAGTTGGAAACAACACCTTGGAGGTGTTTCCTTGCTCCTACTGGTTCGATAACCTTGGTTTCATAACTAAGGGAAACTTGTTGTTGTTCTCATCATACCTTCCTCTTGGGGTTCCCCAATGAGCTCGAGATATCTTGGGCCATCAAGCTCTTTTCTGGCGCCGTTGCTGGGGAGTCAAGGACAGCTTCACAAGGGGAGTCCCTCATAACCAATCTCTTTACTTTATAGTTTTTTTTCTTAGTTTATTTTCTGTTTTGTTTGCTTGTTTCTTTATCAAAAACACAAAAATATTAGTTGTACTAAGTTTGCTTTCTTTATTAAAAGCACAAAAAAATGACTACTCTTGAAAAAACTAAGTTGTGTGACTTCACTAACACCAACAACAATGATTTCATGTGCACACATATTGCTCCACCGGTTCGTGAAGCTACTTTCTTTGAAATTAAATCTGCTTTACTCAATCTTGTTATGAAAGAACAATTTTCTAGAATTGGTACTGAAGATGCTGCTGCTCATCTAAATAACTTTGTTGAACTTTGTGAGATGCAAAAGCATAGGAATATAGATGGAGATATTATTAAGCTTAAATTGTTTCCTTTCTCTTTGAGAGAAAAAGCTAAAGAATAGTTGCAATCCCTAACTAGAAATACTATTGATTCTTGGACCAAATGCAAAGATGGTTTCATTGGAAAATACAATCCACCTGCTAAGATTATATCTATGAGAAGTAAAATGATGAAATTTAAACAATTTGATAATGAACATGTTGCTCAAGCTTGGGAAAGAATGAAATATTTGGTAAATAATTGTCCCACTCATGGACTGACTACTTGGATAATTATCCAAACTTTTTATGCAGGATTGAATTATTCTTAAAGAAACCTATTGGATTATGCTGCTGAAGGTACCTTTATGACCATCACTTTGGGTGCTACAACAAAGCTCTAGACAATATGATGGTTAACTATTCGGAATGGCATATCGAGAGAGCTCCAGAAGGTAAGAAGGTAAACTCTATTGAAGAAACCTCCTCCTTGAGTGATAAAATTGATGTTATTATGTCTATGCTTGTTAATGGGAAAACTCATATTGATCCAAATCTTGTTCCCTTAGCCTCTTTGGTTGCTCAAGAAGAGCAAGTTGATGTGAACTTTATAAGGAATAATAATTTTAGAAACAATGTCTACAGGAATAATTTTGGTAATAATAACTATAGGCCATATCCTCCCAACAATGGTAATGCTTATGGAAATTCCTACAACAATAATAGGAGTAATCCCTCTGAACTTGAAGTCATGCTTAAAGACTTTATTAGTAAACAAACTGCTTTCAATAAAACTATTGAGGAAAAACTCTCTAATGCTAAAAGAAATATAGCATCAATGGCTGAAGCACAATCTTCTTTGAATAAAATGGCTGCTAAACCTGAAACTATGGATAATTCCGTTACTGCTACTAATTCCATACAAGTTAGAATTGATGAAAATGTTAAACTATTAGCTGAATTGCATGTTAAGTGGGAAAGAGAAGACGAAATTGCTAGAAACATTAGTGTTTCTACTATCACTACCACTAGTGTTGAAGCTAGTAATAGCTCTACTACTTTAGATGATAATTATGATTTTGATCTTGATGGTTGCAATATCTCTGAAGTTATTAAGTTCCTAATGCTAGTGCTATGAATATGGCCTTTATAAAACACATTACTGATGCTCTCATAAAAATTAAAGAAGAAAAGATGAAATATAAAGCTTCTATTCCTATGAAACTAGAAGATGGTTGGGAACCCATCGTTAATATGAAAGTGAATGATTTTGATCTTAAGGCTTTATGTGATCTTGATAGTAGTGTTTCTATTATGCCTAGAAGGATTTATGATATGCTTGATTTGCCACCATTGGAAGATTGTTATTTGAATGTCCCACTTGATGATAATGCTAAAAAGAAACTCATGGGGAGTATTAATGATGTTCTTATGATGGTTAGCAATGCCTATGTCCCCATTGATTTTTATGTTTTGGATGTTGAATGCAATGCTTCTTGTCCTATTACTTTGGGAAGACCTTTTCTTAGAATTGTTGGTGCCATTATTGATATGAAAGAAGGCACCATTAAATATCAACTCCCACTCAAGAAAGGTATAGAACACTTTCCTAAGAAGAGAGAGAAGATTCCTTTTGCCTCTCCTATGATAACAAAATTTTCCCTTAATGCTTCTTCATTTGAGAACACTTGATTCTTTTTCTTGCTTCTTATGCCTAACTTAAAGGCGTTAAAGAAAAGTACTTATTGGGAGATAACCAAAAGTTTTAGATGAGTCTTGGAAGTTATTACTTCTGTAATAACCTCTCCTTATCCTTTTTATTTGCTTTTTGTGCCAAGAGTAACCTCTAATGAGAGAGAAGTAATGCTTGGAAAAGTTGTTGTCCCGAAACAGATTTTGGTGCTTCACTGTAAAAATTCTTGTAAAATATTTGTACGTCGATTTGGGGCACGAATTTTTGTGCTTCTGACCCAGGTTGTTATCTAACTTTCGTTAGTTCAACACTTTTTTATTTGAGCAACAGAAGGTCTTTGAAAAAAATTGGTTTTTACCTGCAAGTCTGTTTTGATAGATTTCTGCCATTATTTGCATTTGCTTCTTGTTGGTTCCTTTTTGGGTTCTCTTTGGGGAATTGAGATTTTTGAGGGAAGTGCTACAGTAGCATGTGCTATAATGGAATTTTTATTGGTGTTGAAACTGAACCCAAAGACTTATTATCTTGAGTGCACTAATGTTGCTAATAAAGATTGTGTGAAGTTTTGTATGAAGGAAAATTTTGAGGTGTATGGAAGGAATGATCTAATGAGATGAAGAATGGACTAAAGCTCAACCTTGGGGATGCCACGTGTGTCACCCCAAGAAATAGCCAAGGAGTACAAGCGTCAAAGCTTGGGGATGCCCAAGGCATCCCCTTCTTCATCAATAAAAATCCCAGGTTTCTTCCAAACACTTCATTTTTATTGTTCCATGCATAGTTGTGTTGTACTTGGAGCGTCTTCTTTTTCGTTTTTGTTTTGGTTTTAGTTTTCTTGATTTTGCTAGTTTGCTTAAATAAAGTGGTTGGACCCCCTCTTTTATACATTGGTTTTCAAATAGTTTGGTTTGCATTGGAAATAGTAGGAAAGTTCATGCTTAAGTGGTAAAAGGAGTTTGTTTTTTACTATGGTCTATGCTTTGTCATGCCATGCTTGATATTGTTTTGGCTTTATGATTAGTGATATTTGTTGTAGCATGACATGTTATAAACAATTTTGACTGCTTAATGTGCCTTTGAAGAATCATGCGTTGTTTTAGCATATTAAAGCATAGTATTGTGGTATTCTCCTTTGATGCTTTATTTGGGTTGACTTGGCGCATGCTGACACCATGTTATGACTATCCCAAGTCACCGTAGCCTTTATGATCCTTTAGTTTTCAACTAGTAATGTCACTTTATTCTTTAATTAAAAATGTTTTGTCGCTTAGTTTAACACCCGAAAACTATTAATCAAGATTATCAAGTTCTAATCACCCAAGTATAGGGTTAACAAAAACTTTTATTACTAATTTGAATATGAATGCATGTGTGTTTGCATTAGTGTAGATTTGCTTGAAAATGCCATGTTTGATTGTTCTAAATGTAATGAAATGGTTTAAAGGTGAATGCCACATCATCTAGACCATTTACAAACAAAATCCAAAGAGAAAGAAATCAAATAAGATTAAATAAGGCAAATGGTCATTTTGACAATTTTAATCCACTACGCCAGTTTCTAACTCTTTCCCCCCTTGCTAGACCATGTAAAGATGTATCAAGGGCCACTTTATAAACTTCCAAAAGCACCTAGCAAATCAATTTAATGGACATTTGAAAATTGAATCAAGTGTATGTGTTAAGATCACACTTTTCCAAAAACCCACCAAATGAGTTCACCTTGACTTATCCCAGCAAACCTAGTCTCTCAAGCTTAATGCAAGATCACTCAGAAATTTTGAATAAAAAATTCAAAAGAAAGTTTCATGTGGCCATTTCATCAAACACTTGGCATGCAAAGAATAAACACTAGCCTAGCTTCACTGTTTTGTACAGTGATCATCGACCATTTGGTCTCCAATTTAACCACCTGTCCCCTCTAAGCCAAACCCAGCCCCGGACTAGCTCCCCCTTAGCCGCTGGCACAGTGGAGCGCCGCCCGTTCTTGGTCGTTGCCGTCCGACATTGGGAAGCACGCCAGGAGCCACGCCAGC
This sequence comes from Avena eriantha, assembly GCA_910589775.1. Classification (NCBI taxonomy): domain Eukaryota; kingdom Viridiplantae; phylum Streptophyta; class Magnoliopsida; order Poales; family Poaceae; genus Avena; species Avena eriantha. Next base: position 317,516,700 of record OU342741.1, read on the forward strand.
GTCGACCAAGACGCGCATCAGACACGTGAGCTCCTACCGCCTCCCCCTGTCCACCCCACGGTCGAAGCCCAGCCCTAGACCACACTAGCACCACCGCGCACTGCCTCGCTACGCCGTGTCCAGAGCGTGTCAGTGCACCGCGCCAACCAGCTCGCATGCGACGCGCCTTAACCTCCCCTCGCGTGCACATACCCGCCATGATAACAGCACCCCGGCAGACACCCCCGTTCGCCGCCGCACAACCCGTAGCTCCCATGCGCTGCAGCAAACACCTCTGCCTCCTCCCAGAGCACCGCACGCGCCCGACCATTCCATGCCGCCCTACGTCGTGCCATTAAGTCCGTGAGAACCGCCAGGGAGAACCGCACCGTCCTACCCCCTCGCCCATGCCCTTAGCTCTCTGTGCCGCCCTCGTTGGAGATGCTAGCTGCACCGTTATGTCCCCTCATCGAGCTATAAAAGGAGGCCACCCTAGCCTTCAATCCTCACACCATTCGACTCCCCAGTCCTTACAGCCACTCCCCCCTCTTCCCAGAGCAAGGCGAGCACCACCGTGCCGGAATTGCGCCGGAGTCCGCCGCTGCTAGAGGAGAAGGGCGCCGTCGATTGCGACCACCACGAGCCCTACCGTGACCGCGCCTATCCTTGCCATCGTCTACCACGTCGTTTGTCCCTGTCGCGGAGCCTAGCGGGAGCCCAGGTGAGCCCCGTGAGGCCCCTACCGCCATGCTAGGTCTAGTTCCTCGCCGGAGCCGTTCGTCGTCGATGATGACTCTCGGTCGTTAGATTAGAATTTGATCACACGGCTTAGATTCGCCCATACCATTTCACTTAGTTAGTTTCGCTGACTAGTGGGTCCGCGCTATCAGCAGCCCACTGCACAGCGAAGTGCCACTGGGCCGGCCCGTTTAGCTTTCCCGCGCTAGCCTGAAAATTCAAATAAGCGATTTTCCAACTTAATTGAAATCCTATTCTGTACCTAGATTCAAAAATCAATTCAGAGAGTTTCATTTAACCAAATTGCATGATTCAAATTTTGTTAGAAAGATAATTAAAATATCTATCCAAGCCTGTTGGATTTAAATCATTTGGAGTTAGAGATAATCTATAGCAAAACTAACAAGACGGAGACTTTTGCAACATCAAACATTTTTCAAAAATCAACCATAATAGCTTTTGAGTTGATTCCAACTCTCAAAAATCACATTTGATAATATCTATCTGAATATGTAAAAACATTTAGGTCTGTATGCAGTGACTTTGGGCTAGTACCAAAATAATGCTATTAAAGCATTTTTAGTCATTTTTATATTGATTAAATAATAATCTTAAACTTTATAAAATGTGAACAACCCTTTAAATCACATTCACATGTATTAGAATATGTGGTGATGACATGTGTCCACATGATCCCATATTTATTTGGAGAGTATTAAATCTTAATTAATTTCAATGAGTAGAAATTACTTTTCTCAAATAAAATAAATGAAACTAGTTCTTTAAATCATGTGATGATTGTGATGATGCTAGATCATCAAGTGTGTGGCTTAGTGTGATCTATAGAAACAAATAAGTATTGTTTCATGATTGTGTACCTCGTATTTATTCATAGACGATAGTACCGACCAAGTCTACGAGGAGGAGGAGTTCTACCCCAAAGAAGACGAGGAGAATTTCAATCACTGCACCAACCAAGGCAAGCTAGCATTATACAAGTTAACGTGCAAGCTATTATGAGCAAGCCAGATCTATGCAAGCTTTAACCTAAGCAAGATGCCTTAGGCATGCTGTGGTTATATATTTTGATTTATACCCATCCCAAGTTTATTTGCAAGTTTTACTTTCTTTTACTTTACCAAAGTTTGTTACTTTTAGTATAGATAGCATTAAGAGTATAAAACTAGGCCTATCTAGTTATACTTATCTGTTAAGCATAAGATGTAATTCTATGGCATGAGATTGAATATTAGTACCCCTCAAAGATGTAATTCTATGGCATGAGATTGAATATTAGTACCCCTCATTAGTGAACACTCTTAACCTTAGTGGCTAGTGCTAAGCATAAATCTCGATCACTTTACATGTGACTACTTGGTGAAAATCATTATGAAAACCTTGGAATGATGAGTCATTCTATTAGATGTTTTGACATGTGTTGAGAAACACAAATGGATTTTATGATGAAAATGTTGAGGCATGAGCCTTAGCCCTTTTATAAAAACTAATTGTTGGGTTCGGATGCGATACCATTCCAATTTTACCATACAACCACAATACCTGAATTGGGTAAGGCTTAGCCGGAAATTTATATATATTAGTATGGGTTCCCTCGCGGGAGAGGTTTGAGCTGAGGCAACCTCTTGATGTTGTCCACCTGTGCAGTGCCCAGGATGGCAGATGGCCATGGCTGGGAGGCCAAGCTCATAGGGGAGGTGCCTATACTAGAGTGTGTAATTGAAAGGTTATGATTGATTATCCGCATACTAAGTATGATGATTCAGGGTTATCCCTGACGGATGTATCGAATTTTGTGGTGAAAGTGTACCACATCTGCAGAGTGTCAAAATATTCAAATAGGCGAGTTCGCGGTCATGGACAGTTGGAGTGGCCATACTATTCCGTTGTCAGATGTTTTCAAAATGATTTGTGAATTGAATTGTGACTTTGACTTGACCACAATAGGGTTGTGGATATGAAAACTAGGTTCCCACTTAAGTGATTTAAAACATTATCTTAGCTTTCTTTACTTCTAAACTCAGTTTAAGATAAATCTAGCTTTGTGCAAATAAACCTAGAGCTTAAGATTCCTACTATAACTACCTTTCTTGTTAGTGATAGTTTGTGAGTACTTAAAGAGTACTCATGGCTTTGTCCCTGGCTACTCCCGTGGCCAGACTATGAGGAGGACTATCCGGAAGATGGACAGCAGGATAGCTACGACAACTAGGATCATCTCCCATCATCAGCATTGCATGTGACACTGAAGATGGAGTCCACTACTACGCTTCACTCTTCCGCTGCTTGTTTATATTAGGATTGGATCATGAGATCCTTTATTCGTGTAAAACCTTATCATGGTTTGTAATGGATGATGTATTGTGATATCCAATCTGTTATGTCTCGCAAAAATGGTAATCCTGGGATTGCGAGGTATGGCATAACAGGCATCTGGGATTAAAAATCCGAGTGTTGAAAGTTGGTATCAGAGCCATCCTGACCATAGGAGACCCTAGTTAGAATGGACGTCCGAACAAAAACTTAGTTTCAAAACAAAAGAAGTGAGTATTTATGAAAAACTATTCCCCCTCTTATCCTTGAGATTCTTTCACGAAAATTTATGTTCCTCAAAAATTCTTACATTACTACATAAAATTTGACACACTTGATCACTTCACTAACTTACTCATCCTAAATTCTTGTAGATGGAAGTTCAGTATTGCAAGTTCTACCAATTGGGCAACGAAGGCCAGCTGATCTTTGAGAGGGATTTTGATGCACTGTCAGAGTACCTTGAGCGTCCGCATCCGGAATTCTTCGAAGCTCAACTCAAGGATTTCCCTAGAGGAGATCTACAATGGCTGATAGTTGCAGATCTTCGAGGCAAGATGGAAGCACCCCTTTCTGAGAAGATTCAATTCACCTCCGAGAGAACAACTGGCTAGATGGATTAGCCAGGGCTATGCATGAAGTTCTTGCCCGTTTGTGTTGGCAAAACATCAACTTGATCGAGGGAACTCGCTTTGCGCACTACGCAAGGTGTGATTCCATGGGAATGCCATTGGAGATGCCAAGGCACCCAGAGATAAAGTGCCAACTGGAGAACCTTGACTTCGTACTGTATGATAGGCAGAAGGAATTGGACAATGCTCGAGCCTACGCAAACCACAACCTTGCCATTGCCGCCAAGAAGGACCAGACTCTCGCCATGCTCGTCAAGGATCGCAAATCACTTCGACATCACCGCGAGTAGAAGGATCGCACCATCGCTCGTCTTCGCAATAAGGTGGCCGACCTCGAGAAGACCATCCGTGAGCAAGAAGTCCAGCTTGAAGCAAAGGAAGAAGAAGAAGGTGAAGACATCCAGGGAGATCTTCACTCATACCTCAGTGATGACAATGAGTACCTGGAGGATGATGCCATGGATTTCTACACCGAGGATGATGATTCCGACTTCATTGATGATGATTAGATGCACTTGATTACTACTGTAGGAATGAGTAGTATCGGTCCCACTGTATCTTAGTTCACATAATAGTTCTTAAAACCATATGTTTCCCTTTTATGTTATGATGTGTGTGTTTGTATTGTGTGCTTTGAATGAATGAATGAGAAGGAGTTAGTTTGCAAAACCTGAGTCAAGATCAAAGTTTAAAGCTTTTGAAACAAAAACATGAACCTTAGAACTTTCCCTCTTACCCCTTCATCTATCTCTATCTTCAGATGACTCGTGGAAACCAAGGAGGAAGCAGCTCATCGCAGAACCCGATGTTGCAGATTCTACAGATGCTAGTTTTAGACTGTGAAGCTAGTAGAGCCGAGAGCCAAGCCAACCTAGCCACCCTGCAACAGATAGCTCAGATGGCCCACAATAATCAAGGCCATGGAAACCTGGATCACCATGGATCCAAGCTTAAGAAATTTCAGAATACCAATCCCCCTATATTTGTAAGTCTGAAGACCCGTTAGTTGCTGATGATTGGCTACAAACCATGGAGAACAACCTGGAAGTCGCAGGAGTTGACGACAATGAGAAGGTACTATTTGCCACCCACTATCTGGCAGGAGATGCAAGAGCCTGGTGGAATAGCACCCGTACCATGAACCACGGTCAAGTGATGACGTGGGAAGCTTTCAAGATCAAGTTCAGCCGCACCCATGTGCCGCAACGTTTAGTCACTAGAATGAGAGATGAGTTCAGAGAACTGAAGCAAGGCAGGATGACGGTAGTTGAGTACCATGACAATTTTTTGTCGCTAGCTAGATATGCCCCTGATGAGATCAACACTGAAGCCAAGAAGAAGGAAAGGTTCCTAAATGGATTGCATGATGAGATGCAAACGGTGTTAGTCAACATCTGTTTGAAGATCTCAAAGAGCTTGTAGATTCTGCTATCCAGATGGAAGGAAAGATTAACCAAGCCAAAGATAATCGCAAGCTCAGAATGATGCACCAGAGTGGATCCAACCATTCTCAGAAGTATCGCCCCAGCATGTTTGTAGGATATGCCCCCAGGAACAATAGACCCCCAATGTCTCGTCCTAACTACCCCAATCATAGCGGAGGAAATATGAAGTCTGGAGGAAGCAACAACAACAACCCCGACAACTCCAACAACTTCAACCATGCATTGCCCAAGTCCAACAACAACAACAAAAACAATACTGCCCCAAGGACTGGAAGCAATGTTGTGCCTGTTGTAGCCAAAGACAAGTCCCAGATTACTTTCTTTGAATGTGGATTCAAGGGTCACTACTCCAACGAGTGTCCCAAGAATCTTGCAGACACCACCAATGTGAATGCCCCAGCTCAGCAACAGCGCCGTGTTCGGCCTGGAAGAAGATTCGCACCAGGGAATTCGCTCAATCGCAACGGCCGTCTGTTCCACATGAATGCTGAAGAAGCCCAGTAAGCGCCAGATATCGTGCTAGGTATGTTTTCTGTTAACTCAGTATTAGCAAGAGTGTTGTTTGATTCTGGAGCATCACACTCGTTTGTTATAGAAGAATTTGCATGAACTAGTAAGATTCAACCAACCAAATTGAAGCATGTTATGATAGTTCAAATACCTGGTTCAACCACCAAAGCTAGAAATTTTTGCAAGGATGTACCTATCAGAATACATGGGATCGATTTTTATGCCAATCTAATAGTACTTGGAACCCAAGGTTTGGAAGTAGTACTAGGAATGGATTGGATGTTGAAACATAAAGGATTGATCGACTGTGCCAAGAAATCCATAACCATGACCAGTAGCTCTGGAGTATCAGTAGAGCATGTATCTGAAACCTTACCCTATCAATTCAAGTGGAACAAGAGTCTAGCCTAACCAACCCTAGACCAAGTCAGAGTAGTCTATGAATACCCCGACGTATTCCCAGATGAATTTCCCGGTATGCCCCCAGATCGGGATATCGAGTTCATCATTGAACTAATTCGTGGAACCGGACCCATAGCTCAGAGACCTTATAGTATGAACTCATCTGAATTAGTGGAGCTGAAGAAACAACTTGATGCTATGGTGGCGAAAGGTTTGATTCAACCAAGCGCATCACCATGGAGATCGCCTGTTTTGTTTGTTGATAAGAAGGATGAAGGTAACCATTTGTGCACATATTACCAGAAGCTGAATGACGTCACCTTCAAGAACAAGTACCCCCTACCCAAGATTGAGGATCTGTTTGACCAGTTGACTGGTGCCAGGGTGGTTTCTAAGATTGATCTTAGAACTGGTTATCATCAACTCAAGATTTGTGCAACGGATATTCCAAAGACCGCCTTTACCACCAGATAGGATTGTATGAGTATACGGTCATGTCTTTCGGATTGACCAATGCCCCCACTTATTTCATGAATCTCATGAATAAGATTTTTATGTACTTTCTGGATAAGTTTGTTGTTGTTTTTATCGACGATATTATAATCTATTCAAAGTCAGAAGAAGACCATGAGCTACACCCGAGAACCATTCTTGAAACCCTCAGAGAACACCAGTTGTATGCCAAGTTCAACAAATGTGAGTTTTGGTTGAAGGAAGTAGGATTCCTCAGACATATTGTGTCGGCAGGAGGAGTCGATGTTGATCCCGCCAAGATCAAAGATGTTGAAGAATGGGAAGCCTCAACCACTCAAACCCAAGTACACGCATTTCTCTGATTAGCGGGATATTACCGCAAGTTTGTTAATGGATTTTCAAGCATTGAAAGACCGATGACCCAATTGCTAAAGAAAGATGAGAAGTTTGAATGGACGGACAAATGTGAAGCAAGTTTTCAAGAGCTCAAGAAGAGATTGATTTCAGCCCCAATCTTGATTATGCCAGATATCAAGAAGCCTTTTGATGTGTATTGTGATGCATCCAAGATTGGTCTCGGATGTGTGTTGATGCAAGAAGGCAAAGTCCTAGCATATTTGTTCTGACAACTGAAGCAACATGAGAAAAACTATCCTACCCATGAACTTGAACTAGCAGCTGTAGTTTTAGCATTGAAGACATGGCGTCATTACCTTATGTGTAACCGCTGTGAGATTTATTCAGATCACAAGAGCCTGAAGTATATTTTTACTCAGAAGGTGCTGAATATGAGGGAAAGGAGATGGATAGAGTTAATCAAGGATTATGACCTTGACATTCACTATCACCCCGGCAAAGCCAATGTGGTAGCGGATGCTCTTAGCAGTTTGCCGTGTAGATTAAACACCATGATCAAAGAGGCTCAGCCAAGTTTGCATGAAGAGTTGGAGCAGTTTAGAATGGAGCTAGTTAGCAAAGGATTTTTAGCTAGCATAGAACTTCAACCCACATTGATCAGTCAGAATAAGGAAGCACAGAAAGGAAATGCAAGTATCGACAAAATCAAGCGTCGTATCAGTACAGGGAAGGTACCCGGATTCACCGAAGATGAAGAAGGAGTTTTGTGGTACAAAGGACGTATCTGTGTGCCAGCAGATTCCGAGTTGAAGCAAGTTATCATGCAAGAATCCCATGATACTCTTTATTCTATCCACCCTAGAGGAACAAAGATGTATCAGGATTTGAAGGAGCAATTTTGGTGGCACAAGATGAAGAGAGAAATCGGAAGCTACATAGGCAAGTGTGATATCTGTCAGAGAGTCAAAGAAGAACATCAGAAACCTATAGGACTTTTGCAACCATTGCAGATTCTAGAATGGAAATGGGATTCTGTCGAAATGGACTTTATCACTGGTTTGCCTACCTCTATTAGGGGAAATGACTCTATCTGGGTCATAGTTGATAGACTGTCCAAGGTAGCCCATTTTATACCTATCAAGACAACCTACTAGAGTTCGAAGCTAGCAGAGTTGTACATTGCAAGAATTGTCAGTTTGCACGGAACCCCCAAGACCATAGTGTCAGATCGAGGAACCCAATTTACCTTGAGATTTTGGCTGAAAGTCCAAGAAGGATTAGGAACCAAGTTGAATTTCAGCAGAACTTATCACCCGCAGACCGATGGATAGACTGAAAGAGTCAACCAAATCCTAGAAGATATGTTGAGAGCTTGTGTTTTGGAATATGGATCAAAATGGGAAGATTGTCTGCCTTTCGCAGAATTCTCATACAACAACAGTTATCAAGCCAGTTTGCAAATGGCCCCATTTGAATTTTATATGGACGAAAGTGTCGTACCCCCTTGAATTGGTTGCAAGTAGGAGAGAGTTAGATTTTCGGACCCGACATCCTACGAGAAGCCGAAGAGAAGGTTCACAAAGTCCATGAGCACCTCAAGACCGCCCAATCCAGACAGAAGAGTTATGCCAACAAGAGACGTACAGACTTGACTTTCAATGTCGGAGATTTTGTGTATCTCAAAGTGTCGCCGTTGAAGGGAATGCAACATTTTCAACTGAAAGGAAAGTTAGCCCCCAAATATATTGGACCCTTCAAGATTCTGAATCGCCGAGGAGAAGTATCTTATCAACTGGAACTGCTAGAGGAGATGTCAGCCATCCATAATGTGTTCCATATCTCGTTACTTCGCAAATGATTAGAAGTTCCGGAGAAGACAGAAGTGTTCAAGAACATCGATCACCGAGCCATAGATATCAACAAGGATCTGACATATCGGGAAGTTCCCATCCGTATCTTGGAAGAAGCCTTTAGAACCACTAGGACCAGGAGTATTAAGTTTCTCAAGATCCAATGGACCAACCACACAGAAGAAGAAGCTACCTAGGAGCGAGAAGATTACATTAGCACTGAGTTTCCAAATATCTTTAGTTCCTAGTTTTTCTTAAATCTCGGGACGAGATTTAATTTAAGGAGGGAAGGTTTGTAACACCCCAAAACTATTAATCAAGATTATCAAGTTCTAGTCACCCAAGTTTAGGGTTAAAACAACCTTTTATTACTAATTTGAATATGAATGCATGTGTGTTTGCATTAGTGTAGATTTGATTGAAAATGCCATGCTTGATTGTTCTAAATGTTATGAAATGGTTTAAAGGTGAATGCCACATCATCTAGAACATTTACAAAAAAAATCCAAAGAGAAAGAAATCGAATAAGATTAAATAAGGAAAATGGTCATTTTGACCATTTTAATCCACTAGGCCACTTTAGGTGTTCGTAGAAGACATTTTCAAATAGAAACCTTTCTAACTCTTTCCCCCCTTGCTAGACCATGTAAAGATGTATCAAGTCCCACTTTATAAAATTACAAAAGCATCTAGCAAATCAATTTAATGCACATTTGAAAATTGAATCAAGTGTATGTGTTAAGATCACACTTTTCCAAAAAACCCACCAAATGAGTTCACCTTGACTTATCCCAGCAAACCTAGTTTCTCAAGCTTAATGCAAGATCACTCAAAAAATTTGAATCAAAAATTCAAAAGAAAGTTTCATGTGGCCATTTCATCAAATACTTGGCATCCACAGAATAAACACTAGCCTAGCTTCACTATTTGGTATAGTGATCATCGACCATTTGGTCTCCAATTTAACCCCCATGTCCCCACTAAGCCTAACCCAGCCCCAAATCAGCTCCCCCCTTAGCCACTGATACAGTGGAGCGCTGCCCCTTCTTGGTCGTCGCCGGTCGACAGTGGGCAGCACGCCAGGAGCCACGCCAGCCACGCCCAAGACGCGCACATGACATGCGAGCTCCTACCGCCACGCCCTGTCCACCCCACGGTCGAAGCCTAGCCCTGCACTACACTAGCACCGCCGCGCACCGCCTCTCTGCACCGTGTCTACATCGTGCCAGTGCGCCGTGCCCGACCAGCTCGCTCCCGCCGTGTTGTAACCTCCCCTCATGTGTACAGACCCGCCATGATAGCAGCACCCCGGCAGACACCCCCGTTTGCCGCCGCACAACCCGTAGCTCCCGTGCGCCGCCGCAAACACCTCTGCCTCCACCCAGAGCACCGCACGTGCCCGACCATTCAACGCTGCCCCACACCGCGCCATTAAGTCCGTGAGAACCGCCAGGGAGCACCGCACCGTCCTACCCCCTCGCCCATGCCCTTACCTCTCTGTGCCACCCTCGCCGGAGATGCCAGCCGCACCGTTATGTCCCCTCGTCGAGCTATAAAAGGAGGCCACCCCAGCCTTCAATCCTCACACTATTTGACCCCCCACTCCTCACAGCCACTCCCCCACCTCTTTCCGGTGCAAGGTGATCACCACCGTGCCGGACTTGCGCTGGAGTCTGCCGTTACTGGAGGAGAAGGGCGCCGTCGATTGCGACCACCCCGAGCCCTGCCATGACCGTGCCTCGCCTCGCCTTCATCTACCACATTGTTTGCCCCCGTCGCCAAGCCTAGCTGGAGCCCAGGTGATCCCCGTGAGACACCCACCACCGTGCTAGGTCTAGTTCCTCGCTGGAGCCGTTCGTCGTCGACGATGACTCCCAGCCGTTAGATTAGAATTTGACTGCACGACTCAGATTTTCCCATAGCGTTCGCTTAGTTAGTTTCGTTGACCAGTGGGTCCATGGTGTCAGCAGCCCGCTGCGCCGTAGAGTGCCACTGGGCCGGCCCGTTTAGCTTTCCCGCGCTTGCCCGAAAATTCAAGTCAGAGAGTTTCACTTAACCAAATTGTATGATTCAAATATTGTTAGAAAGATAATTGAAATATCTATCCAACCGCGTTGGATTTAAATCATTTGGGGTTAGAGATAATCTATAGCCAAAATAACAAGACAGAGAATTTTGCGACTTCAAACATTTTTCAAATATCAACCATAATAGCTTTTGAGTTGATTCCAACTCTCAAAAATCAAATTGGATAATATCTATCTGAATATGTAAAATATTTAGGTTTGTATGCAGCGACTTTGGGCTAGTACCAAAATAATGCTATTAAGGCATTTCTAGTCACTTTTAAATTGATTATATAATAATCTTAAACTTTATAAAATGTGACCAAACCTTTAAATCACATTCCCATGTATTAGAATATGTGGTGATGACATGTTTCCACATGATCCCATATTCTATTTGGAGATTATTAAATCTTAATTAATTTCAATGAGTAAAAATTACTTTTCTCAAATAAAATAAATGAAACTAGTTCTTTAAATCATGTGATGATTGTGATGATGCTAGATCATCAAGTGTGTGCCTTAGTGTGCTCTATAGCAAAAGATAAGTATTGTTTGGTGATTGTGTACCTCGTATTCATTCATAGATGATAGTATCAACCAAGTCTACGAGGAGGAGGAGTTCTACCCCGAAGAAGATGAGGAGAATTTCAATCACTTCACCAACCAAGGCAAGCTAGCATTATACAAGTTAACCATGCAAGCTATTATGAGCAAGCTAGATCTATGCAAGCTTTAACCTAAGCAAGATGCCTTAGGAATGTTGTGGTTATATATTTTGATTTATACCCATTCCAAGTTTTACTTACAAGCTTTACTTTCTTTTACTTTACCAAAGTTCGTTACTTTTAGTATAGATAGCATTAAGAGTATAAAACTAGGCCTATCTAGTTATACTTAGATGTCATTCTATGGCATGAGATTGAAGATTAGTACCCCTCATTAGTGAACACTCTTAACCTTAGTGGCTAGTGCTATGCATAAAACTTGATCACTTTAGATGGGACTACTTGGTGAAAATGATTATGAAAACCTTGGAATGATGAGTCATTCTATTGAGATGTTTTGACATGTGTTGAGAAAAACAAATGGATTTGATGATGAAAATGTTGAGGCATGAGCCTTAGCCCTTTTATTAAGACTGATGGTTGGGTTCGGATGCGATACCATTCCAATTTTATCGTACAACCACACTACCTGAATTGTGTAAAGCTTAGCCAGAAGTTTATATGCATTAGTATGGGTTCCCTCGCGGGACAAGTTTGAGCTGAGGCTGCCTCTTGATGTTGTCCACCTATGTAGTGCCCAGGATGGCAGATGGCCATGGCTCGGAGGCCAAGCTCATAGGGAAGGTGCCTATACTAGAGTGTGTAATTGAAAGGTTATGATTGATTATCCGCATACTAAGTATGATGATTCAGGGTTATCCCTGACGGATGTATCGAATTTTGTGGTGAAAGTGTACCACCTCTGCAGAGTGTTAAACTATTCAAATAGCCGCAACCGCGGTCAGGGACAGTTGGAGTGGCCATACTGTTCCGTTGTCAGATGTTTTAAAAATGATTTGTAAATTGAATTATGACTTTGACTTGACCACAACAGGGTTTGGATATGAAAACTAGGGTCCCATTTAAGTGATTTAGAACATTAAATTAGCTTTCTTTACTTCTAAACTCAATTTAAGATAAATCTATCTTTGTGCAAATAAACCTAGAGCTTAAGATTCCTACTAGAACTACCTTACTTGTTAGTGATAGTTGCGAGTACTTAAAGAGTACTCATGGCTTTGTCCCTGGCTATTCCTGTGGCCTGACTATGAGGAGGACTATCCGGAAGATGGACAACAGGACGGCTACGACAACTAGGATCATCTCCCATCGTCATCATTGCCTATGACACCGAAGATGCAGTCCACTACTACGCTTCACTATTCCACTACTTGTTTGTATTAAGAATGGATCATGGGATCCTTTATTCGTGTAAAACCTTATTGTGGTTTTAAATGGATGATGTACTGTGATATCCAATATGTTATGTCTCGCAAAAATGGTAATTCTAGGATTGCGAGGTATGGCATAACAGGCATCTGGGATTAAAAATCCCGGTGTTGACACTTTGCATGATTATGGCCATTATTGCTCTCTTAGTTGGTCGCTCCCAGTCTTTTGCTAGCCTCCGTAACCAAGTATTAGTTCCACTCATGCATCCAACTCCATTAAACCAAGTTATTCCAAAGATTCCACCTATCCTACCTATTAGCATTTGCTATTCCATGTATATTCATGTTTTATCTAAATTCCGAATTAAAGTTGTTATGTGAAAATTAGTGATTAAAGCTCTCACGAACTTGATGGCACACCTTAATTTTCTTGCACTTAATAAACTTGAACCATTGTGTCCATCTTCGTTGCATATATACTTGCACTTTATAAGTTGAAATTAAGAGAACCATGTATCATGGGGAACGCTTTCAACATTGCACTTGTACATTGTACCCCGTTGATATCATGATTCTTTTGCTTATGGATCCCGACGGTGTGAAATAAAAGTGGAACTTGTAAGACCATGGAGTTTGAATGTGTGTTAGAGAAACGCCTGGGCCGCTAGCCTAAGCCATGCCTAATCATGGTGGAAACTTGCAGCATAACCATACTGAGCACTCTATGAAGCATCCTCAATAAAAACCTATGCAAATAGCAAATAAAAAGATCGCTAAGATGCTCATTGTATGCTTGCCTTGTCATTTTGATTATGGGATAGCTCATGTGTCATGTGCAAGGGGTACCCCATTGGCGGTTCTTTTTGATACATATGTACTTACAATGACAAGAGCTTACTTGTGACTAAAGTTGAGTAGCATGAGGTTCGGTCTTCGTAAGTAAGGGGCATGAGATTTCGGCTTATAACTTGTCAAGCATATCCTCTTAGTTGTGTCACTTTAACATTAATCACCTAAGGATGCTTATGGTAGGGGAAATGAGAGCTGAAAGCTAATGAGTACCATAATTTTTGGAATCTCTTTATGAAACTTGAATCTCTACTTCCTTCTATGAAGGCCTTTCTTTTACTTTTAGGTTGAGTCTCCACCTTCTATCTTTATGCACCAATTGAGAGAGCATAGTGATCATTCTTTGTATAATGTGCATTGTCCCGAGACTTGTTGATTGATGCATAACTTTGATATTGCTTGTTCGTAAACTATTTGTATCTAGTCACCCTTATAAACTTTGAAGGTGTCATATGCATTTATGTTTGCTATTCTATGAGCGACAAGCTGAATGCCACTATGCTATGTTTTCTTTATGTGAAACAAACAAACGTCTTGCAAAGCATTGTTATTCATGAATCTTTTGTTTGTGCCTTTTCATGCTGCAACATAGTTGCTATGTCTTATTGTTAGAACTTTGTCTTTCATGCTATGTTGAAGTACTATGATCCCAGCTATCAATGTTTTACAAATACTTTGATCAAGTTTATGATGGTGCATGTCACCTAAAAAATTATTCTTTCTTTTTATCACTTACCTACTCGAGGATGAGCAGGAGTTAAGCGTGGGGATGTTGATACGTTGCAAACGTATCTATAATTTTTGATGTTCCATGCTTGGTTTTTATCTACTTTCTTATGTTTTGTTCCAACTTTGGAGTATTTTTATACACTTTCTTGGACTAACCTATTAACAAGATGCCACAGTGCCAGCTGCCTGTTTTCTGCTATTTTTGGTTCCAGGAAAGTCAGAAAATAAATATTCTCGGAATTGGACGGGACAGAAGCCAAAGTCAATATTTCACCGAGGGGGACATGGAGCCAGAATACGTGACGGAGAGGCGCCAGCGGGCCACCACACAACCTGGCCGCGCGACTAGGCCTGACCCACGCTAGGGGGTGGTGTGGCCGCCTAGGGCACCCCCTCGGCCTCCCCTTTGGCCTATAAGATGCCTCCGATACAGAAACCCTGGGTACCCAATCAAAATTCCACGAAAGAGTCTGTAGCCATTGTAATCGCCATCCCTAGATCAGGAGGGATCTGAAGCTCTTCCCGGGACCTTGCCGGAGGGGAGAATTCACCCTGGAGGCCTTCTTCATCACCATGCAAGCCTCTAGTGTGATGCATGAGTAGTTCATCCTTGGACTACGGGTCCATGTAGTAGCTAGATGGTTGGTTCTTCTCCTTTGTGCTATCATGTTTAGATCTTGTGAGCTCCGTTCATGATCAAGATCATCTATTTGTAATCCTAAATGTTGTGTTTGTGAGGATCCGATGGGTATTGAGATGATATTTCAGATTGATTATTGATTCTATCATTTCTTTGTTATTTGTGATCTTGCATGCTTTCTGTTGTTAGTAGCTATCTTGGCCAAGTAGATGCTAGCAACTCCAAGAGTTGGTATTTATGCTCGATGGTGGGTTCATGCCTCTAGTAATCTAGGGAAGTGACAGAAATCTCTAAGGTACTAGATGTGCTGTTGCTACTAGGGAGAAAATAGCAATCCTTTGTTCATAGAACAATCGTATTGCTTACTTTACACGCAATGCGTAATGCATTTATCTGTTGCTTGCAACTTAATACTGGACGGGGTTCGGATGATAACCTGAAGGTGGATTATTAGTCATAGATGTAGTTGGATTACGGTCTATGTATAATGTTGTAATGCCCAATCAAATCTCAAAGGAGTCAAGGTGATTAGTATATGCATGTATGCTTTCTCGATGTTTGTCAATTGCCCCTTTGTAATTTTTTCACCCAACATGTCATCTATCTTAAGGAGAACCACCACTAGTGAACTATGGACCCCGGTCCTTTCTTTTACCATCAATCTACAATTTTTTACTGCTTTCTGTTTACTTTCTATAAGCTTTTACTTTCTTCCACACAATATGTTTAATCTTGTTTTGAGAAAAACCGGTGAGATTGACAACCTCACTGTAAGTTGGGGGCAAAGTTCTATGGTTGTGTTGTGCAAGATTCCAAGTTGGCAACAACACCTTGGAGGTATTTCCTTGCTCCTACTGGTTCGATAACCTTCGTTTCATAACTGAGGGAAACTTGCTGATGTGCTCATCATACCTTCCTCTTGGGGTTCCCCAACAAGCTCGAGATATCTTGGGCCATCTGGGAGCATAAATAGCAACACACACGATCAACCTCGGGAAGAACCAAATAAAAAGAAACGAGGCCTCACGACAAAGCATTCACAGGATTCATAAATCATTTTAGGGGGCCACCCCACTAAGCTACCCGCAATGAAGTTGGCTGGCCCCGAGACGGACCCAGGGTTTGTGTAGACGGTGGTAAACAACTGGGAACCTGAAAATGTGACTGGGCTTGTCGATACAGCGAAAATGTGTCACGATCCAAAACAGTACAGGTGCTCCACGCACAATCGTAAATAAAGCAGTAAAGCATGGCATAAGTATAGGATAGTAATAAAGCCCCAAACTAGTTTGTGTCCCCAAGAAATAAAGCGTGAATCAAGCTCAGGCAAAGGGGAATTCATAGAGTCTCCCGTATGTGGGTAGTGCGAATAGTCAAGGAACAGGTATCAAGTACTCGGGGCCTACGGGACACAAGTGAGTGTGGAAAAACCAAATATTAGCTATTTCCCACTGGTGCCTCTGCATTAGTTATATCTATTCCCAACATTTAAATTATTAGTTGAAATTAAAGTCATGACCCTCTCCACCATTAAGCATGTGCCAACCTTCGAACAATGGTGGAACAACAACGATGTGAAGCAGCACCTGAGCAAGCAACTACGACTTGCAAGGCCGACTATCCATCAAACAACAGGCAATAGGATGTGTCCAGGGAAATATAGAGGCTACAAGGAATATAAATGGTACGGAAACTAAAGAATCGCAATACGGATAGCAATAGATCAACAGGAGGAAATAAAGATTATAAATGCAAAATAGGTAGAAAGGGGGAGAATGCTCGCCTGGGAAACATAGCCTAAGATACAATCGAGAATTGTCGATGCTCGAATCAACTCAACGACCTAATTCGCGAAGACCAAAGCACTAAAAGAAACACCGGATGCACTATTTAATACTACGGAAGAAGATCGGGCATGACGCATGTATGATGTATGACATGGCAAAATTGTAATGCAACTAGGAAATATTAAGCGGAACTGGGGTCCCGACAATTAATTAAAAGGTTCAAGTTGTTTAGGTACCCCGCAATTTAAATGTTGTATTAACAAGGAAAAACATGGCATCAGTTTGCTACACAATTTTAAATGAAGCCAAATATAAGACTACAAATGCCCACATATAGCTCCATATTTAATTATTAGGTGAATCCGCATAATTCCCCCAACCCACACAACATGTATGCATCATGAACAATTTAAATGCAACAAGTATATGTTATTATAAAAATAGGGGTCTCAGAAAGAGAATCACATTAGGGTATAGGCGATCTTGGGGTTCAGCGGGGGTCGATGTGGTTCGGTCTTGGCAGGATTGGTCTTCAGATCCATGAAGTAGATCTTGGCATTCGCGGCGGAGATCTACGGGTCACCGAGTCTGTGATGGAGATCTTGGCGTTTCAGGAGGGAGACCTTGTCGATCTGGGACATCTCCTCCAAGTTCCATGTTTGAGTTCTCGTTGATGATTTCTCTAGTGTCCACGGCTTCGGTACGGTCTTCCATGGGTAATATTTCCGAGCTCCCGGATCGATGAGAAGATCATGACCTCGTGGTTCTTCGGGGTACCCACCGAGGAAAAACACACCGAGGCAGGATTTGGCACAGAACATACAACACGAAATGCGCCAGAGGAGAGCAAATGACTTGGTTCGGCGCCTGCGGGGCCGAGTCAGCGCGACAAAACGAGCCAAACATCATTGGAGCAGGCGCAGCTGTAGGAAAACTCATCCGCTCAAGGGTGCCTTGCTAGTGAACGTGCAGGTTCCACGGGGAGGAGACAGAGATGAGGGGAACCACCTGCAGGGAACATGGCGTCGGGCCCAATGATGGAAGGACACTGGCCGGAGGTGGGGAAGAGGGCCGCGACGCAGGCTGAAGCAGGGCGGCACAGATGGAGGTTGGGACGCTGCAGCGGTCCAGGATGGCGGCGGCACAACGCGTCTAGGAGGAGACGGCAGGCACGACGCGGACAACGGGAAACAGGGAGGCATCTCGGTGATGAGCTCGCAAGGGCGTAGCCATT
This sequence comes from Avena eriantha, assembly GCA_910589775.1. NCBI lineage: Eukaryota > Viridiplantae > Streptophyta > Magnoliopsida > Poales > Poaceae > Avena > Avena eriantha. Next base: position 317,534,662 of record OU342741.1, read on the forward strand.
GCTAGTGGCGTAGGGTAGTCGACGGAGAGGCACATCAAGACAGCCAAGGGCTTGTGAGGAAGGGCAGCCGGAGCGAACTTGATGCGCGGCGGCCAGGGGTGGAGTTTGCGGGGCCGCGCGACAAGGCGACGGTGAAGGGGAGCTTGAGCAGAGGAGGGCTCCCTCGGCTACGCAGTAGAGGATGCTAGCCGGAGAGGGAAGGTCGACGGCAGCTCCAGCACAGGCGAGGTTCGGGAAGAGGGCCAGGCGACGGCGAGAGAGGGTCACGTGAGGGATGGATCGAGAGGGAGGCGGAGGTTGCGTGCGAGTGACATGTGCTAAGGGTGTGTGGGGCGTGCGGGGGTGGGGCCGGGTTGACGCGGTCATGCTGGGGTGGGGCCAAGGTGGGGGCTCGACCACGTGTGTGAGTGCGGTTCCAGGGTGGTGGCGGCGGAGGGTGGGATGGTAGCTAGGGTTTGGTTTGGTTCCGGTCGGGGTTGTAGGCTGCTAGCTATTGGGCTTTAGGCCTGGTGACTAGCGGCCTGCCCTAAAACATTTTTAATTTTATTTTATTTGTTTTCTTCTTAGATAGGATTTTACAAATAGTTTTTTAGACAAATAAAAGATCCGGAAAAGGCCGGGGTTTAACTTTGATAAAAGAGGGTGATATAATTAGAAAACAAAGATAGACTTTTGGAAAATAGTTTTTAAAGAAAAGATGCATGGCGACATGACGCTGCTCAAATGCAATGTGGCATGATGACATGAGCATGCGGTCATGATGATGCACAAAATAAAACAACACATGATTTTCTAGTAGTGGTTTTATCGAGATGCTACACATGAGCCAGAGGAGCGATGCAGCAGCCAACGGCTGCTAGGAGTCAGCGGTACTACTAGCCCATGGAAGCGGTACTACCGGCCGAGCGGTAGTACCGCGTCGAACATGCGGTTCTACCGCCCCAGACAGAGAGCCTCCGCCAACATCCCCAGACCTCTCTGGTACCAAGGCGGCGACACTACCGCATTGACCGGTACTACCACATTCTTCGAGCGGTACTACCGCCCACGCCTGAAGACCCACGCCAGCGCCTCGGCCTGCTCCGGTACCTGCGAGCGGTACTACCGCCTTCAACCGGTACTACCGGTCACGGGTTCCGGTACTACCAGACATCCCAGGGCCTGCGCATCCCAACTCATCCTTGGGCATTGTAATGAACCTCCTTTGATACTTTTAGTTGCCTAAACTACCCCTGAACTTGTGCTTGGCCTATATATAGCCCCCCACCTCTATTGTAAACCCTAGGCATGATATTTGGAATTAGTGGAAATCGCTTGTGGATCTATCTAGTTCTTGTCTCATGCTCGTTGACCAAGGAGCACCAAATATCCCAAACCTTGTTGGAGTTTGCATCGTGCCTCCACGTTGTAGAAGGCCTAGGCATCAGAGTCCCTTTGCCTAGACATCAAGATCTCACCGAGTCTCTCTACTCACCGTGCCGGTTCGAGAGAGGGTCCTCCGCCCGACGCCGATCCTAGGGATTGCACCGGACCGGTCACCGCCGGCGTGAGATATTTGTGTGTATCGTGGTTTTGCGTGTGTGTGTTCATCGTGTTCTTCGTGCGTGAGTTTGTGGTGTTCATCTGCCTCTCCTTCCCCCCACAGTCCACCCTCGATTTGAACGGGATTCGTGAAAGATCGGACCACCCCAGAGCTCTTCCTTCAACAACCGGACTCAAGTTTCGTAGTAACTCGGCATGGTGTTGGTGTGAAATTGTGATAATGGATTAGGTAATCGCTCATAACAAGAATTGTCTCTTATTGTCACAATAGAACACACAGTTTTTGGTAAAGAAGTTGCCAAATTCACACACGAACTCCGTTTGAGTTTTGGTAGAGAAAGTTGCATCTGCATTTCACCGGCTTCGAAGAGCCCAAAATTGCTAAATTTGGGTTGGAAAATAGAGTTTTCTTCGAAAAAGAAAGGCCATACACCACATTATTGTGTCACTTCCTCCATATTTGGCCTATCTCGCAACAAGATTCTAGCCTTAGAGTGCAATTATCTTATTCTGAAGCACCAGACTCAAGTTACATAGTAACTCGGCATGGTGTTGGTGTGAAATTGTGCCAATGTCTTAGGTAATCGGTCATAACAAGAATTGTCTCTTATTGTCACAATAGAACACACAACTTTGGTAAACAAGTTGCCAAATTCGCACATGAAATCCGTTTGAGCTAAATTTTATAGCGATCGATATCTACAGAGAAAGTTGCATCTGAATTTTACCTGCTTCGCCGGTTTCGAAGAACCTAAAATTGCCAAATTCGTGTTAGAAAATAGAGTTGTCTGTAAAAATGAAAGGCCATACGCCACATTCTTGTGGCACTTCCGCCATATTTGGCCTATCTCGCAAGAAGATTATAGCCTTAGAGTGCAATTATCTTATTTTGAAGCACCGTACTAAAGTTCCGTGGTAACTCGGCATGGTGTTGGTGTGAAATTGTGCCAATGTCTTAGGTAATCGATCATCAGAAGAATTGTCTCTTATTGTCACAATAGAACACACAGTTTTGGTAAAGAAGTTGCCAAATTCACACATGAACTCTGTTTGAGCTAAATTTTATAGCGATCTATATCGACGGAGAAAGCTGCATCTGAATTTCACCAACATCGCCGATTTCGAAGAACCTAAAATTGCAAAATTTGGGTTGGAAAATAGGGTTTTCTACAAAAAGAGGAAAGGCCATACGCCACATTCTTGTGGCACTTCCTCCATATTTGGCCTATCTCACAAGAGATTCTAGCCTTAGAGTGCAATTATCTTATTCCGAAGCACCGGACTCACGTTCTGCAGTAACTCGGCATGGTGTTAGTGTGAAATTGTGCCAATGGATTAGGTAATTGCTCATAACAAGAATTCTCTCTTATTGTCACAATAGAAAACACAATTTTCATAAACAATTTTTCAAATTTACACACGAACTTGGTTTGAGCTATATTTTATAGTGATCGATATCTATAGAGAAAGTTGCATCTGAATTTCACCAGCTTGGCCAGTTTCGACGAACATAAAGTTTCCTAATTTGTGTTGGAAAATAGAGTTTTCTACAAAAATGAAAGGCCATACGGCACATTCTTGTGGCACTTCCTCTATATGTGTCCTATCTCGCAAGAAGATTTTAGCCTTACAGTGCAATGATATTATTATGAAGCATCGGACTCAAGTTTTGTAGTAACTCAGCGTGTTGTTGGTGTGAAATTGTGCCAATGGCTTAGCTAATCTCTCATCACAAGAATTGTCTGTTATTGTTACAATAGATCACACGGTTTTGGTAAAGAAGTTGCCAAATTCGCACACGAACGCTGTTTGAGCTAAATTTTATAGCGATCTATATCGACAGAGAAAGTTGCATCTAAATTTCACCAGCATCGACGGTTTTGAAGAACCTAAAATTGAAAAATTCGGTTTGGAAAGTAGGGTTTTCTACAAAAAAAAGGAAAGGCCATACGCCACATTATTGTGGCACTACATCCATATTTGTCCTATCTCGCAAGAAGATTCTAGCCTTAGAGTGCAATTATCTTATTATGAAGCACCGAACTCAAGTTCTGTAGTAACTCGGCATGGTGTTGGTGTGAAATTGTGCCAATGGCTGAGGTAATCGCTCATAACATTGTCTCTTATTGTCACAATAGAACACACGGTTTTGGTAAAGAAGTTCCCAAATTCACACACGAAATCCGTTTGAGCTAAATTTTATAGCGATCGATATCTATAGAGAAAGTTGCATCTGAATTTCACCAACTTTGCTGGTTTCGTAGGACCTGAAATTGCCAAATTCATGATGGAAAATGGAGTTTTCTGCAAAAATGAAAGGCCATACGGCACATTCTTGTTGCACTTCCTCCATATTTGGCCTATCTCGCAAGAAGATTCTAGCCTTAGAGTGCAATTATCTTATTATGAAGCACCAGACTCAAATTCCATAGTCACTCGGCATGGTGTTGGTGTGAAATTGTGCCAATGTCTTAGGTAATAGCTTATAATAAGAATTGTCTCTAATTGTAACAACAAAACACACAGTTTTGGTAAAGAAGTTACCAAATTCACACACGAACTCTGTTTGGGCTAAATTTTATAGCGATCGATGTCTACAGAGAAAGTTGCATCTAAAATTCGCCATCTTTGCCTTTTTCGAAGATGCTAATATTTCCAAAATCGTGTTGGAAAATAGAGTTTTCTCCAAAATGAAAGGCCATACACCACATTCTTGTGGCACTTCCTCCATATTTGGCCTATCTCGCAAGAAGATTCTAGCCTTAGAGTGCAATTATCTTATTCTGAAGCACCAGACTCAAGTTACATAGTAACTCGGCATGGTGTTGGTGTGAAATTGTGCCAATGTCTTAGGTAATCGGTCATAACAAGAATTGTCTCTTATTGTCACAATAGAACACACAACTTTGGTAAACAAGTTGCCAAATTCGCACATGAAATCCGTTTGAGCTAAATTTTATAGCGATCGATATCTAGAGAGAAAGTTGCATCTGAATTTTACCTGCTTCGCCGGTTTCGAAGAACCTAAAATTGCCAAATTCGTGTTAGAAAATAGAGTTGTCTGTAAAAATGAAAGGCCATACGCCACATTCTTGTGGCACTTCCGCCATATTTGGCCTATCTCGCAAGAAGATTATAGCCTTAGAGTGCAATTATCTTATTTTGAAGCACCGTACTAAAGTTCCGTGGTAACTCGGCATGGTGTTGGTGTGAAATTGTGCCAATGTCTTAGGTAATCGATCATCAGAAGAATTGTCTCTTATTGTCACAATAGAACACACAGTTTTGGTAAAGAAGTTGCCAAATTCACACATGAACTCTGTTTGAGCTAAATTTTATAGCGATCTATATCGACGGAGAAAGCTGCATCTGAATTTCACCAACATCGCCGATTTCGAAGAACCTAAAATTGCAAAATTTGGGTTGGAAAATAGGGTTTTCTACAAAAAGAGGAAAGGCCATACGCCACATTCTTGTGGCACTTCCTCCATATTTGGCCTATCTCACAAGAGATTCTAGCCTTAGAGTGCAATTATCTTATTCCAAAGCACCAGACTCAAGTTCCGCAGTAACTCGTCCTGGTGTTAGTGTGAAATTGTGCCAATGGCTTAGGTAATCGCTCGTAACAAGAATTCTCTCTTATTATCACAATAGAACACACAGTTTTGATAAACAATTTTTCAAATTTACACACGAACTCCGGTTGAGCTAAATTTTATAGTGATCGAGATATATTGAGAAAGTTGCATCTGAATTTCACCAGCTTGGCCAGTTTCGACGAACCTAAAGTTTCCTAATTTGTGTTGGAAAATAGAGTTTTCTACAAAAATGAAAGGCCATACGGCACATTCTTGTGGCACTTCCTCTATATGTGTCCTATCTCGCAAGAAGATTTTAGCCTTACAGTGCAATGATATTATTATGAAGCATCGGACTCAAGTTTTGTAGTAACTCAGCGTGTTGTTGGTGTGAAATTGTGCCAATGGCTTAGCTAATCTCTCATCACAAGAATTGTCTGTTATTGTTACAATAGATCACACAGTTTTGGTAAAGAAGTTGCCAAATTCGCACACGAACGCTGTTTGAGCTAAATTTTATAGCGATCTATATCGACAGAGAAAGTTGCATCTAAATTTCACCAGCATCGACGGTTTTGAAGAACCTAAAATTGAAAAATTCGGTTTGGAAAGTAGGGTTTTCTACAAAAAAAAGGAAAGGCCATACGCCACATTATTGTGGCACTACCTCCATATTTGTCCTATCTCGCAAGAAGATTCTAGCCTTATAGTGCAATTATCTTATTATGAAGCACCGAACTCAAGTTCTGTAGTAACTCGGCATGGTGGTGGTGTGAAATTGTGCCAATGGCTGAGGTAATCGCTCATAACATTGTCTCTTATTGTCACAATAGAACACACGGTTTTGGTAAAGAAGTTGCCAAATTCACACACGAAATCCGTTTGAGCTAAATTTTATAGCGATCGATATCTATAGAGAAAGTTGCATCTGAATTTCACCAACTTTGCTGGTTTCGTAGGACCTGAAATTGCCAAATTCATGATGGAAAATGGAGTTTTCTGCAAAAATGAAAGGCCATACGCCACATTCTTGTTGCACTTCCTCCATATTTGGCCTATCTCGCAAGAAGATTCTAGCCTTAGAGTGCAATTATCTTATTATGAAGCACCAGACTCAAATTCCATAGTCACTCGGCATGGTGTTGGTGTGAAATTGTGCCAATGTCTTAGGTAATAGCTTATAATAAGAATTGTCTCTAATTGTAACAACAAAACACACAGTTTTGGTAAAGAAGTTACCAAATTCACACACGAACTCTGTTTGGGCTAAATTTTATAGCGATCGATGTCTACAGAGAAAGTTGCATCTAAAATTCGCCATCTTTGCCTTTTTCGAAGATGCTAAAATTTCCAAAATCGTGTTGGAAAATAGAGTTTTCTCCAAAATGAAAGGCCATACACCACATTCTTGTGGCACTTCCTCCATATTTGGCCTATCTCGCAAGAAGATTCTAGCCTTAGAGTGCAATTATCTTATTCTGAAGCACCAGACTCAAGTTACATAGTAACTCGGCATGGTGTTGGTGTGAAATTGTGCCAATGTCTTAGGTAATCGGTCATAACAAGAATTGTCTCTTATTGTCACAATAGAACACACAACTTTGGTAAACAAGTTGCCAAATTCGCACATGAAATCCGTTTGAGCTAAATTTTATAGCGATCGATATCTACAGAGAAAGTTGCATCTGAATTTTACCTGCTTCGCCGGTTTCGAAGAACCTAAAATTGCCAAATTCGTGTTAGAAAATAGAGTTGTCTGTAAAAATGAAAGGCCATACGCCACATTCTTGTGGCACTTCCGCCATATTTGGCCTATCTCGCAAGAAGATTATAGCCTTAGAGTGCAATTATCTTATTTTGAAGCACCGTACTAAAGTTCCGTGGTAACTCGGCATGGTGTTGGTGTGAAATTGTGCCAATGTCTTAGGTAATCGATCATCAGAAGAATTGTCTCTTATTGTCACAATAGAACACACAGTTTTGGTAAAGAAGTTGCCAAATTCACACATGAACTCTGTTTGAGCTAAATTTTATAGCGATCTATATCGACGGAGAAAGCTGCATCTGAATTTCACCAACATCGCCGATTTCGAAGAACCTAAAATTGCAAAATTTGGGTTGGAAAATAGGGTTTTCTACAAAAAGAGGAAAGGCCATACGCCACATTCTTGTGGCACTTCCTCCATATTTGGCCTATCTCACAAGAGATTCTAGCCTTAGAGTGCAATTATCTTATTCCGAAGCACCGGACTCACGTTCTGCAGTAACTCGGCATGGTGTTAGTGTGAAATTGTGCCAATGGATTAGGTAATTGCTCATAACAAGAATTCTCTCTTATTGTCACAATAGAAAACACAATTTTCATAAACAATTTTTCAAATTTACACACGAACTTGGTTTGAGCTATATTTTATAGTGATCGATATCTATAGAGAAAGTTGCATCTGAATTTCACCAGCTTGGCCAGTTTCGACGAACCTAAAGTTTCCTAATTTGTGTTGGAAAATAGAGTTTTCTACAAAAATGAAAGGCCATACGGCACATTCTTGTGGCACTTCCTCTATATGTGTCCTATCTCGCAAGAAGATTTTAGCCTTACAGTGCAATGATATTATTATGAAGCATCGGACTCAAGTTTTGTAGTAACTCAGCGTGTTGTTGGTGTGAAATTGTGCCAATGGCTTAGCTAATCTCTCATCACAAGAATTGTCTGTTATTGTTACAATAGATCACACGGTTTTGGTAAAGAAGTTGCCAAATTCGCACACGAACGCTGTTTGAGCTAAATTTTATAGCGATCTATATCGACAGAGAAAGTTGCATCTAAATTTCACCAGCATCGACGGTTTTGAAGAACCTAAAATTGAAAAATTCGGTTTGGAAAGTAGGGTTTTCTACAAAAAAAAGGAAAGGCCATACGCCACATTATTGTGGCACTACATCCATATTTGTCCTATCTCGCAAGAAGATTCTAGCCTTAGAGTGCAATTATCTTATTATGAAGCACCGAACTCAAGTTCTGTAGTAACTCGGCATGGTGTTGGTGTGAAATTGTGCCAATGGCTGAGGTAATCGCTCATAACATTGTCTCTTATTGTCACAATAGAACACACGGTTTTGGTAAAGAAGTTCCCAAATTCACACACGAAATCCGTTTGAGCTAAATTTTATAGCGATCGATATCTATAGAGAAAGTTGCATCTGAATTTCACCAACTTTGCTGGTTTCGTAGGACCTGAAATTGCCAAATTCATGATGGAAAATGGAGTTTTCTGCAAAAATGAAAGGCCATACGGCACATTCTTGTTGCACTTCCTCCATATTTGGCCTATCTCGCAAGAAGATTCTAGCCTTAGAGTGCAATTATCTTATTATGAAGCACCAGACTCAAATTCCATAGTCACTCGGCATGGTGTTGGTGTGAAATTGTGCCAATGTCTTAGGTAATAGCTTATAATAAGAATTGTCTCTAATTGTAACAACAAAACACACAGTTTTGGTAAAGAAGTTACCAAATTCACACACGAACTCTGTCTACAGAGAAAGTTGCATCTAAAATTCGCCATCTTTGCCTTTTTCGAAGATGCTAATATTTCCAAAATCGTGTTGGAAAATAGAGTTTTCTCCAAAATGAAAGGCCATACACCACATTCTTGTGGCACTTCCTCCATATTTGGCCTATCTCGCAAGAAGATTCTAGCCTTAGAGTGCAATTATCTTATTATGAAGCACCGGACTCAAGTTTCGTAGTAACTCAGGATGGTGTTCATGTGAAATTGCGCCAATGACTTAGGTAATTGCTCGTAACAAGAATTGTCACTTATTGTCACAATAGAACACACGGCTTTGGTAAACAAGTTGCCAAATTTGCACATGAACTCCATTCGAGCTAAATTTTATAGCGATCGATATCTACAGAGAAAGTTGCATCTGAATTTTACCTGATTCGCTAGTTTCGAAGAACCTAAAATTGCCAAATTCGTGTTAGAAAATAGAGTTGTCTATAAAAATGAAAGGCCATACGCCACATTCTTGTGACCCTTCCTCCATATCTGGCCTATCTCGCAAGAAGATTCTAGCCTTATAGTGAAATTATCTTATTCTGAAGCACCGGACTAAAGTTCCGTAGTAACTCGGCATGTTGTTGGTGTGAAATTGTGCCAATGGCTTACCTAATCGCTCATCACAAGAATTGTCTCTTATTGTCACAATAGAACACATAGTTTTGGTAAAGAAGTTTCCAAATTCGCACACGAACTCCGTTTGAGATAAATTTTATAGCGATCTATATCGACAAAGAAAGTTGCATCTGAATTTCACCAACATCGCCGGTTTTGAAGAACCTAAAATTGCAAAATTCGGGTTGGAAAGTAGGGTTTTCTACATAAAAAAGGAAAGGTCATACGCCACATTCTTGTGGCACTTCCTCCATATTTGGCCTATCTCACAACAAGATTCTAGTCTTAGAGTGCAATTATTTTATTCCAAAGCACCAGACTCAAGTTCCGTAGTAACTCGTCCTGGTGTTGGTGTGAAATTGTGCCAATGGCTTAGGTAATCGCTCGTAACAAGAATTCTCTCTTATTATCACAATAGAACACACAGTTTTGATAAACAAGTTGCCAAATTTACACACGAACTCCGGTTGAGCTAAATTTTATAGTGATCGAGATATATTGAGAAAGTTGCATCTGAATTTCACCAGTTTGGCCAGTTTCGACGAACCTAAAATTTCCAAATTCATGTTGGAAAATCGTGTTTTCTGCCAAAAAAATGAAAGGCCATACGCCACATTCTTGTGGCACTTCCTCCATATTTGTCCTATCTCGCAAGAAGATTTTAGCCTTAGAGTGCAATGATCTTATTCTAAAGAACCAGACTCATGTTTTGTAGTAACTCGGCATGGTGTTGGTATGAAATTGTGCCCATGACTTAGGTAATCACTCATAACAAGAATTGTCTCTTATTGTCACAATAGAACACACAGTTTTGGTAAATAAGTTGCCAAATTCACACACAAACTCTATTTGCGCTAAATTTTATAGCGATCGATATCTATAGGGAGAGTTGCATCTGCATTTCACTAGCTTCGAAGAACCTAAAATTGCTAAATTCAGGTTGGAAAATAGAGTTTTCTTCAAAAAAGAAAGGCCATACACCACATTCTTGTGTCACTTCCTCCATATTTGGCCTATCTTGCAACAAGATTCTAGCCTTACTGATGCAGCCCGTCCTACGGACGCTACTAGATCTACAACACCAAGTCCCAAAGCTCATCCCCAAGTCACACAAGAAGACAGACGCGAGCGGTACTACCGCTCCCATCAGCGGTACTACCGCACCCCGGTACTACTGCTCGACCGCAATGGTACTACCGGCCACGACTGAAGCCCGCGCCATTACCTCTAGATGCCCCGATACCGGCTTGCGTTACTACCGGCCCCAAGCGGTACTACCGGGCTACACCACCGGTACTACCGGACCTGGAGGCCACCTTCCACTAGAGTCGGAGCTATCGCCCAACCTAAAGTTGCTACCGTTCCCATCCGGTACCACCGGACCCGAGGGCCAGTACTACCGGTCACCACGGTGCCTGCACGCACTAGATCTGGGCCACAACCCATGTACCTCTTTATTATGTTGCAACCCTAGTATGATGCCCAAACTACCCCTATGTACGTGGCTGGCCTATAAATAGAGCCCCCACCCCTCATGTATCCCTTAGGCATAGATGATAGACTAAATACAACACCTTTGTGGAATCTCTAGTTTTGCATCATCCCCTTCTACAAAAGGGGATCGACTATTGTCACCACCTCATTGGAGTTTGCATCACGCCCCCCTCATTGTACAAGGCCTTGGCATCGGTGTCCCTTTGCCAACATGTCAAGACCCTCTCCAAGGTGTTCTTCCCTCTCCGCTTGGGTTCGAGGGAGCATGTTGACCGATCTTTCCTTGCGAGGATTCTATCGCATCAGTGGCCACCGGCGAGAGCAATCGGCCTTGTATCATGTGATTTTTGCGTGTGTTCATCGTGTTCTTCGCGAGGTGTGTGTCCACTTCCGCTACCTTCTCCCTTTCCCCTCGCTTTCCCATCATTTTGACCATGAGATCCGTGAAGATCAGACCCACGCGGTTAACCCTTATCATCTAGTATCAGCAGCTTTTGGTTGCCACGGATTTCTCCTCGATTTGGTCTTTTCCCCATAAATACGAAAATTCCACCAAAAATAGCTCCAATTCGTGTTTTGGATCGATCTATGATTTGAGTATGTTTTGGTAGGTTTTGATCGATGGATTACTTGCTAAACTTGTTGATCTACCTTCCCCTGCATTCTCAATGCCTAATTCTATCATTTACCCCTTCGATTAGGTGTTTTTCTTGAAGAATTTCGGCCCAAATCGCCCTAAAATCACGAAATCGCGTCAAATCTGCGTGTCCCAAGTATAACTGGTACTACCGGGCCAAAAAAGCGGTAATACCGCACTTTTGCGTTACTACCGGCTCCAAAAAGTGGTACTACCGCCCGGCCCTGAAAGGAATAAGCAGATTCTAGATTTCAGCCTCTCACAGTTTTGAGCATAACTTTTGCATACGAACTCGGATTTTGGTTCATGCTAGGGTTTGAGCATAACTTTTGCATACAAACACCTACTGAGACTAGTTCCTCCTATGATTGCTTGGGCTATGCACATTTGATACCTTGTAGAATTCTGAGCAAAAGTTGTGAGCGCTATCTCATATAGTTATCTTGTATAGTTGTTGGCACAAGGAAGAGGCAAGTGCCTCATAGAATAGGAAGCGCAAGCTCGATGAACATCAAATAGGTGGTACTTATTGTGCATATCTTGTAGCCCACCAATTTTGTTGCAATCGAACTAGCGTCTCTCCTTGCACTTGTGCGACACGAGCTTATAGTCTCTACTAGGTAATCATTTGGTTCTTAGCTCACTTTCTTCGTCGCACAAGTCCCTTTATCCCACCGTGTGTGTTTCCTTGTATATAATTCCTATCTTGTGGATTTACTTGTTTTGCTTTGTAATCATCGTGGTTCTTTACATGCAATTACAATAACTTGATTTCGGATTGTTCTTGGACACGTCACCTTCCATACCTATCCACCATAAGCTTTGTATGTGTGTGTTTTTAGTGGTTAGTTGGTTTTGGTGTTCCGTGTGAACTTCACTTTGCTTGGTTTTGATTGCTCTCAAGGTTTGCCACTTGCACGATACTATCTGCCAAGGTAAAGTAAGGTTTGGAGTTGCATGCCTAACCCCTACCACTTCCATATACACCACTTGGTCTTGTGAATCATGTCTAGGGACTCCGGAACCGAGGATGATATCTATAAATAATCCATGATGAGCCACCATGCAATGCCTCCACAATCATGGATGACATGATGGAGCACTACACCGACAATGGCTCCACATGCTTGGGGGATATGGAGTTCTACAATAACAATAACTCCCCAATCATGGATGACTTCAAGGACAACAACGACAAGCTCCTCAAGTCGCGTCGGCCAAGACGGATCCCCCACCAAAAGAGCAACAAGGTCCACCACCAAATGGGCAAATTCAAGCGCGACATGGACAACAACTTCACCAAAATCATGAGCATGATGGCCAAGACTAATGATCCCTTGTGCTCATCACAACACCTCACCAAGAAGAGTGCCAAGGCCAAGGAGCATCGTCACGAGCGTCATGTGGATGACCAAGTGCGCCAACTACATCAACCTTTAGCAAGGCACGCCAATGACCTCCGTCGACACCATCATAAGGAGCCTTCCACTACTCGTGCCACCACCAAAATGGCACCAAGAGAAAGCTCTCCTCCATGCCATCAAGCTTCAATGCCAAGACTTGACGCCCTAGATGACACATGCAACTTCATGGATGAGGAGGACAAAGACCTCTATTTCGCCAAGTTGGATGAGTATGTCAAGAGGACTACACAAGCCAAGGTGTAAGATGGTGACGAAAAGGTCAAGAATGGTGAGCATGGGACTTTCCCTTCATCAAAGGAGGTGCATGGAGTTGAGCACACTGAGCCTACACCCATATGCTTGAGTGATGATGTGGTACCAATCCCATGTGAGTATGAGAGCCACTTAGCCCACTTGAGTGAAAACAAGAGTGAGTTGAGCGACTCCACCATACGTGACATTGAGTTCTTCCACTTGGAGGGCATGAGTGATACAACTAGTGAGTTTAGAGTGGTAGTTGATAGGTCATGTGAGGCCACTTTGATTTCTAACAACTTACCCTCTACCTCTAGTCTGTTTTCTCATGATGTGCTAGGTTCCTTAGGTCAAGAAGCACCAAGCTTGGAGATGATGATGCCTCTAACCGAGAAGATGTACATGGTGCATGAAGATGATGCTATGCCATGGCTACACCAAGAAGACGAAGTCGCCCACATGGAGGCCAACACTAACACAACACCCACTTCATATGAGAGGTATGAACAAGGTAAAAATACGGATGTTAATGATGCCATGAACCCACTAGCAGACATGATGACTTGCGATGATTGGCATGCTATGGATGATGTCTGTGATATCACATATGCTTCATTGATATTTCCATGTGATACTTTGCCTTTGCATAATGTTGAGCATGTGAAATTACTTGATTGTGATGATGTTTCCATAGACATCCTATGTTCTAAACGTTACGTGGATGATATCGTTGCTTGCACTTTGTTGAACAATTGCTCTTTCCAATGTTTTTGCCGTGGTGGTGGCATGGCAGATGCCATGGATAGGCTAAAGATGGGGCCAATGTGTGCTAGGGGAATCCAGGGAGGGAGAACATGGTGATTCCACGCACTGATGTTCTTGTATTCTCTCTATCAATGGTGTTTACAAGTGTTGTTCAAGATATTGGTAAGAAGGAGACTATGTCTCTTATTCCGCACAAGCTAGACCTGGAGTTCTACCTTAGACAGAGAAAATGATCGACCAGCCCCTCTCTACGGAGGCCCTGGTGCTCCTTATATAGGGGAGCCCGGGTTACAAAGTTAGGGCACACGTGGCGGCATATTCTCCGAATATGCCCCTAGACTAAAGATAGATGCTTCTTTATTCTCTTTAACGGCTCGTCCGGGCTTTGGACGTAACCCACAATGTAATCCTCATCTTTAAGCATCACCAGACACGGGCTACGTCAGACGACATTGCCCGCGTCATCTTGGTCGCCCCTGACCCGCTGGTCCTCCTCTATGCTTTGCTTCGCTCATGCTACAGCTAATAAAGCCACCTTTTGACCAGCGGGAGATTCCTTCCTTCTCCTGGAAGCCATAAGATAGTCTGGCTAGAACGTGGCTAACCTAGGTATGAGGGTACCTGCATGATAGACAGATAAACAAGGCCGGCATATGTTTTATGTCGGCAGGGCTACGGCTGAGGAGATGCTCCACGGGCCCGGGTTACTCCATGGTTCGGCCTGCCTTGAGGTGACCCGGCCAGCACTTGCTTTGACAGCGCCGTACCCCGGCTAACTCAGCCTTTATACCCCGGCGTTACCCTACCTAGGGGTATCCCCCCAACATTAGTCCCCGAAGCTGGTGCGGTCTTAGCAACTTTTATTTGTTAAGGCCACAACAGGTTCCCATGTCCGTATCTCTGCCTCTTTGGCCAAGTTATCCCGTAACACGGGGCTTTTCCTCTAGCGATCCCTTAGCTCATTCTGAGTTATTCCTTGCTGGCCGGGTCTTTTGCTTGCTAATCCAGGTTACCTTTCCTTCTCTCGTACGCTTCCCCACGTCCTACGTGGAGGGTAATCATCATTTCGCCTCATTTTAAGGGCCACGCGCATTTAATGCACCAGTTACTGTTGCCATGTCAGGAATAACTGTTGCACGCGTCCCTTCACTACCGTGCCTCGTTAACTGTAACACCATGTCACGTCATGGGATCTTATGCTCCCTGTGGCCCTTGCTGTGGCCATGCTCTGATTGGCTGACTCGGCTGCGTACACGCCCGTTGCGTGTGGCGTGGCAACCGCAAAGGATCCCACTACACGCCCTCTTGCGCGGTTAAGTAGGGAGCCTGGGGAAATCTTTGAGGAATTTCTTAATTTCCTTCGCGCTTCCCATCCTCCTTTCTCTCTCACTGCAATTTCACTGCCGCCGCTACTTCTTCGTCGCAACTGCACTGTCACGACCGTGCTCAGGCAGCACCTTTGTTCCTGCACCACCATTCCCGCTCAAGAGTTTCACCACGGGGCCTTGCGCTTCGCAGTTCCCCTCCGCTGGTTATTTCTATTCTGATTTCCTTCTCAAAGAACTTGAGTTCGCCATGACTTAGGAGGAGGTAGCCGCGGTGGCACAGCAGGAGGAGGAAGGAGAAGGCCGCGAGCGCGGCGGCTGGGACGACGCGTTTGTCTGCGAGGATGATCTGGACTGGCTTCGTGCCACGCGCCGCATCCCTACCGGCGTCGCATGTCGCCTCGCCGCCGACGAGATTTCCCCCTCGCCGCCGCCAACGAGCCTTCCTACCTCAGATTTATTTTTTGATTTCATCTCTACGTATCAATTGCAACCGCATCATCTCCCTGCCAATGCCATCACTTCTTTATCCTCTTTCGCCTCTGGCATTGAGGGATATCTTAGCCTCTGGCCATCTAAGGAGCTATCGATCAAGTTCTTCGATCTCTGGAGGAACGTTGTTCCGGCTAAGGAGCTTACTTTGGAGGAGAAGAACCTGACTCAGTGCGGTGCTGCCCCCATATTTCCTCGCAAGGGCTCTGTATTTCCCCGGGTCACCGGGCACGAGTCCTGCAAAGGCTGGGCCCGGACTTTCTTCTATATCCGGAACACCACCGAGAAAGATCTGATCGGGATCCTCCCCTTCAAACTCGGCCCTCCAGATACCTCTCTTTGGGAGAGCATCCCCAAGCGACCCACAACCCTGGAGAATCATGTGGAGCGCCAGATCAAGGAGCTGGTCAAGGAGAAGATTCGGGGGGAGGACATCGTGATCACTTTTGTCAGTAGCCGGGTCTCCCCCCTTTAGAAGCACACCCACAAGATTTGCTACTTGAGCGGCCCCCTCGACCCCCACCGGACTTCATCTTTTGAGCTCGATAACTCGGCGGTTTACCGCCGGGTTAAGGCCATTTTCAATGTGGAGAAGGAATTCTCCAAAGATTGGGAATGGGGGCTTGAGCCCTTCACCCGGGACAACCCTCCCCCAAAGGAAAACATAATTCTTACTGTTTTCCGAATCTTCTGTGTATGTCGGATTACTTTCATAACTTAGCAATTGTTGTATTGTTCTCAGCGATTCCTCCAGCAGGAACTGGAAGATAGCGAGGTGCTGGTGAGCAAGTTGGTACCGGACCCCGCCGAGGAGTACGAGGAGGAGCCTAATCCGGAGACCTTCCTGCCCACTCCGGATATTGTCAAACACGGCTCTGGTAAGGCCTCTTCTCTAAGGGATTGGCCAGATGACAATGACTCGGATGTTGAGGTCCTAGAGGTACTTGATCCGGTTCTCATTTCTTACGCGTATCTGGTTATGTTTGAATCTTCAGCTAACCCGGCTAGTCAGGTCCACGAGGTTCCCCCTTTCCACGGGTGGTCCGGTCCCTTCTTCTTCCTAAAAGCGCGCGGCAACCTTAGCCGCAGCTTCGGAGGTGCCACCGCCCAAGAAGAGGTAGAAAAGGTCCAGGGTGAAAGCCTTGACTAAGCCGGCCACCAAGAGCACTGTCCGAAGGACGCCCAAACCTCGGGCTCCCCCAACTTCGGACGAGTAAGTGTCTTTGCATGTGCACTTGGGGTTTTTCCTTTCGGTGTTTTCCTTTGTCTCTTATTGGTTCTTTCTCACTTTTTGACTTCGTGCCATTCTGCTTTCCAGAGCTCCTAGGGTCATCCCCCAGAGAGGCTCTGGTATTGCCTCTCCGATCCAGAGCAGCCATCCCCCCCCCCCCCCCCGCGATGACGATACTCGCCCGCTCGGCCCTATCCAAGAGGGTTCCATGGCTGCGCCTGACCAGAGCCCACCTCGTCATGAGGAGGGCAATGTTGGCACGGTGGGTAGTGGGGTGTCTTAGGATACTTCCATGTCGGATCTTCCCAGTTTATCTTCGGCCCCAGTGCCAAGTGTTAAGGTGCCAGTTTCATTGGCACCACCCCCATCAAGTTTCTCTTAAGTTCCAACGGCAACACCAGCATCAGCAGCAGCACCACCAGCACCAGCACCAGCATCAGTAGCAGCACCAACAACATCAGCAGCAGCAGCACCAACACCAACAGCAGCACCAACAGCCTCAGCAACAGCAACCTCCGCCAAAGCCCCAAAAAGGAAACCTCTGTCGGCCGCCTCCGGATCAACAGCGTTTATCGCGGATATTTTCCAGCCAGCTTCCCGAGCTCCGTCCGGATCAGCGGCCTCGGATCTTCTGCCGCATCCTCCATCATCCGGCAAGCTTAAGAAAACTGTCGGATCAGCCAAAGGCACCTCTTTCGGGTCTCTTGCTGCCGGATCAGAGGGTAGCGAGCAGCTGGTCCTACATACCAGCCCTGCTGCAGCTCAATCTGCAAGGCAAGAAGCCCATGTCAAAGGCTTGGTGGCGAGTTATTCTCCAAGCAGCGAGAATTACAGTCCACTGCTCCTGGAGTATGTGCGAAACTAGAACAACGCTGAATTCATCGACCCCATGGATGATCTGCCAGAGAAGTTCGGCCCAACTAAGTTCAGCGCGTAGATGAACTCCGCCACCAAGGCCATCTCTTTGGCTGGCCGGATGATGGAGGTAACCCTTTTCCTCTGATGTGGTACTTTGTATGCATGAGCACTTGTAGATATATCCCCTAGTCCCCAAGCCTCCGAGGGAGTAACTTGTCACTCGGTTGGATGCTGCAAAAGAATTTAGTTTTTGTCTTTCAATTTCAAATGTTTACAAAGTTAGAGTCGGGTTAAGTTCCGTTTGTCTCGGTTCTTGTAGGCTTCGAATATCCACACACCTAGAGTCGGGTTAAGTTCCGCTTGGCCCGGATCTTGTAGACTTCGGATATCCACACACCTAGAGCAGGGTTAAGTTCCACTTGGCCCGGATCTTGTAGAATTCGAATATCCACACACCTAGAGCCGGGTTAGGTTCCACTTGGCCCAGATCTTGTAGACTTTGAATATCCACACACCTAGAGCCGGATTAAGTTCCACTTGGCCCGGATCTTGTAGACTTCGAATATCCACACACCTAGAGCCGGGTTAAGTTCCACTTGGCCCGGATCTTGTAGACTTCGAATATCCACACACCTAGAGCCGGGTTAAGTTCCACTTGGCCCGGATCTTGTAGACTTCGAATGTCCACACACCTAGAGCCGGGTTAAGTTCCACTTGGCCCGGATCTTGTAGACTTCGAATTACTTTTTACTTTCCCTTTGAACTTGACATTGCCTTGCTGATTTCATATTACCACTAACCGTCGATCTGCTGAGTTCCAGCGCCTGCTGGACTCCTATAAAGACGTTCGCGTGCGTTATGGCAAACCCATGGAGGAGCACCAGAAGAAGGGTAACGTTTCTTACTTAGACTTTTCCTTCTTCCATTTTCATTCATTCGAGTTATTTGTGATCCATATTAATTTGTTATTCGGACCATGCAGCCGAGGTTGAAGCTGAGAATATCATCTTGTGGAAAAATATGACTGCGATCAAAGGTATCTTATCTCGTTCACCCTATCATTATGCGTTAGTTTCTTCACTCGGTGGATATTTATACTCCGGCTGTATCGGATTAATCCACTATTGTAGTTTCTCATTGCCTGCACCAGAAGATAGTGTTCCTATGCCTGACATGATGACCCACTTCCTCAAACAAACAGGGAAACATGAGGCTAAACTGAAAAAGAAAGATGATGAGATAGCTCGGGTTGTGGCTCCAGAACTCGGAAATTACTCGGCTGAATGCCGAAATTCAAAGGCTTAGGGACCTCCATAAGTCCGAATTGGAGAAAGCTGACCAGGAGTTTGACGAGGAAAAAGAGCGTCTAACCATGCAAATTTCCAAGGACCAAAGCTTATTGCAGGAAGCCGACGTCAAACTTACGTGGGTGACCTCTGAATACGAGAAACTCTAGGCCCACAACACCAATGTCCATGCCGAGCTTCAGCGACTCCTCTTCCAGATTGCCCGTGAGTTCCTTTCCCTTGAACTTTTTGTTTCTCTAGGTTTGGTGCTCTTGTTCACTGTTTCCTCCGCTCTGTTCTCAGGCAAATTTCCATAAGGTCATATTCTTGATGGCACTGCTGTAACCCGGTCCCGCGAACAGCGTGGTATCCCCACAGGCCCTGATGCTGAGCCAATTCCTTACATGACAGAAGATCTTCTTGTGAGCCTTGTTGCTCGCATAGAGCTGGTAAAGAATTATGGCGCAGATATCATGCCGACGGCAATGCGGATGCTCAATTCCCTCTAGCCCAGTGAGCCCACTCCAAAGGGAAATGCCGCTCTCATTGCCAAGATATTGGAGTGTGATACGCAGATGCATCTGTGGCGTGAGTCGGCTGCGCGAGCCAGGGATGACACTGCCTTCCAAATCGTCCTCTCGTGGTACGAAGGAATAGATCTGGAGTTGCTTACCTGCATGCGCACCGGTTCCAAGTGGAATGAAGATCCGGCATGGGTTGCGCGCCGCAAAACTAGTGCTAACAAACTTATCTAGTATTCCTTCTGCCATGTTTGGAATGATGTGCCGAGCTACCTCGACGTTTTCGATTATGAAGCTACTTCTTAAGATGAAGAAGATGAAGGGAGTGAGGGTGAGGCCTCCTAGCTTGGCAAGGAGGCCAAAGACCCGGAGGACAGCGAGGCCAACTCTGAGGATAAGGCCGAGGCCAGCACCCCTCCCCCAAATTTTGAATTACCTTCTTCTTTGGATGATGATTCGGCTGCTGCCCCTACTCCTTAAAAACACTTGATCGTATTTTTCAGATCCCCAGAATGTCGGACGGAAATGTATCTAAGTACTTTGGTTTGTTTGTGCTACAACTTATTGTTTTGAACTAAGTTCTTAATGCTGGATTATCGTGGGCGAAGTCCTCGAGTTTCGTTTTCCTTTTCCCCCAATTTTTGACTCGGCTCGTGTCTACCTTGATTCGGTTTTTCGACTTACGACTCTGAGGTTCGAAAAATTGACTTAACAGTACTTGAAACTTTGAGATTAGCTCAAAATAATCCGGCATTAGATAAATATAGTAGACAAGGGGTTAGTCCAAATAACAAATGCCAGCCTGCTTATGTTCTTTTCCTTAGTCTATTTTCATGTGCTTTGCCATTCCAAACTTGTTCTCTTGCTTGCCATGAAGCCAATTCTTGTTGGACAATGGCAAAGTCGAAGAGTTAGGTTTTTGGTGCTCACACATTACTAATCTAACTAAGATATAAGTGACTTAACCCAGCCGACATAAAAAATACAAAAAACGAGAAAGACAGTTATTACGGCAGTCCACGAGTCTCTACTTGGGGTGCCAAAGTTTCATTAATAAGCTCATTGCCGACATACATACCGACATATGAGTAGATCGGATACATTCACCTCTTTGTCAGGTGTAAAAAGGACAGAGTAGTGCTACATTGCACGGTCGCTTAGATTCCTCTCTGGACCTATCCACCTTGTTCTTTTCATGTGGCTGTGCATCAACAAGATAGTAGGAATCATTGTGCAAGGCTTTGCTTACAATGAAAGATCCTTCCCATGGAGGGGATAGCTTATGGATGTCAGGATTGCTTTGTATCAAACGGAGTACCAGGTCACCTTCCCGGAAGACTGGGGGGTTCACTTTTCGGCTATGGTAGCATCGGTGATTTTGCTGATATATGGCGGATCTGGACAAGGCCAGTTCTCTCACTTCTTCCAGCAGATCAACATCATTTTGCGGGGCTTCACGCACTTCGGCTTCTGTGTATTGGGTGACCCTTGGTGAATCATGCTCTATGTCGACTGGTAATACAAATTATGCCCCATATACTAGAAAGAATGGCGTATAGCCTGTTAATCGATTCGGAGTCATTCTTAAACTCCATAGTACCGCTGGTAGTTCTTCTATCTAGCACCCCGCTGATCTTTGCAACGGCTCTATGAGCCAGGGTTTTATCCCAGACAAAACTAGTCCGTTGGATCTTTCCACTTGCCCGTTCGATGCGGGGTGAGCGACTGAGGCGACATCTAGCCTGATCTTCTTTTCTCGGCAGAACATCGCAAATGCTCCTTCAGTGAAATTTGTGCCATTGTCAGTTATGATGCTATCGGGATGGCCATATCTCAGGATTATATCCTTGAGGAATCTTACTGCTGTTTCCCCGTCACATTTCTTAATTGGCTTCACTTCAATCCACTTGGTGAACTTGTCGACCATAACTAGGATATGGGTCATTCCTCCTTTAGCCGGCTTAAATGGCCCTACCATGTATAGGCACCATACATCAAATGGCCAGGTAATGGGGATAGTTTTGAGTCCCGACCTTGGTAGATGAGTTTTCGTGGCGTATGTCTGACGGCCATTGCATTTTCTCACCAAATCCTCTACTTGTTCCAAAGCACTTGGCCAATAAAATCCATGCCAGAAAGCTTTCGCCACTAACGCTCTTAAGGAGGCATGGTGGCCACATTCCCCTTGGTGAACATCTCGGAGTATGTCAAGTCCTTCCTCCGGGTCAACACATCGCTGCAGTACTGTTGTTACACTCCTTTTATATAATTCGGCATTGATAATAGTATAGGCCTTTGCTCTCCTTTGGATCTTCCTTGACGATATCTCATCATCCAGCAAAACTCCCTCTTTCAAGAAATCATATATTGGCCTTGCCCAAGTTGGTATAGCCCGGATGGGAAATGGTTCCTCGTCAATTTCCATTGCATCCACGGACATAAATCCTGCCGAGTCTGGCTGATCAGTCCCCGGGTTTGCTGAGGCAGTCCACGGGTTTGTGGAAGCAGTCCCCGGGTTTGCCGAGGTGCCTCCCCAATCTATCTCCATAGGTGCAGCTCCTGATCCGGAGAGTGTCGGGATATAAATTGAGTCTGATTCAGGCGACGGCGTGATGGATGGTTTTCTCAAGTGCTCCAAAGCAACATTTGGCGGGATTGGCTGTCGGGATGAGCCTAACTTGGATAGCGTATCGGCCGCCTCATTTTAAATCCGAGGTATGTGATGGAATTCACACCCTTTGAAAACTCCACTTATCTTCTGAACATGGAATCTGTACAGGGCCATGTTAGCATCCAAAGCGTCCCAGTTTACAGACACTTGTTGCACCACCAAATCCGAATCTCCAAAGCATTGTATCCGACGTATCCCCACTTATTTTGCTACCTTGAGACCAGGTACCAATGCTTCATATTCCGCAACATTATTTGAGGCACTGAAGTGGATTTGAAGGTCATATTTCAGTTGATCTTTCTTGGGCGAGGTAAGCACTACTCCGGCGCCCAAACCATCTTTCATGAAATACCTGGCAAGGTACCAATGCTTCATATTCCGCAACATTATTTGGCTGACAGGAAATACCTGGCACAATGTCATGAAAGGTGCTCCTCATTGCTTGTAGCATGTTCTCTATTATTCCCAGCTTGTGTATGGTATCCTTGTACATAATGTTGATACTACTGCCATTATTAATCAGTACTTTGGAAAACCTCACATTGAGATTCGGCCCGATGAACGTTGGATCCAGGACTAGTGCATAGGTCCCAGGGCTAGGCATGATCTTTGGGTGATCCTTAATACTCCACGTAACCTCCTGATCCGCCCAGGGCATGTATCTAACTACTGTCGGCATTACTGCGTCCACTTCCATATGCCGGTGCTGCAAGCTTTTTCGGTCATTTCTTTCTGTGGTAAACACACAGTAACTTTGATGATGCTCCCTGTACTCATTTCGTCCCTCATTCACGTTGTAACATTGACCTTGTTGCTGGTTCTTGTCTAGTTGATGTACCGCATACCTCCTTTCCTGATTTTCGTAGCTCGGCAGTGGTGGTGGCAACCATTTCCCCCTGTTAGTAATGGTTGTCGTGGTGCCTCATTCCTAGGTGCTTCATTTCGAGGTGCCTGAGCATTCCCCAAACTGCCCTGCTCTAACTTTCTCATCCAATCACATTGCCGGGTCGTGTGATTCGCCGGACTATTCGGACTTGGTGTATGGAACTTGCAAGGTTGATCCAACATAGACTCAAACGTATACCCCGGTCTATCCTTCCGCTCTTGCCATTGCTTTTTGTGCTCTGGGGTCCAAGGCTTCTTCCCTTCATTTTTCTATTGCCAGTTTTGCCCTCCAGTTTTCTGGCGCTGGCTGGCGCCGGCATTGGGTTGGTCCCGGTCTACCGCTGCCACCTGCTACAAGTTATATCTATAATTTGGACGCTCTAGAGACATCTCAGTTTATCCTCGACGACCCGGAGCCATCTCAGTTGTAATATTCCTCGATCGCCTCACTTGACATTAGCTGGGGTTGCGTTGGATCTCCCAAGGCATACGAATCTGCAATCCAGGTTGTCCTAGCCAAAGTGGTTAGCATATCTCACTGCAGCCTCTACCACAACATACGTCCATATCTGCATCCCTGGGCGAACCACGCAATATCTTGTGATTCAGTTACTCCCTCGCATGAATTATGCACGTTGCACCACCAAGTCAAGAAATCCCGGTCAGGATCATTTGGTCTTTGCCGCCATAGCGCCAGAGTCTGTGGCCTATTTGGCCTCTTGTAGGTGCTGGAAAAGTTGCTAAAGAAGAACTCCTCAAAATCTAGCCAATAGTTAACACTTCCTGGTGGCAAATTGTTCAGCCAAACCCTCGGTGGTCCTTCCAACATTTGTGGCACATATCTCACTGCCCATCACAAATTTCAAGTTGCGATCTTGACTGCCATCGCGTAATAAATCAGCCAATCCTCTGGCCTAGTAATACCATCATAGGTTCTGGTTCCTCTGGCCAATTGAAAGTTCGGCACTGGTGGCTCCTTCATGATCTGGGCCCAAAGCATGCCGGAACAGGTGGAACTTGTACTTTGATTAGCTCCGACCTGTAAATACTATCCAATTTCAACCTCGCATCATCTGGCTGCAAGTTCCTGCTTCCCAGCCTTGACCCAATTATGTGGTGATCTGGTCTGGGATATGCATTATTGATCATAGCCGAATAACCATCATTGTATCTTTCCTAGTCTGGACAAGCATTTTGTTGTTGTGCCGCTTGTCCTGCAATTCCCTCTTTCCAAGGTGCGCGCTGCTACTGCTGCCGAGGTACATTTTGCCCTTTTGCCACGGGATCACGCTGTCCGACATTGCCGTTGGCAGCATTCCTCTAACCGGCATTGCCTTGGTCGCGGTTACCTCGTCTAGCCACACCTCGGCTGGTACTGTGTCGATCTTCATCAACTTGCACTGCTTTGCCTTTTTCGGCCCTCACTGGTGAAATGGATTGTATGGGAACCTAGAGGGGGGGTGAATAGGTTCTACTCCAAATTTTAATGCTTTTTCAATTTTAGGCTTAGCACAAAGGGTAAATTCTCTAGATAAACTATTAGGTGGAATTTCCCTATATGCAAACCTATCTACTAGCGAGTAAAGAGCAAGTGGAAGAGGAACGGGTTAACCGTAGTGAAGCACGTGGAGACACAGGAATTGTTTGACCGCAGTTCCTTCGTTGTTAAGGCAAGTACGTCTGTGTTGGAGGGTTGGGCGGTACTAAGACCACCACGCCACAATAGGCCTCACCCTGTTCTCTGATGGATCCCACCACCAAAGGCCTGATCCACCTTTCCACTATAGGGACCCTTCGCGACGGGTACCAGTGCCTTTACACAACTAGCGGGGCACAACTCCACAATCAACTTGGAGGCTCCCGTAATGACAACAAGCTACCACAAGAACAAGTTATTAATAACAAAGAACAAGATCTAGATATTTACAAGAATACTAGATCGTGGATTTCTCCAAATGAATGGAGAGGATTTGATGCGCTTGATTCGTGATGACGATGATGATTCTCTCCTCCCTCAATTCCCCCAAAGATCAAAGCCTTCGGGTGGTTGAAGTGGGAGATCTAGAATGGGAGCTCTTGCACAGTCTCTGAACAATTTCGAGTGAATCAAGAGTGATGAACATTGGGGAAGAAGGGGTATTTATACCCCCTTCCAAAACCAAGCCGTTGGTGACTTCGGGGGCCGGATTATCCGGCCCAAGTGACGACCAGATTATCCAGCCTGGGGAAAACTCCGCCCTAGACTCGGAATATCCAGCAGATAGTCCACCCCCCGATCAGAGCGTTGCGCCGAGCTTGCCCTTGATCATCTTCTAGGGGCTGGATTATCCGGTCCTATGTGAAGGCTGGATTATCCAGCCTGGGGAGGAAAAACCACCCCAGTTCATATTTTCCGGGAGAAAATCCGACTAGACCCCCAGCGACGCGCCTTGGCATGCTTTGCTCAAATTCTGGGGGACGGATTATCCGGCCCATGCGACCGCCGGATTATTCGGCCAGGGGAAGAAAAAACTGCCCTAGTTCGGATTTTCCGGGAGAAAATCTGACTGGACTCCGAGCGATGCGCCTTGGCAACCTTTGAACAATGAGGTAGGCCGGATTATCCGGCCCTTGGTGGGGCGGATAATATCCCCCCCAAAGCTTCCTGCACACTTAGCGCACATGAATAATCTCCACAGTATTGTTATCTAACACACAAAACACAGGAAAACATGAAATGTTCTTTCAATGTCCCCCATTTTGGTGTTAGATGACAATACTAGGATTTGCAGGAAGGATCACAAGACTACCAGCAATAACCATGGAAGAGACTCCCCCTCAATGTGTGCATATTAGAATTTTGCATTTGAATACAAATGCACACAAATAGGTGAATCTATTCCATAGACAAATGAACAACATAATCATACCACCGAGATAGAAGAGAGGCATCCTTGTAATAGCCAAAATTATCAACGTGATAACCAATATAACTGCCTTCCTTGATAAAGAATCCCAGCATAATAGGATATGAATAGATGAATCCATAGACATAATCCATGAGATAAATCCAGACAACCACCGTCATAGAGTCTCAAACAAACACAAATCAGAAATTAATTTAAAGTTCAACGCTAAATGGGCATAAGCGAGAAAACGGAAAATAGGAAAAATGCAAATGCTTATGCTCGACCCATGCAAATCCTCGAAGACCTAATAGAACTACTTCTCCCCCTTTGGTATCGAGACGCCAAAAAGGAAGAAGAGCGATGCTAGCGCCCCAAGGGATCACTCATAGTCCTTAGCCTCGTCCTCGTCCTCATTTCCATCCTCGTCCTCATCTTCAAGCTCCTCGATTTCATCATCCTCATCATCAGCAGTGGCCGCGGAAGGGAACAAGTGACGCTCCAGCTCCCCATAGTTCAACCCGGAAGAAGAGTTCCACCGAGCATATGGTTTGGGGGGTGTAGGAGCCGGGGGTCACCAGAAGCACATGACACATGGTGAAGGATGAGCTGCTGAGAGTGAGCCAACTCATGGCGCTGCTTGTACGCCTCGTACTAACCCTTGTGTGTGTCCACGCCCATGCACAGGATGTGTCGCTGAAACCAGTTCAGCTGCTTGATCTCACGAGCAACTGGAGGCACTGGAGGCCTGCGAGCATCCCTCATGAAACCCTTAGGAGCAGAGGATGGGTGAGAGGTCTTCCGAACCTTGGTGTAGATCTTCTTGGCCTTATGCAAAGTATCAATGTTGAACTCTTCAGAAGGAAGAAGGTGCCTGATGAGCATCATAATGTAGGGTGCATAGGGGATGGACAGACGGTTGAACATAGCATCAGCCAATTGATGGTAGATGAAGTCCATGACATCCAGCCTGTACTGCTCAGACTTTTCCTCGCACGAGGCAACCTCATGAGAGAATTGAAGGAGCTGGACAAGGTGACCACAGATGCTATCATTGTTGCCTCCACTCGGAGTGATGGAGTCACAGAAGAGGCCCACTAAGGCAGCATAGATAGGAGCAAGACTAGTAAGAGTGCCCACAATGCCATTGTCCACTGTGCAGAGAGAGAGAGCTGCATCTTTGTTGGGCTTCAGCTAGGTGATGATGCGGTGGCCATTGGCCCTATCCCTATTGCGGAAAGAGTATCCAAGACCTCAGCAAACACGTGGAAATCAGTAGACATAGGCCTGTCATGAGTCATCCACTTCATAGTGCGACGCTCATCACCACAAATAACCAACGTGGAAAAGAACGGCTTCACCACCTCAGAGTCATATGAGCACTGGAGAGACATGAGATGGTGCAGCCCCATCCGCTCAGCCACATACATTGCATCCACAAGGTGGGCCTTCTCCAAAGCCTCAGCAAGAACTAGTGGGTGTAATGTTCAGCCTGGCATACACATCTTCATAAATACCTTTCTGTTCAGCACACCAAAACGAGCATCCCCCAGCTCATCATCACGAGGCAACTCTGCAAACAAATCATGGTGACAGATGGAGGAATAGGTGACTGGATCCAAATCCTTGTAGTTGATATTGGGCTCCTTGCCCTTCCTTTTGTGCACCCCCTTTTGAGTCCTCTTTGCTTTTTCAGCCATGCGCTTCTCTTCATTCTTTCTTCTCCTCAACTCAACCTCGTCCACTAAGTTACCCTGTCCATCGTCTCGAAAGTATTTACCGCGAGGACGGCACTTGTAGATCTTGGTAACACTAGAACCACCTGTGAGGAGAATAAGGGTGATAGCATGGGGATAAGTATACACACAAGTCTAGGAGAGAGCATGGAAAAATAGTCAAAAAGTTCATAAGACAAATCTACTGAATGCCCACAATATGGTGAAACTGGACCAGAGTTGAATCTGTCAGGCCGGATTTTCCGGCCTGGCCAAGGGCGGATAATCCGGCCTTGGCAGAAATTTTGGATTTCACCTAGATTGAATGCAAAAAAGTAGATTGGGCCTAGAAACTGCAAGACTATGATTTCTATGTGAAACAACATCCTTCTAGACAACGTTCCACCCAACAAATAACACATCTAGCCAGAGATGGAGAGGGAGGGAGTTACCCTCACTCATTGGAGGAAGAACGCGGAGGAGAAGGTACCCGGAGGCGTGGAGAAGAAGATCCGGGGAGGCCCGGAAAATCCGGTGGCTGGAGAGGCTCTAGGAAGGGTGCGGGACGGCAGGCGGTGGCTGAGGAGGAGGAGAGGGTTGGGGGAGAAGTGCTGCTCGTTATGAGCCCTTCCCCCGATCCCTGGCCTTTAAGACGAAATCCGCCAGGGCCAGATTATCCGGCCTACACTTGGGCCGGATTATCCGGCCTCAACTCTGAATTTCTGTTGAACACAGATTCAGGCTCGTGCGTCCACAAACAACACCCCCACAAGGTGTACAAGGGACTTGTGTGCAAGAATAGATGTCTTAGGGATAGGGAAAGGCTTAGGATTAAGATAGCCAAACTGAGATGGTACTACACACTCAAAATTGCAAGAACCAAATCAAATAAGAGCCAAAATTGAGTGTGATTCCCATAAGAACACGATATGAATGAAAACAACCACAAAGACCCATAAAAATCAAATTCTCCTCAAGGGAGAGCGCGGTGGCCGAAGCCACCTTGTTGGAGTGTGTGGTGTGACACCACGAAGATATATCTTGGGTTCACGACCAATACTCATCAATAAGCTCACATATCACAAAATGATATTAAGAGAAATGATTTATCTTGCTTTTGGCATTATGGGGGAGGGTTAGCCCAATTAATTAGGACCACACTCCCCATATATACATGCCCACATCTAGACCAAGTAAGACTGAGATGTACGAATGAGTGCATGGGTAATCAAGACAAACTCCTGGAATCAATGATATTTAGCTCATTCCTCAAGTAGCAGAATCGTGCTTCATCGAGTGGCTTTGTAAAAATGTCAGCAAGTTGGTTCTTCGTGCTCACAAAAGATAGATCAATATCGCCTCGAGCAACATGGTCTCGAATAAAATGATTCTGAATCTCAATATGCTTTGTCCTTGTGTGCTGTACCGGATTGTACGCAATTTTGATTGCACTTTCATTATCACATAAAAGAGGCACTTTGTCACAATTTACACCGTATTCCTTTAAAGTTTGCCTCATCCACAATAACTGAGTGCAAGCGCTAGTAGCAGGAACATATTCAGCTTCGGTGGTGGAGAGTGATATACAATTCTGCTTTTTAGATGACCAACACACTAGAGATCTTCCCAAAAATTGACAAGCTCCAGAAGTGGATTTCCGATCATCCTTATCACCAGCCCAATCTGAATCACTACAACCACATAGAGAGAAATTGGAGCCCTTGGGATACCATAGACCAAAGTTAGGGGAACGAACCAAATATCGAAAGATTCTCTTGACCGCCACTTAGTGCCTTTCTTTAGGAGCATCTTGATACCTTGCGCACACCCCCACACTCAACATAATATCGGGTTTAGATGCGCAGAGGTAAAGAAGAGAGTCGATCATGGACCGGTATACCTTTTGGTCCACATATTTACCATGTGGGTTAAGTTCAAGATGACATTTTGTTTGCATCGGAGTGGCGACACCATTAAGATCCGACATCTTGAATCTCTTGAGCATGTCTTGGATGTACTTTGCTTGATTGATGAAGGTTCCTTCTCTAAGTTGCTTGATCTTTAATCCAAGAAAGAACCGTAATTCCCTCATCATAGACATCTCAAAACTGTTAGTCATAAGATTTGAAAATTCATCATTAAAAG
This sequence comes from Avena eriantha, assembly GCA_910589775.1. Taxonomy (NCBI): domain Eukaryota; kingdom Viridiplantae; phylum Streptophyta; class Magnoliopsida; order Poales; family Poaceae; genus Avena; species Avena eriantha. The sequence continues at coordinate 317,564,528 of OU342741.1, forward strand.
CTTTATTAGTAGAACCAAAGATGATATCGTCTACATATAGTTGGCATACGAAGAGCTTCCCCTTAACCTTCTTAGTAAAAAGACTGGGATCGATTTTCCCAACTTCGAAGCCATGGTCTAGAAAAAGCTCTTTAAGGTGTTCATACCACGCACGTGGGGCTTGTTTAAGGCCATAGAGTGACTTATCGAGTTTGTAGACATGGTTCGGGAAGTTAGGATCCTCAAATCCCGGGGGTTTCTTTACATATACCAACTGATGTAGAGGACCATTAAGAAAAATGCTCTTAACATCCATTTGCTGCAATTTTAAGTTCTTATGAGCAGCATAAGCAAGAAGGATATGGATGGACTCAAGACGAGCCACAGGAGCGTAGGTTTCGCTAAAGTCAATGCCCTCAACTTGGGAATAGCCTTGTGCCACTAGTATCGCCTTATTCCTCACAACAATGCCACGTTCATCTTTCTTGTTTTTAAATATCCATTTAGTGCCGATAACATTGCGGCACTCCTTGGACTTCTCCACTAGTTTCCAAACCTTTTTACACTCAAAGTTATTCAATTCTTCATGCATAGCAACAACCCAGTTCGGATCTTCAAGTGCTTCAAAAACTTTCTTAGGTTCCACCATTGAGATGTGAGCTTGATGCTCACCAAAACTAGCCAATTCCCTTCTTGTAGAAACCCTTCGTCGAAGGGTCACCTACAACCTTGTCGAGGGTTTAACCCCTTAACTCGAGGTTCCAATCAGCACGAGCCTTGCGACGAAGTTTAATAAGCTTGTTGTCTCTTGGTGGAATAGTCTCATCACTTGAATCTTCATTGGAATCATTTGCTCGACCTTGATTAGAATCTTGTATAGCAGCAGTAGGCGGTGATGAAGCGTTCCCTTGAGATGAGTCAGCAGTCGTAACAGGAGACTGCTGAACAACAGGTGAGTCAGGGCCGAATAATCCGGCCGATGGAGTGGCCGGAAAATCCATCCTAGGAGAACTTGTGGCAGTTTCATCAGGCTTCCTGGGACATGCTTGAACTGGCGAGGGGCCGGATAATCCAGGGTCAGCCGTAAAATCCGGCCTGGAGCTGGCAACGATTTCTTTAGCACCAGGAGCAATTTGGTCATCAGGAGTGGGGTGGCCGGATAATCCGGTGTCAACCGGATAATCCGTCCTAGAGCTTTCTGGAACATCATGACCTTCAGCAGTTGATGGAGATGGTGTAGAAGTTGCTCTCGTGGTTGGAACATGTTGAGAATGTGTAGATGAGGGCTCTTCATGAGTAGAGCATTGTCCTTCCCGATCCACCACAAGGGGTTCCTCAATGGGGCGGAAAAATCCCACGGCCATTCTTCTTATGGCATCTTGGGGTGTTTCAACATCTGCATCACAAACACCAACTTGCTCCGCACGGGAACCATCATTTTCTTCGAACACCACACTACAAGATTCTACAACAGTTCTGGAGAGCTTATTATAGACTCTATAAGTGTCGGATTCGGCACCATAACCAACAAACATACCTTCTAGAGCCTTAGATTCAAACTTAGATAAACGAACTCCCTTGATGAGAAAGAAACACTTACACCCAAATACCCGAAAGTATGAAATGTTTGGCTTGTTACCGGTAAGTATTTCATACGGAGTCTTGTCTAAGATCTTGTGGAGGTATAACCAGTTGGATGAATGGCAAGCAGTAGTGATAGCTTGAGCCCAGAAGTTATATGGAGACTTGAATTCAGCTAGCATTGACCTTGCCATGTCCATTAGAGTCTGATTCTTCCTCTCAGCTACACCATTTTGTTGAGGGGTGTACGCAGTGAAATATTGATGTCTAATCCCCTCTTCACTTAGGAACTCATTTAAGGTGTAGTTCTTGAACTCAAATCCGTTATCACTTCTTATAGCCAGAATAGGGACGTTGTGTTGACGTTGAACCTCGTTGGTGAAGTCGATGACCGTTTGTTGAGTTTCACTCTTCAACTTGAAGAGATAAACCCAAGTGTATCTTGAGTAAACATCAACGATCACAAGACAGTACTTCTTGCCACTAAGGATTGCATGAGATGGAGGTCCAAAGAGGTCCACATGTAGGAGCTCTAAAATCCTTTTTGACGAGATAATAGTCTTCCTACGATGAATAGAGTCATGCATTTTCCCTTCAAAACAAGCCCTGCAAACACGATCTTTGGCAAAGGAGACATTTTCTTTTAGTCCGAGGATGTGGCCACCCTTGTGGAGACTTTGCAAAGTTCTCATATTGACGTGGGCTAGTCAGCGATGCCATAGCCAACCCTCGTCAGCCTTTCCAAAGAGACACATCGGGCCTGTAGTGGTTTTCCCCGAAAAGTCCACCACGTACAGGTCATTTTCGACATATCCCACGAAAGCAACTTTTAGAGACTTGCTCCACAAGAGTACCACCAAATCAGCATCAATATAAACTACAAAGCCCATCTTACGAAGGGCGTGAACTGAAAGTAAGTTATACCCGAGGGTCTCAACAAGCATGACGTCCACGAGAGAGATATCGTGAGCCACCACAACTTTGCCGAGACCCAATACCTCATATTTTGACTTATCACCATAGGAGACGGTTATATGATCATGATTTGGCTGCATCTCCGTGATGATCTCCTTGCTTCCGGTCATATGACTCATGAAACCGCTATCGAGTACCCATTTAGAACCACCGGAAGCATAGCCTTGCAAGAAACTTACTTCTTGGTTTTAGGTACCCATTTTTCAATGGGTCCTCTCATGTTAGTGACAAGGGTCCTGGGGACTCAAATAGACCAAGGAATGTAACAATCATAAGATCCTACATAACTAGCATAAACATCACCATAATAATCGCAATATAATTCAAAGTTAGGATTGTTAGCCCCTGCAAAACCATCATAATTAGACTTGTCATTGGTAATGTTGCTAGTCTTTGGTTGAGAAGTCTTGCTCTTCTTCTTGTTGTTGTTTTTCTTGCTCTTTGTCTTGGGAATGTAACCAAGACCTTCTTTTCTATTGTTTGTCCTTTGCTTGCTCATTATCTCATCAAGAACCTCTTTACCTTTGTGCTGAGAACCTCTTGCAAGATCTTCTTTTGAATAAGATGATGTGGAGGTACGTGGCACATCATCCAGCTTCAATTGAGTTTGCAGCTGGTCATGAGACTCATTTAAAGTAGAATGATCACTCTTCAATGCCTTGTGAGCAGTTTCAAGATTATCAAACTTCTCCGAGAGTCTAGCATGAATAGACCCAAAATCAATCTTGTCTTTCTTTAGTTTCTTTACCTTGGCAAGAGCATTGCCACGTTCTTTGATGAGCAGAGCCGCAACTTCTTCCTATGACTACTCAATGGATTTGAGTCTCTCTTCCAAAGATACTCGAGCTTCCTGTTCTTCTTCCAAAGCATTCTTCAAAGAAGCTATCTCCAAGGCATCATCTCTTTCGATTCTGCCCTTTTCTTCAAGAAGATCTTTGGCTTGAGCAAGTTGACTCATAAGAGCATCAAAATGGAGTTTGTGCTCACCTTGCAGGTTAATGAAAAAGTTTTCCAAAGCAATAACTTCTTCTTTCATTTTAAGACTGTCATGATCATCCATATCCAAAATTATGTTAGTCTTAGAAAATGAAGAGCTAGAACTTGATACCTCGGACCCTCTTGCCATTAGGCAAGTGGTGGTGTTGTTGATGACGTTCTCGTTTGGCGAGTCGAAGAGAGATGATGGAGTCGATGAGGTGGCTATAGCAGCCACCTCACGACAACTATCTTCATCCTCTTCATCTTCACTTGCAGAGGAGTATTCTTCTTGTGCCACTAAGACGATCTTGGGTTGCTTCTTGTAGGGGCCATTCTTCTTAATAAATGGCTTCTTCTTAGGTGCTTTGGATTTTTCTTTAAGAATAAGCTTGCCACCATTGTATTCTCTATTTTGATAAGGACACTCGGCTACAAAGTGCAGCCTATCTCCACAGTTGTAGCATGTTCTTAGTTTTGGGCCGCTTTCTCTTCTTCCACTCGACCCATTCTTGCGCTCGAGTTCCGACTTGACCTTGGCAGGATCCTTCCAAAAGTTCCTTGCGTAAAATGCCATGTACTCACCATGAGCACGTTTGACTTCATCAGGGCAGTCCATAGAGGCCCCATCAAACGCTCTTTCATCCTCCTCTTGCTCAACAACATTAGCTTTTAGAGCAACATTGACACCCTTTTGCATTCCAATGGCCCAAGCACGGGCATCTTCGGCATTCTTTGCAGCCACTTTGAATGATGCCATTTCTTGCATGACCTCATTGGATGTGATTTGATGGTAGTTTTGTCTACCTTGCAGGCTCTTCAAGTCTGTTGGCTCGAAAGGCATTAAGGCACTCACATATTTCCTTTTTATCCACGCATCATCAATGTGAGTGGATCCATGCTTTCTAAATGTTGTTGCGATGCCCTTGAGTCTTCTATACATGTCTTCATGGTTTTCACCATCTAACATGTAGAATCCCTCAGCTTCATTACTAAGGGCATCATACATATTCCTTCTCATGCTTTCATTCCCAACAAAGAGATCAGTGAGGGCATCCCAAGCTTCTTTAGCTATGTTGAGATGTTCAATGTGGGGCATGTCCTTAGGACCCACACCGAGCTGTATCATGTGGATAGTAGTGGCATTCAATTGGATGTCCACAACTTCTCTTCTTGTCATGTTGGTTTGATCTCCAATATGAATACCCTCGTGAATAATCCTCCAAAGTTCAATAGAGGAGCTGCAAACATGAGACTTCATTAAGAATTGCCATTGATTGAAAGAGGATGCAGTGAGCTTGGGTGGATCACCCCTATTGTTTATATGAGGATGAGGGATAGGTGGGTCGGGGGAATATACGTGACGAACCTCACTCTATTCCTCCTTACCACTTCCCTTCTTGGAGGTGGAACCATTAAGTTTTTCACCTTCCGCGTCATCATCCTTGGATCTAGTGTTAGCCTTTTCCTTAGATGATGGTGTGGCTGCCTCAGAGGAGGATGGAGATGGGGCTATGGATGATGTGAGACAAGTAATCATTTGATTCATCTCCTCCATCTTGGCCTCAAAGGATTTCAACAAGGTTGTTTCCAACGTCTTGAGGTGATCCATTATGACCTTATCCACAGCCTCATTCCCATCTACCTTGGTACCCATACTACTCTTAGGTGGTTAACCCCAAATATAGAGTTGGGGCTCTGATACCAATTGAAATGGATCGTATGGGCACCTAGAGAGGGGGTGAATATGTGCTACTTCAAATTTTAATGCTTTTTCAATTTTAGGCTTAGCACAAAGGGTAAATTCTCTAGATAAACTATTAGGTGGAATTTCCCTATATGCAAACCTATCTACTAGCGAGTAAAGAGCAACTAGAAGAGGAACAGGTTAACCGTAGTGAAGCACGCGGAGAAACAAGATTTGTTTGACCGTAGTTCCTTCCTTGTTAGGGGAAGTACGTCTGCGTTGGAGGGGTGGGCGGTACTAAGACCACCATGCCACAATAGGCCGCACCCTGTTCTCTGATGGATCCCGCCACCAAAGGCCTGATCCACCTTTCCACTATAGGGACCCTTCGAGGCAGGTACCAGTGCCTTTACACAACTAGCGGGGCACAACTCCACAATCAACTTGGAGGCTCCCGTAATGACAACAAGCTGCCACAAGAACAAGTTATCAATAACAAAGAACAAGATCTAGATATTGACAAGAATACTATATCATGGATTTCTCCAAATGAATGGAGAGGAGTTGATGCGCTTGATTTGTGATGACGATGATGATTCTCTCCTCCCTCAATTCCCCCAAAGATCAAAGCCGTCGGGTGGTTGAAGTGGGAGATCTAGAATGGGAGCTCTTGCACAGTGTCTGAACAATTTCGAGTGAATCAAGAGTTCTGAATGTTGGGGAAGAAGGTGTTTTTATACCCCCTTCCCAAACCAAGCCGTTGGTGACTTCGGGGGCCGGATTATCCGGCCTGGGGAAAACTCCACCCCAGACTTAGAATATCGGGCAGATAGTCCGCCCCACTATCAGATCGTCGCGCCGAGCTTGCCCTTGATCATCTTCTGGGAGCCGGATTATCCGGTCCTATGTGAAGGCCGGATTATCCGGCCTGGGAGGAAAAACCGCCCAGTTCGGATTTTCCAGGAGAAAATCCGAACCAGACTCCGAGCGACGCGCCTTGTAATGCTTTGCTCAAATTCTGGGGGCCGGGTTATCCGGCCTATGCGACCGCCGGATTATCTGGCCTGGAAAAGAAAAAACCGCCCCAGTTTGGATTTTCCGTGAGAAAATTCGACCGGACTCCGAGCGACGCGCCTTGGCAGCCTTTGAACAATGAGGTAGGCCGGATTATCCGGCCCTTGGTGGGGTGGATAATCCCCCCCCCAAAGCTTCCTACACACTTAGCGCACATGAATAGTCTCCACAGTATTGTTATCTAACACACAAAACACAGGAAAACATGAAATGTTCTTTCAACTGGATCGTAGGGAACCATCTGTGTGTCCCTTCTTCTGGAGTTTACCACCTCCTCTCTCCTAGGATTGTGACCCGGAGATGATGCGGCTCCCCCAAATCTTGTCGGGTTATTCCTAGCCGAATGAACCATGTGTGATGTCCCTGCTGGTACCGGGTTTGCCTTGTTCATTTCCTCATTTTGCTGGCAAGCAACTCTCAGCAAGTGGTTCACCCTCTCTTGTTGCCTTTGCCGGGCCTCTCCGGTTAAACAATCTAACTCGGAGGCGGCCGCATTTGCTGCCCTGAGGTTTTTTGCCGGGGTACTGTACCTATCCAGCCCTCCTGTTACTATCGTGATTGTTTGACCCGGCCTAGGTTCGTATTCCTTGTCAATCTCAGTAATCAGGTTTCTACCTCGGATCTTCACTCCATCTATGTGGTTTGACTTTGCATATTATCTCAAAGTAATGTTCAAGACTGTTGTAGCTCTGCTACCTTCTTTGTCCCAGCTAACATTTTCTGCCTAGTTTATTCTAACCCAGCTTGCACCTGAGCCGGACCTACCACGAGTGCTATTGGCGTGGCCAGGCTATCTATTGCCTGCTGGAGCACATTCTTCGGCCTCTCTAGTGGGGGGAACCTAGATCTGGTCTGCTTCGGCGTGACTTCCGGCTCCGGTGCCTAGTCCTTGCTTACTTCCACGTCTGGCGCGGTCATCAAGACCTCAACGCTGCCGGTGGGGCGAGTGATATGCACACTACAGGCTGCGCTGAGAGGTGGTTCACCTCCCTCGACGATGTGCCACGGATGAACGCAGGTCTCATCCACACCGACGTAGATCTTATGCGTGCCAAGCTTGATGAAGAGGCCATTGCGTGGAGGGGGTTCCTGCTGAAGCTCCCTACATTGTCGGTGATGTAGTCCAGCGCTCCAAAGCGCTGAACCAGGCCGGAGACGATGCGCTCGCCGGTGCTGGAGAAGCTTCCCGTCCGGATTTTCATGCCTGCTAGCACCGCTAGTCCCACGGTGGGTGCCAACTGTCGTGGTGGTGGCATGGCAGATGCCATGGATAGGCTAAAGATGGGGCCAATGTGTGCTAGGGGAATCCAGGGAGGGAGAACGTGGTGATTCCATGCATAGATGTTCTTGTATTCTCTCTATCAATGGCGTTTACAAGTTCTCTTCAAGCTATTGGTGAGAAGGAGACTATGTCTCTTACTCCCCACAAGCTAGCCCTGGAGTTCTACCTTAGACAGAGAAAATGATCGATCAGCCCCTCTCTATGGAGGCCCTGGTGCTCCTTATATAGGGGAGCCCGGGTTACAAAGTTAGGGTACACATGGCGGCATATTCTCCGAATATGCCCCTCGACTGAAGCTAGATGCTTCTTTATTCTCTTTAACGGCTTGTCTAGGCTTTGGACGTAACCTGGAACGTAATCCTCGTCTTTAAGTGTCACCAGACACGGGGCTACGTCAGACGACATTGCCCGCCTAAGCTCGGTCGCCCCTGACCGGCTGGTCCTCCTCTCTGCTTTGCTTCGCTCATGCTACAGCTAATAAATCCACCTTTTGACCATCGGGAGAGTCCTTCCTTCTCTTGGAAGCCATAAGATAGTCCGACTAGCACGTGGCTAACCTGGCTATGAGGGTACCTGCATGATAGACAGATAAACATGGCCGGCATACGTTTTATGTCGGTCGGGCTACAGCTGAGGAGATGCTCCACGGGCTGGGTTACTCCGTGGTTTGACCTGCCTTGAGGTGACCCGGCCAGCACTTGCTTTGACCGCGCCATACCGCGGCTAACTCGGCCTTTATATCCCGGTGTTACCCTACCCGGGGGTATCCCTCCAACAGTTTTGCTTGCAATGATGTTACTAATGGTACCCCTCGGATAATGCTTTGTCATGAGTGTTTTACTATTTCTCCCGTTGCTTGCAATAATATGGATGATTTCTCTTTCACTTATTTTGCTTGCAACAATAATTATCATATGTTTTCTATTGAGATGGCCCCCATAGTTTTCTCAAATTTTGGAGATTTTAGCAAATGTCATGATAAGCATGTTCCCCACTTGCATACTCACCTTGCATCTATTTTACACTTGATTGACACTCATGGTGATGTGCACAAGAAGAGATACGTCATGATGGATGATGTATTTCTCTACCATGCAGACACATTCTTCCTTTTTTGTAGGATGTGTGTAGGTACCCGCACAAGAATGTCAACCTCGGTGGAGCACGAGTTGACAATAATAGCTCTAGAGAGCATCCCCCAAGTGAGTTCAAGATCGAACCCAGCTCTAATACCTTTTGCATGCTTTGCATCTTTCTTTTTGAAAATTGCTCTTTCTGATGGTTTGCTTGCAAGCATGTAGATGGTATTCTTTCACCATGTGATAATCATGTTTCTTTGCTATTGGATATTGATGCTTTGTGTGTTGCAACAAGAATGTTGAACAATTTCTCTTTCAATGGTTTGTGTGCATCCATAATGCCATTTTCAGCATGTATTGTCACGAGAGCTTCCAAGTACCTCGTATAGTTTTTGCAACAAACATAAGGACCACTTGCTCTTTCATTTGGTTTGTTTGCAAACACGTTGCTTTTGCTTCTACTTGTGATACTTGTATCCCCATGATCTTTGCCTTCGATGATATGTGTATGGCATCCAACATATTGAACAATTTGTCTTTCCAATGGTTTGTTTGCACACACAATGATGTTGTTTTAGATGTTCTTCCTCATGTGTTTTTACCAAATTCTCCTACCCTTGCATCAAAGATGTTGATCAATATTATAGTCAATTGCTTTGAGTGCCACACTAAGACGTTCTATGGAGTTTTTGAGTTCCCACATTTGAATGATGTTCCAATGATTTCTATGCACTTTGACCTTGCATATGCATCCCGTTTGCTATACTTGAGTTGTGATAATTGTGTTGTGAACAAGAATGGACATGCCACAAATGACATGCTCCTCTATCACACACAAACATATTTTGCTTGGTCTTTGTTGTGTGAAGGTACAATTGCTTACGCGTCAACCTCTATAGACCACGAGTTAACAAGACGAACCGCAGAGAGTTACCTATGGATGCCCTTCATCGAGCTGTCTCTACACCATAAGGTGACTTCCTTCTACTTGAGGACTCATGCTATAATATTCATGAATTGGCTACTCTTTGAGTGTTGCTTCGCTTTTGTAGGCTACATGGAAAGTGAGGGAACATTAAAGAGTTGCCACATCAAGCTTCTCGAGGATGACTACATGGTAAACCCCAGGATCAAGAATTTCTCTCGACCACCTCTACATGACGAGCGTATAGAGTCGACAATGACTCTTTTCGAAGGGGGGAGATGATGCAGCCCGTCCTATGGACGCTACTATATCTACAATGCGAAGTCCCAAAGCTCGTCCCCAAGTCACCCAAGAAGACAGACATGAGCGGTACTACCGCTCCCATCAGCGGTACTACCGTGCCCCAGTACTACCGCTCGACCTCATCGGTACTACCGCCCACGACTGAAGCCCGTGCCATCACCTATGGATGTCCCCGTACCGGCTTCCGGTACTACCGGCCCCAAGCGGTAATACTAGGCTACACCACCGCTACTACCGGACATGGAGGCCACCTACCACTAGAGCTGGAGCTACCGCCCCGCCTGAAGATGCTACCGCTCCCATCCGGTACTACCGGACCCGAGGGTCGGTACTACCGGTCACCATGGTGCCTACACGCACTAGATCTGGGCGACAACCCATGTACCTCTTTATTATGTTGCAACCCTAGTATTATGCCCAAACTACCCCTATGTAAGTGGCTGGCCTATAAATAGAGCCCCAACTCCTCATGTATCCCTTAGGCATAGATGATAGACTAAAGACAACCCCCTTTGTGGAATCTCTAGTTTTACCTCATCCCCTTCTACCAAAGGGGATCGACTATCGTCACCACCTCGTTGGAGTTTGCATCGCGCCTCCCTTGTTGTACAATGGCATCGGTGACCCTTTGCCAAGACGTGAAGACCCTCTCCAAGGTGTTCTTCCCTCTCCGCTTGGGATCGAGGGAGCATGTTGACCGATCTTCCCTTGCGAGGATTCTATCGGACCGGTGGCTACTGGCAAGAGCAATCAGCCTTGTATCATGTGAGTTTTTCGTGTGGTCATCGTGTTCTTCGCGAGGTGTGCATTTGCTTCCACTACATTCTCCCTTTCCCCTCTCTTTTTCCCATCGTTTTGAACACGAGATCCGTGAAGATCGGGCCACCCATGGGATTACCCCTTATCACTTGGAGTACAATTATCTTATTCTGAAGCACTGGACTCAAGTTACATAGTAACTCAACATGGTGTTGGTGTGATATTGTGCCAATGGCTTAGGTAATCGCTCATAACAAGAATTGTCTCTTATTGTCACAGTAGAACACACAGCTTTGGTAAACAAGTTGCCAAATTCGCAGATGAACTCCGTTTGAGCACAATTTTATAGCTGTCGATATCTACGGAGAAAGTTGCATCTAAATTTTACCTAATTAGCCAGTTTTGAAGAACCTAAAATTGCCAAATTCATGTTAGAAAATAGAGTTGTCTATAAAAATGAAAGGCCATACGCCACATTCTTGTGGCACTTCCTCCATATTTGGCCTATCTCGCAAGAAGATTCTAGCCTTCAAGTGGAATTATCTTATTCTGAAGCACCAGACTAAAGTTTCGTAGTAAGTCGGCATGGTTTTGGTGTGAAATTGTGCCAGTGGCTTAGGTAATCTCTCATCACAAGAATTGTCTCTTATTGTCACAATAGAACACAGAGTTTTGGTAAAGAAGTTGCCAAATTCGCACACGAACTCTGTTTGAGCTAAATTTTTGTTGAGGTCAAACCTCTAGTGCGGCCCAATCTTTCACGAATCCCTTTCAAATCGAGGATGGAGTGCGGTGCGAAGAGGGGAGGATGAACACGACGAACTCACGCATGAAGAATGTGATGAACACACACATGCAAAACCATGATACACATTAATAGCTCATGTCGGTGGTGACCGGTCCGGTGCAATCCCTAGGATCGGCGTCACGTGGAGGACTCTCTCTCGAACCGGCATGGTGAGAAGGGAGACTCGGTGAGATCTTGACATCTAGGCAAAGGGACTCTGATTCCTAGGCATTGTACAACGCAAAGGCACAATGCAAACTCCAACGAGGTTTGGGATATTTGGTGCTCCTTTGTCAAAGGAGCATGATGCAAGAACTAGATAGATCCACAAGGGGTTTCCACTAATTCCAAATATCATGCCTCGGGTTTACAATAGAGGTGGGGGCTATATATAGGCCAGTAACTATTACAAGGGTAGTTTATGTAATAAAGGCTAAAGCCTGGACGAACTAAGGGGTACATGGGCTGTAGGCCCAAAAGGCTTTCATATGCGTGGTCCACTTACACTGGAGACTCCAGGGTCAATGGGATGGAGACTCCGGGGTGGCCGGAGACTCCGGGGTGGCGCTCGGACTTCGGGGTTGTCTCCGGGGCGGCAGACAGAGACTTCTAGCGAGGGGTCCAGAGTCGTGGCCGGAGTCCAGGGTCGGAGACTCCGGGGTCAATGGTCGGAGACTCCAGGTATCTGGGACATAGACTCCAGTGTGCATGGAGACTCCGAGGGCGACAATGCTGTCAGGGAGGACTCTGTGGGAGGTGTACTGAGCGCTCCTGGTGGGGGTCCAAAGATAGGTCCGGAGTCCTAGCCAGAGACTCCAAGGATGAAGGCCGGAGACTCTAGGCTTCAGGGCCGGAGACTCCGGGGCTTCAACTCTAGCAGCTCCTTCTTCTTGTCCCACTCCTTGCGCTTCATCTGATGGAGGTTCGTATCTGATAACACACAGTGTAGTTGCATGAAGTATCAAGCCATTCATATATGTGTCAAAGTCACACGAGGAAAGGAGCGAGTTCGCCTTAGCTTGTAGGAGTTTAGCTCGCGCACGAGTGATTGGTCCACTTGGGGGACTTGGTGGTGGAGATATAGTGACGTCCGTAGGACGGGCTGCATCAGCTCCCCCCTTGGGAAAGAGTCATCCTCGACTCTTCATGGGTATCATCTTGATCATCTCCATGGTAGGGTGAAAGGTCCTTGACATTGAATGTATTGCTTGCAAGGTACTTGGATGTCGCAATGTAAATGATGTAGGCGTTGTTGTTGATTCTTTTGAGGACCTTGAAGGGACCATCTCCTCTTGGTTTGAGTTTGGAATAACGTTCTTTGGGGAAACGGTCCTTGCTCAAGTGTATCCATACAAGATCACCTTCCTCGAAGATCAACTCTAGTTTATCCTTGTTGAGCCTTGAAGCTTTATGAAGGACTTGCTGCTCTATAGTAGCTCTTGTTTCTTCATGAAGCTTCTTCATAGCTTGTGCGCGCTTCTCAATGTCCATGTTGGTGTGCTCCTGGAGGGGTAGTGGTAGGATGTCGAGCACGGTGAGGGGCTTGAAACCATAGACGATCATGAAGGGGCTTATCTTGGTTGTTGAGTGCTTGGCTCGGTTGTAGGAGAACTCGGCGTGGGGAATGCATTCCACCCAATCCTTCAAGTTCTTCTTGATCAACACACGTAGAAGAGTTCCGAGGCTTCGGTTTACAACCTCGGTTTGTCCATCGGTTTGAGGATGCGACGCGGATGAAAAGAGGAGCTTGACGCCGAGCTTGGCCATGAGGGTCTTCCATAAGTAGCTCATGAATTTGACGTCGCGGTCGGAGACGATTGTTCTTGGCACATCGTGAAGACGAACGATTTCCCTGGAAAAAATTAGCAACATGTGAAGCAACGTCAGTCTTATGGCACAATATGAAGTATGCCATTTTGGAAAAGCGATCGACGACAACAAAGATAGAATCATGACCATGCTTAGATCGAGGCAATCCTAACACGAAATTCATGATAATGTCTGACCAAGGCGAATGAGGAATATGCAATGGCATATAAAGACCACAAGGGTTAGCTTGCGACTTAGCTTGAACACATGTCGTGCATCGTTGAACGTAGCGCTCCATGTCGCGCTTCATCTTGGGCCAAAAGTAGTGAGTGGAGAGCATGTCCAATGTCTTGTCACAGCCAAAGTGAGCCATGAGGCCTCCACCATGATATTCTTGGAGAAGAAAAAGTTGGAGTGACGATTTCGAAATGTAAAGCTTGTTTTGTTTAAAGAGAAAGCCCTTATGCAAATAGAAATCATCAATTCCTTTGTCAATGGAGCACTTTGATAAAATTGGTTCGAAGAACGGGTTGGAAGCATACAAAGATTTTATTTCCTCAAGACCCAACACATTGATTTCAAGTCTTGTAAGAATGCTTGTGTGCTTGCGAGACAAAGTGTCTGCAACTACATTATCTTTACCCTTCTTATACTTGACAATGTATGGAAAAGACTCCATAAAATCAACCCAATTAGCGTGTCTCTTACTCAAGTTGGCTTGGCCTTTGAGATATTTCAACGACTCATGGTCGGAATGTATAATAAATTCCTTGGGCCATAGGTAGTGTTGCCAAACTTGAAGGACACAAACTAAGGCAAAAATCTCTTTGTCATAAATCAGATAATTAAGGCAAGCACCATCAAGTTTCTCGCTATGGTAGGCTATAGGATGTCCGTTTTGCATAAGGACTACTCCAATGCCAATACCACTAGCATCACACTCTATCTCAAAAGTTTTTGTAAAATCCGGTAACGCAACAAGAGGTGCTTCGGTGAGCCTCATTTTAAGTTCATCAAATGTTTTTTGTTGTGCTTTTCCCCACACAAAGGTGACATTATTTTTCGTCAACTTGTTGAGAGGACAAGCAATGGTTGAAAAGTCTTTCACAAAGCAATGATAGAAACCAGCCAACCCATGAAAACTTCGGAGTTCACTCACATTTGTTGGGATGGGCCAATCTCGTATGTCCTTTACCTTGGACATATGAACTTCAATGCCCTTCAAAGACAACAAATCCAAGAAAAATCAACTTGTCTTTAGCAAAAGTGCACTTGGGAAGATTAGCATAAAGCTTTTCATGTCGAAGGATTTGAAAGACTTCCTTGACATGTTTAATATGGTTCTCAAGTGACTTACTATAAACAAGTATATCATCAAAATAGACAACAATACTTTTTTCAATGATAGAACGAACGATATGATTCATAAGGCGCATGAAGGTGGATGGGGAATTAGATAAACCAAAGGGCATAACCAACCATTCATAGAGACCAAGTTTGGTCTTGAAGGCTGTTTTCCACTCATCACCTTTAGCCATGCGTATTTGATGGTAACCACTATGACGATAAATTTTCGAAAAAATAGTGGCTCCAAACAACTCATCAAGCATGTCATCGAGATGTGGTATTGGATGTCGATAACGCACGGTGATAGCATTGATTGGATGGCAGTCCATGCATAACCGTAATGTATCATCCGTTTTTGGAACAAGAATCACGCGTATGGCACTTGGACTAGTGCTAACTTGGATCAAACCTTTGGAGACGAGTTGGTTGATTTGATGTTCAATCTTCTTCATCTCGTCCGGGTTCATGCGGTAAGTGGCGTGGTTGGGAAGTGGTGTGCCGGGGATGAGGTTAATGCGATGTTCGATGCCACGAACAGGAGGTAGTCCATGTGGGATCTCTTTGGGGAACACATCCTTGAATTCCTGCAAAACAATCATCAAAGATGGAGGAACATTAGTTAATTCATTAGTTCCTTGCGCTAGTCCCTTGCAAAGGAGGACATACTGCAAGATGGATGGGTTTATCCGAACATCTCTCATCTCACTTTTGGTGGAAAGGAGAACACTCTTAGTTTTTCCAATCAAGTTTGGCTTGTGGCTCTCAATCACTATGAGATGGTTCTCTCTCTCTCACTGCTCTTCTCACAAGTAGGTGTTGTGCTTTGCGCCCTCACTAAAGCCTTTGCATTGTCTGCAATTATTTGGCTAGGAGTCATTGGTTGCAAAACATATGTTTTGTTGAGCTATTTGAAGGTGTACACATTGGTGCGACCATCATGTAGAGCAGCCTTGTTGAATTGCCATGGTCGACCAAGAAGCATGTGGCAAACTGTCCAAGGAACCACATTGCATTCTGTCATGTCTTGGTACGGACCAATGGCGAAGGAGACTGATACGGTATGCTTGATCTTCACGGACCCTTGGTCACTTAGCCATTGCACGTGATATGGGTGCTTGTGAGAATGGAGGGTGAGGTTGAGCTTCTCACACAACTCGGTTCTAGCAAGGTTGTGACAACTACCTCCATCAATGATCACTTTGATAGATTTGACATTGATGCTGGCTCGTGTTTGGAAGATATTTGAGCGTTGGTCTTCATGCTCTTGTGCTTGAGTGGTCAAGATCCTTGTGACGACAAGTGATGGACTTGCGTCATGTTCACACATGAGGAGTTCTTGGTCATCTTCCACTCATTGTCTTGTCAGTGCTTCCTTGACTCGGGCATCAAAATCATCTTCAGTCAAGCACTCTTCATCGCCATTGTCATGAATGAACAAAACTTTCTTGTTTCCACACTCGGACGACTTGTGTCCTTTGCCTCCACACTTATAGAATTCACCGTTGAAAGGTGTATCACTCTTTGCTCGTTTGCCACTTGGGGGAAGTTTTCCTTGAGGAAGTGTGGGCTTGAAGGAAGGCTTGGAGGTACTTGAGGAGCTTCCATTGAATGTTGTTTGCATAGCGGTTGAAGCTTGCTTGTAGGTGAAATACGTCTTGGGCTTGTTGTACTTGATGTCCTCTTGCACTTGACGTTCGGTAGTTGTTGCGATGTGCACAAGCTCAACCATGTTATTGTATGTTTGGAACTCGACCATGCGCTTGATTGGGTGGTTCAATCCAATAAAGAAGCGTTCCATAGTTTGCTCCGTGCGCTCTTCAATGTTGGTGTGGATCAAGTTGAGTTCCATTTCCTTGAAGTACTCTTCCATGGTCTTTGTTCCTTGACGAAGCGATTGAAGGTTGTTGAAGAGGACATGCGTGTAGTGTTCGGGGACGAAACGGGATCTCATGTGAGCCTTCATGTCATGCCAAGTTGTGATTGGTGGCTCTTTTCTTGCATCACGAGCAACTTGAACTTGTTCCCACCAAAGGTTGGCGTAATCATCAAACTCAAGCGAAGCCATGGCGACCATCTTCTCGTTGCTATAATTGTGCATGCGGAAGATCTTGTCGACTTTGAGTGCCCATGAGAGGTATTCTTTGGGGTCATTGGATCCAGTAAACTTGGGCATTGTGAACTTGAGCTTGCCGAAAGTTTCTTCATTGTTGCGGTCATTGTGATGAGCTTGGTGACCTTGTTGATGACCTTGCTCTTGATATTGTTGTTGCGGAGCATGCTCTTGATATTGTTGTTGCGGAGCTTGCTCTTGCTCTTGGCGCGGTTGTTGACGATGTTGAGGCACTTGGGCCCCATGAGGATGTTGAGGATGTGGAGCCTCATGATGTGGCTGATGATGAAGAGGAGGCTCGTTCCTCGGTTGGTGATATTGATTAGGCACATGGGCCTCATGGCGAAGATCATGGTCTTGAGCCTCTTGATGTGGTGGGTGTCGCTCAACTTGTACCACTTGACGCTCCATGTTTTGGTGTGGTGGAGGAGACGCCTCGTGATGACCATGGTGTCGGTGTGGACATTCATGACGATGATGACGAGGAGGAGGATCTTGGAGAGCGTCACGTCGATGACGAGCTTGATTATCCAAATTGGAGTCATCACTTGTTGTGTCAAGTATGTGTCGCGGGCGATGGTGGTGGACTTGCAATTGCGCTCGCGGTTCTTCTTGTGTTTGTTCTTGTTGGATCACTAGTGCCCTTGTGTGATGACGGTGTGCTTCTTGCCTTACTTGTGCTCTTAAAGAGAAATCACCATCATAGCTTGATGTTGCGGCATGCCATGGGGAAGGTACATAGTTCAAAGAACTTCCATCTTCAACCACAGGGGTGTCATTGCATATTGGAGCACTTGGATGTAGATCTTGTTGAAGAGATTCATGACGACGCGAAGAGCTTGAAGAGCTTGATGCACATGAACGCGGTATTGCCATTCCGTTGATGAGGCATCGAAGATTGTCATTTGTTTCGGCGACGGAGCGTTGAAGCTCTTCATTTTGGTGGCCGAAGTTGTGATGCATTACATGCATTTGTCGTTCGAGGCCATCGAAGCGGGTGTCGATGTTCTTGAACTCGGCTTGCGTCTCGCCAAATTGTTCATCTTGTCGTGTCTCAAGGGCTTGGCAACATTCATGGAAATCTTGGCGGACGATGAAGTGACTTGCGCGCGTCATGTACGGTCCATGTTCTTATTCTTGGGGAGGTGGTTGGCTCGACTCACCGTGCCTATCCATCATGCAAGACACACAAGTATTGTATATGGGAGTGGAATATGGTGGTGTTAGCCTTGTACCTCACCTTGGGGATTGCACCAAACTAGAAACCACAAGTGAGAGCTATAAGCATGCAAAGTGGGATTGCAAAGAAAACTCACACTAAAGAAAGAACCAACTCTCAAAAGCTTGTTGGTGGTAGGTTAGGATTGTGGAATGCCAAAGAACCAGCCAAAAGAAAAGGGGTAGTCAAAAGTGGGTAAGATCCAACAAAACTCAAGTCAAAGGCGAAGGTCGACAACTCAAAAGGGTGACGAGAACCTACGACTATATACACACACGTGGAGATTGTTGGGATTGACACGACTATGAAAATGAGCAAACAAAATGTCCTAACAAGGACTAAGCTCGTTGTCATGCCAATGCAAGGAGAGACCATGGCTTGTTTGCAAAGAAGAAAAATGAGCAATGGATTTGTGCACTTGCCTTGGGCGCTCTTCTTTCTCTCTTGCTTACAAGCTTTCAGACTCTCGTTTGCAATGGGAGACTATTTTTCTATTTCTTTTGCTTTGTATCTTTTTTTTGCTCACCCTTGAAGCTACCAAGTCACTCTTGCTATTTCTTTTACACTCTCACAATCCAAGGGCAAGTGCACAATGCTCAAGCAAACACAAGATGAGCCACTTTCATGGGATAGGTACACACAAGGGAACATAGGGGTTAACAAGGTGACACAAGTTATACCTTCGTTGGTGATGATGAAGTTGGTGTTGTGGTGTCTATGAGCGCGGAAGTTGTTGATGCGGAAGCTTATTGTTAGTTGCTGACATGCACACGGGCACGAACAAACAAAGGAAATTAGCCAAAATGGAAAGGAGGCAAAAACTGTCAAAAAAAGGCGTCAGGGCCGGAGACTCCGGGCGTTGAGGCCGGAGACTCCGGGGTCGGGGACTCTGTTCCTCTTGCTCGTGTTCTTGAGCGAAAATCCACACCTTGGGGCCTCAAATCCACGAAAATTTGACCAAAGTGGGCTGGGAAAATGCAGGATAGAGCTGGAACAACACCTAAGACAAGGTTTGGTCGGATCAAAACCACAAATAACACTCCAAATCAAGAGATCGATCCAAAGGCAAATTTGGGGCTCTTTTTTTGTGGATTTTTTAATTTTTGGTGGATAGAAGAAAATTTTGTGGGGGGATTCGTGAGCAATGAAGCTCTTGATACCAATATGTTGAAGGCAAACCTCTAGGGCGGCCCGATCTTTCACGAGTCCCTTTCGAATCAAGGATGGAGTGCGGGGAGAAGACGGGAGGATGAACACGACGAACTCGCGCATGAAGAATGCGATGAACACACACACACGCAAAACCATGATACACACCAATAGCTCACGCCGGCAGTGACCGGTCCGGCGCAATCCCTAGGATCAGCGTCAGGCGGAGGACTCTCTCTCGAACCGGCATGGCGAGAAGGGATACTCGGTGAGATCGATGTCTAGGCAAAGGGACTCCGGTGCCTAGGCCTTGTACAACACGGAGGAACGATGCAAACTCCAACGAGGTTTGGGATATTTGGTGCTCCTTTGTCAAAGGAGCATGAGGCAAGAACTAGATAGATCCACAAGGGGTTTCCACTAATTCCAAATATCATGCCTCGGGTTTACAACAGAGGTGGGGCTATATATAGGCCAGCCACTAGTACAAGGGTAGTTTAGGCAATAAAGGATAAAGTCTGGACGGACTAAGGGGTACATGGGCCGCAGGCCCAAAAGGCTTTCACATGCCTGGTCCACTTACACTGGAGACTCTAGGGTCAAGGGGCCGGAGACTCCGGGGTGGCGCTCGGACTCTAGGGTAGTCTCTGGGGCGACAAACAGAGACTTCTAGCGAGGGGTTCGGAGTCGTGGCCAGAGTCCGGGGCAGAGACTCTAGGGTCGATGGCCAAAGAATCCAGGTATCTGGGCCGGAGACTCTGGTGTGCATGGAGACTCCGGGGGTGACGATGCTCTCCGGTGAGGACTCCGTCGGGGTGTATTGAGCACTCCTGGTGGGGGTCCGGAGACAGGACCGGAGTCCTGGCCGGAGACTCCAGGGATGCAGGCCGAAGACTTTGGGCTTCAGGGCCCGAGACAACGGGGCTTCAACTCCAGCAGATCCTTCTTCTCGTCCCGCTCCTTGCGCTTCATCCGATGGAGGTTCCTATCTGATAACACATAGTGTAGTTGCATGACGTAGCAAGCCATTCATAGATGTATCAAATTCACATGAGGAAAGGAGCGAGTTCGCCTTAGCTTGTTGGAGTTTAGCTCGTGCATGAGTCCTGGGTCTACTAGGGGGACTTGGTGGTGGAGATGTAGTGACGTCCGTAGGATGGGATGAATCAATTTTATAGCGATCTATATCGACAGAGAAAGTTGCATCTGAATTTCACCAACATTGCCGGTTTTGAAGAACCTAAAATTACAAAATTCGGGTTGGAAAATAGGTTTTCTACAAAAAGAGGAAAGGCCATACGCCACATTCTTGTGGAACTTCCTCCATATTTGGCCTATCTCACAAGAAGATTCTAGCCTTAGAGTGCAATTATCTTATTCCGAAGCACCGGACTCAAGTTCCACAGTAACTCAGCATGGTGTTGCTGTGAAATTTTGCCAATAGATTAGGTATTCGCTCATAACAAGAATTGTCTCTTACTGTCACAACAGAACACACAGTTTTGATAAACAAGTTGCCGAATTTACACACGAACTCC
Organism: Avena eriantha; assembly: GCA_910589775.1. NCBI lineage: Eukaryota > Viridiplantae > Streptophyta > Magnoliopsida > Poales > Poaceae > Avena > Avena eriantha. The sequence goes on from OU342741.1 coordinate 317,585,106, forward strand.
GTTTGAGCTAAATTTTATAGTGATCGATATCTATAGAGAAAGTTGCATCTGAATTTCACCACCTTGGCCGGTTTCAACGAACCTAAAATTTCCGAATTCAAGTTGGAAAATCGAGTTTTCTGCAAAAATGAACGGCCAAAAGCCACATTCTTGTGGCACTACCTACATATTTGTCCTATCTCGCAAAAAGATTCTAGCCTTAGAGTGCAATTATCTTATTCTGAAGCAACGGACTCAAGTTCTATAGTAACTCGGCATGGTGTTGGTATGAAATTGTGCCAATGGCTTAGGTAATCACTCGTAAAAAGAATTGTCTCTTATTGTCACAACAGAACACACAGTTTTCGTAAACAAGTTGCCAAATTCGCACACGAACTCCGTTTGAGCTAAATTTCATAGCGATCGATATCTATAGAGAAAGTTGCATCTGAATTTCACCAGCTTTGCTGGTTTTGAAGAACCTGAAATTGCCAAATTCGTCATGGAAACTAGAGTTTTCTGCAAAATGAAAGGCCATACGCCACATTCTTGTGGCACTTCCTCCATATTTGGCCTATCTCACAAGAAGATTCTAGCCTTAGAGTGCAATTATCTTATTATGAAGCACCGGACTCAAGTTCCATAGTAACTTGGCATGGTGTTGGTGTGAAATTGTGCCAATGTCTTAGGTAATCTCTCATAACAAGAGTTGTCTCTTATTGTCACAATAGAACATAAAGTTTTGGTAAATAAGTTACCAAATTCGCACACGAACTCCGTTTGGGCTAAACTTTATAGCGATCGATATCAACAGAGAAAGTTGCATCTGAAATTCGCCATCTTCGCCTTTTTCAAAGAAGCTAAAATTGCCAAATTCGTGTTAGAAAATAGATTTTTCTGCAAAAAAGAAAGGCCATACACCACATTCTTGTGTCACTTCCTCCATATTTGGCATATCTCGCAGGAAGATTCTAGCCTTAGAGTGCAATTATCTTATTTTGAAGCACCAGACTCCAGTTTCATAGTAACTCGGCATGGTGTTGGTGTGAAATTGTGCCAATGCCTTAGCTAATAGCTCATAAGAAGAATTGTGTCTTATTGTCACAATAGAACACATAGTTTTGGTAAAGAAGTTGCCAAATTCACACACGAACTCCGTTTGAGCTAAATTCAGGTTAGAAAATAGAGTTTTCTTGGAAAAAGAAAGGCCATACACCAAATTCTTGTGTCAGTTCCTCCATATTTGGCCTATCTCGCAACAAGATTCTAGCCTTAGAGTGCAATTATCTTATTCTGAAGCACCGGCCTCAAGTTATGTAGTAACTCGGCATGGTGTTGGTGTGAAATTGTGTCAATGGCTTAGGTAATCGCTCATAACAAGAATTGTCTCTTATTGTCACAGTAGAACACACAGTTTTGGTAAACAACTTGCCAAATTTGCACATGAACTCCGTTTGAGCTAAATTTTATAGAGATTGATATCAGCAGAGAAAGTTGTATTTGAAATTCACCTGCTTCACTGGTTTCGAAGAATCTAAAATTGCACACGAACTCTGTTTCAGCTAAGTTTTATAGCGATCTATATCTACAAAGAAAGTTGCATATGAATTTCACCAGAATCGCCGGTTTCAAAGAACGTAAAATTACAAAATTTGGGTTGGTAAATAGGGTTTCTGCAAAAAAGCAAAGGCTATACGCCACATTCTTGTGGCACTTCCTCCATATTTGGCCTATCTCACAGGAAGATTCTAGCCTTAGTGTGCAATTATCTTATTCCGAAGCACCGAACTCAAGTTCCGCAGTAACTCGGCATGGTGTTGGTGTGAAATTGTGCCAATGGCTTAGGTAATCGCTCATAACAAGAATTGTCTCTTCTTTTCACAATAGAACACACAGTTTTGATAAACAAGTTGCAAATTTACACACGAATTCCGTTTCAGCTAAATTTTGTAGTGATCGATATCTATAGAGAAAGTTACATCTGAATTTCACCAGCTTGGCCGGTTTCGACGAACCTAAAATTTTCAAATTCATCTTGGAAAATAGAGTTTTCTGCAAAAATGAAAGTTCATACGCCACATTCTTGTGGCACTTCCTCCATATCTTTCCTATCTCGAAAAAGATTCTAGCCTTAGAGTGCAATTATCTTATTCTGAAGCACCGGACTCAAGTTCCATAGTAACTCGTCATGGTGTTCGTGTGAAATTCTGCCAATGGCTTAGGTAATCGCTCATAACAAGAATTGTCTCTTACTGTCACAATAGAACACATAGTTTGGGTAAAGAAGGTGCCAAATTCGCACACAAACTCCATTTGAGATAAATTTTATAGTGATCGATATCTACAGAGAAAGTTGCATCTGAATTTCACTAGCTTTGCTGGTTTGGAAGAACCTGCAATTGCCAAATTCGTGATGGAAAATAGAGTTTTTTGCAAAAATAAAAGGCCATACACCACATTCTTATGGAATTTCCTCCATATTTGGCCTATCTCGCAAGAAGATTCTAGCCTTAGAGTGCAATTATCTTATTATGAAGCACCAGACTCAAATTCCATAGTAACTCAGCATGTTGTTGGTTTGAAATTGTGCGGATGGCTAACATAATCGCTCAAAACAAGAATTTTCTATTACTGTCAGAATAGAGCACACGGTTTTGGTAAAGAAGTTGCCATATTCACACACGAACTCCGTTTGAGTTAAATTTTATAGCGATCAATATCTACAAAGAAAGTTGCATCTGCATTTCACCGGCTTTGCCGGTTTCGAAGAACCTAAAATTGCAAAATTCAGGTTGACAAATGGAGTTTTCTGCAAAAAGGAAAGGCCATACGCCACATTCTTGGGGCACTTCCTCCATATTTGGCCTATCTCACAAGAATATTTTAGCCTTAGAGTGCAATTATCTTATTCTGAACCACCGGACTCAAGTTCCGTAGTAACTCGGCATGGTGTTTGTGCGAAATTGTGCCAATGGCTTAGGTAATCTCTTGTCACAAGAATTATCTCTTATTGTCACAATAGAATACATAATTTTGGTAAAGAAGTTGCCAAATTCGAACACGAACTCTGTTTGAGATAAATTTTATAGCGATCGATATATATACAGAGAAAGTTGCATCTGAATTTCACCGCATCGTCGGTTTCGAAGAACCTAAAATTGCAAAATTCGGGTTGTAAAATAGAGTTTTCTGCAAAAAGGAAAGGTCATACACCACATTCGTGTGGCACTTCCTCCATATTTGTCCTATCTCACAACAAGATTCTAGCCTTAGAGTGCAATTATATTATTCTGAAGCACCAGACTGAAGTTCCGTAGTAACTTGGCATGGTGTTGGTCAGAAATTGTGCCAATGGCTTAGGTAATCGCTCATAACAAGAATTGTCTCATCTTGTCACAATAGAACACACAGTTTTGATAAACAATTTTCCAAATTTACACACGAAATCCGTCTGAGCTAAATTTTATAGCGATCGATATCTACAGTGAAAGTTGCATCTAAATTTCACCAGCTTGGCCGGTTTCGATGAACCTAAAATTTCCAAATTCGTGTTGGAAAATAGAGTTTTTGCAAAAATGTAAGGCCATCCGCCACATTCTTTTGGTACTTCCTCAATATTTGGCCTATCTCGCAAGAAGATTCTAGCCTTAGAGTGCAATTATCTTATTCTGAAGCACCGGACTCAAGTTCCGTATTAACCCGGCATGGTGTTCATGTGAAATTGTGCCAATGGCTTAGGTAATCGCTCATAACAAGAATTGTCTCTTACTGTCACAATAGAACACACAATTTTGGTAAAGAAGTTGGCAAATTCGCACACAAACTCGGTTTGAGCTAAATTTTATAGCGATCTATATCTACATAGAAATTGCATATGAATTTCACCAACTTCGCCGGTTTCGAAGAACCTGAATTTGCATATTCATATTGGAAAATAGAGTTTTCTGCAAAAATGAAAGGCCATACGCCACATTCTTGTGGCACTTCCTCCATATTTGGCCTATCTCGCAAGAAAATTATAGACATAGAGTGCAATTATCTTGTTATGAAGCACCGGACTCAAATTCTATAGTAACTCGACATGATGTTGGTATGAAATTATGTGAATGGATTAGGTAATCTCTCAAAACAAGAATTGTTTCTTATTGTCACAATAGAACACACAATTTTGGTAAAGATGTTGCTATATTCGCACACGAACTCCGTTTGTGTTAAATTTTATAGCAATCGATGTCTACAAAGAAAGTTGCATCTGCATTTCACCAGCATTCTTCCTCGTCTACAGGGCAGAGGCGGTCTTGCCCACAGACATCGAGTTCGACGCATCCCGCAAGCTGCTTTACATAGAGCAGCAAGTCAAGGAAGCACGTGAGGACAGCGTCGACCTCCTAATACAAGCACGTGAGTTGGCCTTGTCCAGATCCGCCATCTATCAGCAAAACTTGTGTCGCTACCATGCCAGTGGGTCCACAGCGTCTCATTCTGCGTGGGCAACTTGGTACTAAGGCTGGTACTAGACACCAAGGGGATGCACAAGTTATGTCCGCCTTGGGAGGGCCCATTCATCTTCACTCGGGCACTACAAAACAACTCGTACTACCTCATCGATGCCCTCCAGCCGGAAAAGAACAGGATGGACCATTCAGGCGAAGAAACTGAGCGCCCATGGAACGCGGACCTGCTTCGCCCCTTTTACACTTGAACAAGAAGTGTATGTATCTTACCTTTATGTAATGAACAAGCATGGGAGTCTCGACATAGTCTCGGGGACTCCACAACAAATTAGCAAGTCATGCTGCACAATCTGGCTTTTCCAGCTGCATTATTCTAACACCAAAGCCGGCGATCTCCACTAAGGACTCGTCAGTTGGCCCAGACTGTTGGGTTCGCAGCATAGAAAACAAAAAAATTCCTACGATGAGAACTATACGCCAAGATCTATCTACTAGATACAGAGCAACAGGTGGATATACATCCATAGAGAACTTACCCTCGAAGATACTAAAATTGCTAAATTCGGGTTGGGAAATAGAGGTTTCTACAAAAAGGAAAGGCCATACGCAAAATTCCTGTGGCACTTCCTATATGGTCTGTGAAAAGAACACACATGCAATGACACCGGTGGATCCATGTGGTTTGTGAAGAGAACACACATGCAATGACACTAGTGGATCCATATGTGGTATGTGAAAAGAACAGACATGAAATGACACTGGTGGATCCATATGTGGTCTGTGAAAAGAACAGACATGAAATGACTCTAGATGTGGTTAATGAAAGAATACACATTTTAATGACAATGGTGGTTCCATATGTGGTTTGTGAAAAGAATAGACATGCAATGACTCTAGTTGTGGTTAATGAAAAGAACACACATGCAATGACACAAGTAGATCCATAGGTGGATTGTGAAAAGAACACACATGCAATGAACTCTGGTGGATCCATATGCAATGACACTGGTGGATCCATATGTGGTCTATGAAAATAACACACATTTCAATGACACTGGTGGATCCATATAAGGTTTGTGAAAAGAACACACATGCAATGAAATATGGTGGATCCATATGTGGTCTGTGAAAAGAACACACATACAACAACACTTGTTGATCCATATGTGGTCTGTGAAAAGAACACACATGCAATGACACTGGTGGATCCATATGTGGTCTTTGAAAAGAACACACATGCAATGACACCAGTGGATCCATATGTCGTCTATGAAAAGAACACACACGCAATGACACCGGTGGATCCGTATGTGGTCTATGAAAAGAACACACATTTCAATGACACTGGTGGATCCATAAGTGTTCTGTGAAAAGAACACACATGCAATGACTCTAGCTGTGGTTAAAGAAAAAACACACAAGCAATGAACTCTAGTGGATCCATATGTGGTCTATGAAAAGAACACACATGCAATGACACTGGTTGATCCATATGTGGTCTGTGAAAAGAACACACATGCAATGACATTGGTAGATCCATATGTGGTTTGTGAAAAGAATGCACATGGAATGACACTGGTGGATTCATATGTGGTCTGTGAAAAGAACACACATGCAATGACACTGGTGGATCCATATATGGTCTATGAAAAGAATGCAATGACACTGGTGGATCCTTATGTGGTCTGTGAAAAGAACACACATGCAATGACACTAGTGGATCCATAGTTGGACTGTGAAAAGAACACACATATAATGAACTCTAGTAGATCCATATGTGGTCTGTGAAAAGAATAGACATGAAATGACTCTAGATGTGGTTAATGAAAGAATACATATTTCAATGACAATGGTGGTTCCATATGTGGTTTGTATAAAGAACAGACATGCAATGACTCTAGCTGTGGTTCATGAAAAGAACACACATGCAATGACACTAGTGGATCCATGGGTGGATTGTGAAAAGAACACACATGCAATGAACTCCAGTGGATCCATATGCAATGACACTGGTGGATCCATATGTGGTCTGTGAAAAGAACACACATGCAATGACACTCGTGGATCCATATGTGGTCTGTGAAAAGAACACACATTTCAATGACACTGGTGGATCCATATGTGGTCTCTGAAAAGAACACACATTCAAAGAAAATGGTGGATCCATATGTGGTTTGTGATGTAACATCCCAATTTTAGCAACCCTGAATTGTTGTCCAGAATGCAAAAATCAGGGGGAACAAAAACTTTTTCTTGTGCTTTAGTGCAGTGCTTGCTTGTTGTTTGTTTGCACTTGTGCTTAGGAAGTGTATCCTAGGATACTCCTTACCTCAACCTCAGTTGGCAAAAGCTATTTACCAAAAACTATCTTGGCTTACTTTACGTATTCTCAAACGTTCTAGCATTTCAAAACAGGAGCCAAGATGCCTATGAAACCAAAACTATTTTGGTAGCTTCTATTAACAAAACTATGGAGAGATATATACTACAATCTCTTTATGTTTTCAAGACAGAGCACTCAAATAATCTTATCTCTATCTTTACCAAAACTTCCTTTCAAAGCATTTGAATTCTACTCTTGGTAGAGATACCAAGGACTCTTAACTTCTAAAAAACTCAACCTCTCCAAAATTCCCCAACCTTACCCCAAGCTAGGCTTGAGGGTAACCTCATTAGTGGTTTTGCTTAGTATAAGATGAGTTGCCTTGTTCTACTATCTGATGAGTTGCTTTGATGTGCTGATTGATTTGTTTGCTTAGGAAGTAGAATGAGCTACCTTAGAAGCTCATCACTAGTATCAAGATGTTTCCTAACCCTCAATCCCTAAGCAAGAAAGCAAACCTTGTTGTGATCCCTAGCCACTGGGTGATCATCTAAAACCCTAAATCAGATCCAATCTGGGGATTTCCATTCTAGATGTCTCCAAGTCCTTGAAGACCAACATCAAGCAAGGATCTCTTCTACTCACCCCACACTTCCATATCACCCACTTGCTAAAGCTCTGATACCTTGCAACTCCTCCAAGAACTTTCCCTCTCATACTCTAGTCAAATTCCTCAAAACTGCCAATTTTGACTAAGTCTAGAAACAGTTCCAACATCACCTTTTGGAATACCTCTTTCCCTCAAACCATGTGCATTTTTGGAAATACACTTGAACCATCTTGTTAACCATCCTGAGGACTACCAAGGCCCACATTTTCCCTTGGTTAGATCCTCCTCAAAACCACTTGTCCATGATGGTTTTGCAGACAAGAAAATATCATTTCCTGCAAAAAAGTCATCATACCTACTTTGATAGAAGCTCACATCCTCATACAATCTCCTATGGACCAACTCTCTGCATGGTTGTGTTCTAATAATTGATGTATATCATAACCTACTTCACTTGCCCCAAGTGGAGCTCTGTGCTGCTTAAACCCACATGGTTTAGAAGGCTTCATGACACTTTCTCCATGGCAGCCTTAATTTCACCAAAGTTGGCCATGACTTCTAGGTCACCTCAAATACAATCAGTTCAAACTCTTTCTGCCTTGATTATATATATGACCTGGTCTACCAATCCATCTATCCCTTGCACCAAGGTGAGCTCTGAGCTCCAAAATGCAAGCATGTTTTGGTGAGATAAAAATAACATCACCCTAGATCATCAACTCCTTGTTTTCCATCCTTTTCTAGTTGGATTTTTCTTCCACAAGGTTGCAACTTCTTGCTACACCTTTTCTATCCCATCTACCTTGATCCTCAATATTTATCAATAATTATCCATAATTATTATGGCCACAAAACTATTAAATTTCTTAAATAGTCAAAATCTCCAAACTCCCTCCATAAAGGAAAGTTTGGTTTTCACCTAACTTTTGGCTCATGTGAGTTCCACATATCATCCCCTATCTTTCATCTCAAAAATGAATATTTTTTAGAAGCTTTATTATTTCTTTTTGCCCATTTTCTTAAACGGCTGAATTGGAATAATAATTGTTTTAAATACCCTTATGCCTCAATAAATCTTGGGAAAATTCCCTGAAGTGTGTATTCACATTTGGGACCCTTCCACACCAAAATCCATCCTTGTCGAACGGAAATTTATCAAATGATCTTCTAGAAATCATTTATGCCCTTTTTGAGTAATTGGATTTAGGAGGACTAAAACTCCTCTGAAAAATCTCAAATAAATCCTAGGAGTCTACCTTTACCTCATCTATCTACCAATACCAATTTCTCCTCTGGTCCAATATAACTTCTTGGACTTCCTTCATAAACCTCTAGTTTGATCAAAGTTGCCAATTAAGCCAAGCACCCCTTTAAGCACTTCCAAATTCCACCAAATGTTTACCAATGCTTATCCTCAACATCAAGACACACCACTAGTCGACTAGTACTATATCACCACCCCACCAATTACCCATATTGCCCTTACCATAGTAGAAAGAAGGAGAAATGACCTGAATTCTTACAAGGATCAACCTAATTTAATTACCACTGATGTCACCCCTCCCTATCTAGTCCAGCATGACCAAGTACCAAAAACACCCCTCTCCACCTCCCCAGGGACTAATCCCTGGCCAGCATCCCCTCTCCCCCAAGTCTATTTTGGTAAAATACCTCATCTAGCACTCCCCCTTGGTATATAGGCCAGCAGCCCTTCCCTAGCCAGCCCCTGCCCTCATTTGCTCCCTCTCACTCCCCCTCACACTCCCCTATCTCCACTCTCCCTCCCCAGCCCTATGCTGCCCGAGAGAAGAAGAGGGAGAAGCTTCGGCTCCTCCCAAAAATCGAGCAAGGCTCTCTCCTCCCTCACCCATTCTCTGTGCATGTCAGCCCACGTGATCCCCTTGCTCTCCTGCATCTTACGATGCTCCTCTTTTTGCCCAGGACCCTCTCCTCCACCGTCGCCGTCGAGCTCCGGCGAGGTCGCTCTCGGTCGCCGTTGCCCGAGCGGCTTCCAGTGGTCCTCCGCCGCCGTGCCGCCCACCGATCTGCTCAGCACCGACGACGGCGTCGCCCTGCAGCCTCCCCGACCCTCCTCGATCCCCCAGGTGAGCTCCCCGCTCCGCGCCACCCTCTGCTAGGATTAGACTCGTCGCCGGCGAGCCACGGGTGGACGACGACGCTGCGCCGTCCATCGCCACTTAAACGGATGATTGAGATCCGTCGATACCCCTTCGGCCTCCCCCCCTTGCTGACTGCCGGGCCCCGCCTGGCAGGTTCGAGCGCCAGCTCCCGCGCGTCACGCTGCCCCGCCGTGGGCCGAATCCTCCCCTGTAGCCCAGTAGCTCCCCAGATCCGGCCCGCTGCACATCCTTTTCTTTTTCTTTTTAGCTAACCTTTATTCCAGAGAAACTCCAGTTACTTTAAATCCAAATAAAATGGTAAATCAATTCCAAATTCCTATATCTAATTTTGTGGTGGATCTCTGATGTTTTGTTAAACATGCAGAGGCAACCCCATGTCCAGAATATTTTTTCTTTATTTTCTGGTATTTATTCTGCTGCAGAGTATACTTTGCACTAAATAAATTCCTCTGTGAGATAGCCATATCCAATTGAGATGAACGAAAGACCTACTGGGAGGTATTTGAAATACCTATTTTCCAGCACAGGTCTCATACCAAGGTGAACCATATTCTGACTTTACCAAAAATAACAAAACTAGCAACTTTCTGTTTTAGATAAATTCCCCAGGTCTAACCAAATGAGTTTTTGACCTGATTCCACCTCCCAGTACACCCTAGTACCAATATCAACCAAACCCCAGCAGCTCATAATTTATTGGGCTATGGATGAACTTCAGTGATTTAAATACTCCTGTGATGAGTATATTCGCCAAATAAATCACTCTAGGAGTTTGGCAACTCCAAAATGAGTGAATCCACATTCCACAGAAAGGTATTCTAAGTACCTAGAACATGCCGTTGGAACCAAATCTTTAACCTCTGTAGAATTAATCTGGTAAAAAGGAGAAGAACTATACAAAACTATATTTAGGATTTTCCTGAGGGAATTCTGGTAATTCTTTTAACCTGATTCCAACTCTAGGTGGTTCAGTACATCAATTACTACCTAACCATCCAAGGAAATAGTTTTTGGACCTCCAGACCTTTTCTGGTGAATTATTTCCTCAAACTAGAGTTTAATCCACTATAAAAGGCATATTTAAATCTAGAAAAGTGATAATCAAGTGAAACCACTTGTGATGGTTTTGTCTTGACTAGACCTATCTAAGGATATCACTTTTGCATATTGATATCCTCCTGACTAAAGATCCCTAATCCAAATGCTTTGTATCTACCCTAGACAACTATCTTCCAAGAGAAAACCAGCCTAGTGGCAATCTTGTAAATTCCACCACCCATACCCAACTTATCCAAAAACTCCCAAGTCCAGTAGTAATTCTCATGTTTGTTTGCTGTATGATTTGGTGTTTTATGCCTTGTATTGATTGTGATATTGTCTGCTTGCATGTGTACCCAATGACGACGATAGTGTGAGTGTCTGACGACAAGAAGAACGTGTTTTCTTATTATATTTTTGGGTATCCTTGGTCATCTAAAGAAGTCCAGGGACTTATGCTGATCACAGGCAAGCCACCATCTCCTAAACTCTGTTATATGTCCTATTCTATTTTACCTGTTTTGTATCTTCTTTACAAATTGCATAGTTTACCTGCATGTCTTGTTTTACAAATGCTGCGGTAGTAACTTGGCTCCTCCAAGTTATGATTTCGTGTCCTTTGAGGAACCACCCCGATGAACCCATCATTTACCCCTTTAGACCGAGAGTACGGTGGATAGCATCTTACCTCCTTGGAAAAAACCGGTTTTGAGAAAATAAAATGTTTTGGGATTTTTCCCCACTACAATGGTTTTCAAAAACGGCTTTGTAAAACCCTAGGAAGAGGCATCGTTCCCAGTGGAAGTTTTAACAAAAGAAATGGTGAAGAGAAGAAGTGGAAATGTGATGGGATGTTCTATGCCTTTACTGGAACAATTTTTATCCGCGCAACCACATTACCCCAGGTTGCTGGGGCTTAACTCATAGTTTGGCCGCTTTAGCCAAGGCAACTTCTACCATGCTTATAGGGAAAAATCCCTGGAATTCCGAGCGGGCGCCCCTAGATCAAGGATTTGACGCCTATCGCTTGCTTCGGCAAGAGTGAACCTAAACAATCAGGAGTCCGGCGCAACAATTGGGTCTCCCGCAGACGGTATGACTTAGGCAGTACGGAAGGAAGTGGAGTCACCAAATTTAAGGTATACGCCAAGTTGCGACTTGGGTATGCGCGTGTACGGAAGGAAGGACTATGGCTGGGAGCCACATACTCATTGCCGGGGAGATCAACCCAAGAGGAAAAGCATGCCTTTGCTAGTGTAGACAAGCGAAAGGTTAGGTTTGATTATCCGGACCCCCATCTACAGTGGTAGCGGGCCGTGGTTGTATCCCGGCGGATGTATTGATTCTTGTGGGTAAAGTGTGCAAACTCTGCAGAGTATAACCTATTCGAATAGCCATGTCCACGGTCAAGGACGGTTGTAAAGGTGTTGGCTAGGAGTACCCAAACTGTGCTTGTTTGGGAAACAAGTACTTTGAGGACGAAGGTTCCGGGGGAACCGAGTTCGAAGGCTTTATTTTGACCCGAGGGGTGTAAAATGTTCAAAAAGGGTTTTCAACCACAAAACTGTTTTCAAAACTCTTTTTCAACAAAGATATGGAGATGTATTGGTTTATCAAACAGAAGCATGTTTTCAAAACACTTTTTCAACAAAGATATGGAGATGCCAAAATTTCAAAGTTAGGTTAGCCCTTTTCGATAGCAACCCCAGATAGAGCTATCTCGCCACAGCCAGAATTGCATTTCCTTTGTTCACTTACCTTGGTGGTTTGCGAGTACATTCAAAGTACTCACGGCTGTATCCCTGGCTATTTACTTGGCCAGATTTTCAGGAGTTTAAGGTGACGTCCATCGAGCTAGGCCATCTTCCCAGTCAGCTGCATGTAGGTTGAGGCACGATTGGGCCCTGCGCTTGGCGATGTTCCGCTGCAAATGATGATGTAGCCATAATGGCATTCATGTAAGTCTTGTAACTCGTTATGTTTCGGATGTTGTAATGGTACATGTCGGTTATGTTCCACGGCTCACTGATCATGGGAACGTGGAAATATGCATAACAGGGATTTCTCGGATGAATAATCCGGGGGAGCCCATATGTGAAAAGAACACACATACAATGACATTGGTGGATCCATATGTGGTCTGTGAAAAGAACACATATGAAATGACACTGGTGGATCCATATGTGGTCTATGAAAAGAACACACATGCAATGACACTAGTGGATCCATAGGTGGATTGTGAAAAGAACACACATGCAATGAACTCTGGTGGATCCATATGTGGTCTGTGAAAAAAACAGCCATGAAATGACTCTAGATGTGGTTAATGAAACAATACACATTTCAATGACAATGGTGGATCCATAGGTGGTCTGTGAAAAACACAGCCATGAAATGAGTCTAGATGTGGTTAATGAAACAATACACATTTCCATGACAATGGTGGTTCCATATGTGGTTTGTGAAAAGAATAGACATGCAATGACTCTAGCTATGGTTAATGAAAAGAACAAACATGCAATGACACTAGTGGATCCATAGGTGGATTGTGAAAAGAACACACATGCAATAAACTCTAGCGGATCCATATGCAATGACACTGGTGGATCCATTTGTGGTCTGTGAAAAGAAGACACATTTCAATGACACTGGTGGATCCATATAAGGTTTGTGAAAAGAACACACATGCAATGAACTCTAGTGGATCCATAGCTGGTCTGTGAAAACAACACACATACAATGACACTGGTTGATCCATGTGTGGTCTATGAAAAGAACACACATGCAATGACACTGGTGGATCCATATGTTCTCTATGGAACGAACACACATGGAATGACACCGGTGGCTCCATATGCGGTATGTGAAAATAACACACATTTCAATGACACTGGTGGATCCATATGTGGTCTGTGAAAAGAACACACATGCAATGACTCTAGCTATAGTTAATGAAAAGAACACACATGCAATGAACTCTTGTGGATCCATATGTGGTCTGTGAAAAGAACACGCATGCAATGACACTGGTAGATCCATATGTGGTCTGTGAAAAGAACACACATGGAATGACACTAGTGGATCCATATGTGGTCTGTGAAAAGAACACACATGCAATGACACTGGTGGATCAATGTGGTTTGTGAAAAGAACACACATGCAATGACATTGGTGGATCTTTATGTTGTCTATGAAAAGAACACACATGCAATAACACTGGTAGATCCATAGGTGGATTGTGAAAAGAACACACATGCAGTGAAATCTGGTAGATCCATATGTGGTCTGTGAAAAGAATAGACATGAAATGATTCTATATGTGGTTAATGAAAGAATACATATTTCAGTGACAATGGCGGTTCCATATGTGGTTTGTGAAAAGAACAGACATGCAATGACTCTAGTTGTGGTTAATGAAAAGAACACACATGCAATGACACTAGTGGATCCATAGGTGGATTGTGAAAAGAACACACATACAATGAACTCTAGTGCATGCATATGCAATGACACTGGTGGATCCATATGTGGTCTATGAAAAGAAAACTCATGCAATGACACCGGTGGATCCATATGTTGTCTCTGAAAAGAACACACATTTCAATGACCCTGGTGGATCCATATGTGGTCTATGAAAATAACACACATGCAATGACACTGGTGGATCCATATATGGTCTGTGAAAAGAACACACATGCAATGACACCGGTGGATCCATATGTGGTCTGTGAAAAAAATAGCCATGAAATGACTCTAGATGTGGTTAATGAAACAATACACATTTCAATGACAATGGTGGTTCCATATGTGGTTTGTGAAAAGAACAGACATGCAATGACTCTAGCTATGGTTAGTGAAAAGAACACACATGCAATGACACTAGTGGATCCATAGGTGGATTGTGAAAAGAACACACATGCAATAAACTCTAGCGGATCCATATGCAA